>PVKU01002994.1:0-198405 GCA_004027475.1 Anoura caudifer | reverse complement strand
GGTGAGAGACAAATACCATATGATCTCACCTTTAACAGGAACCTAATCAAAAAAATAAACAAACAAGCATAATATAACCAAAGACACTAAAATTGAGAACAAGAGAGGAGAGGGATAGGAATATCCAGGGAAAAGGGGAAGGGATTAGAGCAACAAGTATGAAAGACATATGGACAAAAGCTGGGGGGGGGGGTGGAAAGGGAAGGGAGCTGGGGAGGGCTGGGGCGGAGGGACGGGATGGGAGTAGAAAACAGAAGACTGTATAAGAACAACAATTAAAATAAAATTTTAAAAAAATGTGAGGGTATAAAATTTTAAACAAATATTTCACTTCTAATAAAAATTGTCCTTGAAAAGAACCTCTTTAGGATGCTAAATACCTATTCAGAGGAGGTTTCGCTTATTCAAACTGTTGGTAAGCATTGATCTTTTGAATTGCTTTTAGAACTTTTAAACAAATTACACCCCCCCCCTCCTTTTTTTACCTTGCTTGTTTATTGGTGCCTCCTTTTTCCTTTTTGGGAGCATTACCCTGTTGGTCCTCTTAGCCCCTCCTTACCCCTCTGGTTCTGCCACAGGATCCTACAGCTTTATGGTGTCAGCAAAGGTCTGAGGACTCAGGAACAGGCTCAGAGGGCCTTGGGGAAGCACAGTGTTGACTAAGAATAAGGTCAAGGGGAGAGTTTCATCAAGCAAATAAAACACATGGTCTTGGGAGGGTTTATTTCAAAATGTTGATTTCTATTTTAAATATTGTAAACACTGGTGCAACTGACTTATAGAAATGGGAAACATTTAATAAAGTGTTCATTCAGCAGCAGTTCTAGGTGTTGGGTATATGTTAGTGAAAAACATGGGGAGGGGTGTCTCTGCTCTTATTGAGGGAAGAAAGACAATAAACAAACCAAAAAAAATATCAAATGGAGTTAAGTGGTAAGGAGAAAATGAAAACCGAGATGTCATAGGGGGCACCTGAGTGGTAACTTTGGATTGGGTATGGGGAAAGCCTCACTGAGGACCGGAATGTGAGCTGAGATCCACTTGAGAAGTGGCCCAGGTGCACATCCAAGGGTAGAATCCCAGTGGTGGGAGCAGCTGGTGCAACGACTCTCTGACAAGAACGGAGAGAATGACAAAGTGAAAGGAGCACCATGGGAGGGAGCTGAGCAGGGCAGACAGAGGCCAAATCAGTAAGGCATGGAAAGTCAGAGTAAGGAGTGTGCGCAGCGACAGCCTGACATGTTCTGGCTTATACGTAAAGTCACAGGAACTTGGAAGCAACAGAGGTGTCCTTCAATAGGTGAATGGATAAACAAACTGTGCTACATCCATACAGTGGAATATTATCCAGAAATAAAAAGGAATGAGCTATGAGGTCACAAAAACACACAAAGGAAATGTAGATGCATGTTACTATGTGGAAGAAGCCAAGCTGAAAGACATTCTAGAAAAGGCAAAACTATGGAGACAGTGAAAAGATGGGTGATTGCCAGGGGTCCGGGGAGCCAGGGACGAATAGGTGGAGCACAGGGAATTTTAGGGCAGTAAAATTACTCTGTATGATGCTGTAACAGTGGATACATGTCATTATACACTTATCAAAGCGCACAGACTTTACAAGTGACCCTTAGTGTAAACTATGGGCTTTAGTTAATCATGTGTCATTATTGGTTCATCAATTATAACATATGAATACAAGATGTTAATAATAGAGGAAGAGGAGGGATGGTGACGAGAATTCTTCCTCTGGTGATTTTCTGTACTTTCCCCTCATTTCTTCTGTAAACCTAAAGTTCCTTTAAAAAAAAGTCTATTAATTAAAAAAAACTTTAAGTTACTGGAGCTGATATTAAAAACTGGACTGTAGAGAGGGAAGAGCATGTGCAGGGAGATCTGTCTGGAGGCTACTCCTGCAGATGGAACCTGTGTGGCCTGGTCTTCGGGGTGAAGAGGGAAGAGGGAGGGGTGGGGAGAATGGACAGATTTAGAGCACGTTTTGGAAATCAGTTAAGCAAACTTACTGATGGCCTGGATATGATAGTAGAAGAAAGATAGACCTTGGAGTGTAGGCAAGTGGGTGAATGGTCCTACAGTTTATTGAGATGGGGAAAGGTGAGAAACGCTTACTAAACACGCCCATGCAGATGTGGAGTGAGTGGGTGCTTGGATACACACATTTGGAATTCTGGAGTGAGGTCAGGAATGAAGATAGAGATGACAGAATCATCAGAATCTGGAAGGTGTGTCTTCCAGATACACAGGAAGGATAAAATCAACTAGAAAGCGAGTGCCAATGAGGTGAAGCAAATGCCGTTTGCTAAGCAATTCAACATTGGATGGACATGAGGGCAGGGAGGAATTGGCAGAAGCAGCTGAGAGGGAGCATCAGGAGCTACAGGAATCCAGGGGAGTGTGGCAGCAAAAAGGCCAGAGAAGAGTTGTTCATGCAGTAAAGAATCATGTTTAGATTCAGTTCTCCACAGTGCACCAATATGAATTTGCAATAAATATAACACTCCTTCAAACAGCAGACTGTCCACCTTTCCCCAGGTCAGTTCTGGCTCATCAACCGAGGGGCTAAAATGCATCTTCTCTGTGAAAGGAGGCCTTGCCCTTGGGTCCTCGCATTTAGTTTTCCCCTTCAGGGAGTCACACAAGCATATCACTTCAGACTAGGGGTTGGAAAAGTATAGCCCATGGGCCAAATTGGCCCACTGTCTGTTCTCATACAGCCCACAAGTTAAGATGGTTTTTAAAATTTTTGAATGGTTGGAAAAAAATCAGAGAAAGGATTATTTTGTGACATGTGAAAATTATAAAAATTCAAATTTCAATGCTTATAAATAAAGTTTTATTAAAACATAGCCATGCACATTTGATTGCTCATTTTCTGTGGCTGTATTACAATGGCAGAGCTGACTAGTGACAGAGACTGTATGGTCTGCAAAAATCTTTACTACTTCTCTCTTTACAGAAGAAGTTTCCTGACCACCGGTTTGGAACACAAAGTCTACATAACCAGGTGTGAGGAATGGCAGGCAGAAGCTTATCCATCCTCACTATGGATTCTATTGGACACAGCTGAACTTGAAGTCTTTTTTTCTTCACCTCGTTGCACACTCCCTTGGAGTACTCATAGGCCCATTTCATTCAAACATGACTTCTGAATTTCTGCCTTTAGCTGCAATGTCTTCCCTGAGTTTCTCCTTGTATGTCCAACTGCCTACTGAATTAATCACTTGATTAATCCTTAAGCTCACCATGTTAAAATGGAAAGAACTACCTTCTTCCCAATACTTATTTAGATGGTATTATAAAGAAATATATTTGGTCCAGAGCTCCTATCACTCAGGTCTTATTCCCTGAGTGATAGGAGCATCTTTTGTTATTTGTAATGAGCCCCCTTAATCATTATTGAGTTTATGCTAACAAGGTAAGTCATGGTGGGTCATGGGATAGTTTCAGGAGAAGGGCTGGCCATACCAGAAAGCAGGTGATTAGAGAGCTAGACCTTTCAGCACCACCCAGCCAGCCCCCAGGGGACTGGAGGCTGAGTGGCTCATCATTAGACCAATTATGTCCACACAATGAAACCCACAAACACAGACAAGCTGTGAAATGAGGAATCTGAGGGAGCTTCCTGGTTGGTGAACATACTGATGTACCAGGACAGCTGTGCACCCCAACTCCATGGGGACAGAAGCTCCACTCTCAGGACCTTTCCAGACATACCTTATGCACCTCTTCATTTAGCTATTGATTGTATCTCTTATAATACAGTCATCATTAGGTATATCACTTTCAGTGAGTTCAGAGAGTTGTTTTAATGAATTATTAAACATGAAAGGGAGTTGTGGAAAATTCTGAATGTATAGCAAGTTGGACAGAAGTGTGGGTCACCTACCCCATTGATTCTGAGATCTAGCTAGGTCCTACCTGAAGGACAGAGGACAGCTTATTCTGTAGTTTTTGGATCAGACACCTCAAACATTTGTTCTCAGCTACTTGGAATTCATGCTGATGAAAAATTAAATCATGGAATTTTTGAGTTATTACTGATAAAAGTAAAATCACCTTCTACTTAAATGATACTTTGTGGAATTTCATCATTCAGAAACAAACAAGTATTTTGCAAATCCTCTACATCCAGGCTATTTATCATCATCATCATCATCATTATTATTATTATTATCATTTCAGGCTGCAATTTGATGATTGATCAAAGCTTGCAAAATCTGAGTTCAAGCTTCCACATCTGACTGCACCCTACCTGGAGTAAACCCTATCACAAGGTACTTCTTTAAACTGTCAGAAGAGTGAGTGAATTAAGTAACAGGAGGGGCCATTTTACTCAGAGGGAACTCAGGCAGGGAAATGTATTCCTAGGATTCTATGTTGGAATAATGCAAATGTGGTGGGATTCCTTGCCATTCTTTATCAGAGATGTTGCTCTACAAGATGGGGATAATTCTGTAATATCTCACCCACATGGATTGTCTATTCCTTTAACATCCTAGGTAATTTAAGCACTACTTCTACTATTTTAAAAGAAATCATTCATTTTATCAGCAATACACAGGTGACTTGACCTTAAACTTAGGTAATTATAATAATTAAGGAGCTAATACCACATTCACAAGCATGTGCAGACCCTCTTTCACTGCCTATTGTCTAGAAACCATTGTGCTGCGTGTAGCTCCCTTTCTGTTCCCTGTTTCTTTGGAGCGCTTCCAAGATTCAGTCTGTTATTATTTAAACTCTCTCTGAATGTTGGTATGTTGGTATTTTTGTGCTCTGCCTTGTATGGCTTATAGATCTTTTTCTTCTTGGTGAGATATTTTCCATATCCATTCACAACCATTATTCATTCCACATGCTGCAAATATAATGCCCACCTAATCAATCACCACTTCTGCATTTGAAAATAAAACCATCCTTTCTTTATTATATTAGGCAAATTAGTCAAATGAGTGTTTTCTGAAACTTGCTGTCTTTTTAGGGCCCTTGGCTCTCAGCCTGCCTTTCTCCACTGCTGCCTCCTCCCTTCCTACTCCTCCTGTTTGCAAACAGTATCCGTTTCCTTTTGCTGGTGTTCTGGGTGGATTCTAATCCTCCCAACTGGGTCATCTGCTTTGATGATCAGACAACCTTCCTTTGGAGCACCCCCTTTCCAATAAGGCCGTGTGGGTGGTACAGATGGCTTCTTCTCCCTCTCCCCAGTGACTGAGCAGCAAAGCTCCTTGGAGTTGAACAGAGGAGACTCTCCTCTCTGTCAGGTTTTGCTTTCAGAAAGCACAGCAACCAAACAATCAATATTAATCACTGCAATTACAAAATGTCATTGTGGATGGTTTGCTTGAGATAAGGTAGTAAAAAAGAAAAGAAAAGAAATGGAGGAGCTTACATATTTACTACTTCCCTTACCAGTTTCCTCCTATTCCACATTTTTCTTAATTTCTCCACTTTGGCTTAATTTTAAGAAAGATTCTTTTGTTTTAAGAAATGAGGGCTCTTTTGTGCCCTCCCAACATTTTTGTCAATCAAGCGCCTTTAAGAGAGAGAAAATGGAGCATAGTGAAGCATCTGCTGCCACATGAAGTCTCGCGGCCAAAGCCTGTTGTAGGGAACTCTAACAATTGTCCTGGCAAAGCAAATGGCTCTTAGAATCATGATTCTTTCTAATGTATGTGTTTATAAGCAATTAAACTCCAGTTTTAGGGAAGACTCACTAACAGCATACATTATTTTAATAGACATACAGTACTACTTTAAACCGTCTTTGCCATCTGCTCATCATGATTATAAATGCAAAAAGAACATATTTTACATTAGCATCAGAAACTAGTGTGATATTAGGGATTGAAATGCCCATATATGCTCTTTGTACAAAACCGAATGCATCTGTGCTATTTTTCTTTTCTTTCCGCAATGCAAATCAGAGAAAGAAGATGCTTGTTCCTTGTGGACTCTTTTCTGACATGGAAGATAACTTTCAGGATAGAAATTCATTAGGAGGGGATTTTGACTTACTATTCAGCCAAATATGCTTTTAAAACCATATGAGCTGATGTGTCTGGCTCTTGCTGGCCCTATTTGGCTATCTTAGCTTCTAGCCAATGAGGGAGAAAAACACAATACACCCAGGGCAGTAAATCTACTGTAATCTTCTTTAATGCCCATCAGAAATACAATGCATAATGTATAATGGAGTAAATGTTTCTTCTCTATAAATAAAATTTAAAGGAGGCATGGGATGCACATGTATTGGTGGAACACTTAATATAGAGTTGAAAAAACATCTGAATAGGCATATACTCTGTTTTTCATCTGTATCTTTATGGTTGGATGATATTTTTAGATAGAGAATAATACCAGCATGATGTTGGAGGGGGAAGGGATCAAACACTCAGTTGTTTTTTTTTTTCCTCAGCTGGGCTAGTCAAAGCCACCATATAAACATATTCATCTCATAAAAAATGGTGGAGACGAGTACATTAGACTCTCTACGAAGGAGAATTTTTAGCTATACTGTAGAAATGCTGCCCAAAGAAAAGGGTACTCAGGATGAGTTAAAAGAAGTTCAACAGTATAGTCTACTTGAAAGAATTTGTCCTTCCTCAATAGCAAACTTGATTAATCATTTACTTGAAGAACTCAGTTCACACTGCATTTCCAGTTCAATAAATTTAAGAACAAAGGGCAATAACCATTTTCCCTGAGCTTATTAACTGTATTTCTGAAGGTTTTGTCTTGCCGTCTGGCCAGTAGACAGCATTGAATGATAAAAGCATGCATACTAAGATGAGAAACATTACATTATGAGTAAAGATGAAGATGTACATGCTCATTAGTAATGGGTGACTCTGGGCTCTGATCAACTCTGTTGGAACCAGGTAAACATCACGACAGGTGATGGCCCCCAGGTGGGCAGGACCAAAACCCACGGTGGTCAAAGAAAAAAGCTGCTAGAGCTAGAAAGCAATCACTGCTCTCTTTCCTCAATTCTAGATTAAAACCAACAACACTTAAAATACAGTACCCTACAAGAAAATTTATGGTTTCCCTTGGAGTAGCCCCACCTTATAATTCTGTTATAAACTGCCTCCTGACTGTGCCTGGTCTCATTTTGTGCAAGGTCTGAACTTTTTGAATACCTGCCTCATAAGTGTATACAATGACAACCCATCGACAAGACCAACATCCCTAAAGTACCATATTCACCCTGTTATTTCTTGCTCACAAACATTCACTGGCAGCCCTGGCCAAGTAGCTCAGTTGGTTACAGCATCATCCTGATATGCCAAGGGTTATGAGTTCAATCCCCAGTCAGGGCATATATAAGAATCAACCAGTGAATGCATTAATACCTGGGACAACAAATCAATATTTTTCTCTCTCTGTCTCTCTAAAATCAGTAAGTAAAAAATTTACAAAATTCAGTGGCATCCACAGCTGATATTTAAGGTCACTGTTAAAGCCTCTGTTCATAAGATCTTCCAGCTTTCTATTCTAATTCCAGGGCTTCTGTGGTCCACCGAATTTCTCAGGCCCCCCACCCCCTCCGTGGGATCATGAAAGGATCTTTTGGATCTCCACACACAGCTTGTGGGGCTGCAGAAGACTTCATCTCAGACCCTCTCTGGCTAAACACTTTGTACCACCATATTCCCCTGCAGCTGTGCTTGTTGGTTTACCCATGAGATGGTTTCTTCCCTAAGTTTCAACAGAGGCAAGACCCATGCCTCTATTCTGGGTTTCTATTATTTTTTACTCTCACGCCCAGGGCTAAAATTGGGAGACGTAAGTGAGGTCCTTTCCATGGGTGCAACTGGCACTTTAACCCTAGGCCTGTCTCCTCCAAGTGTCTCTCCCCTCTCCACAGCCCTCCCTTCTTGTCCTTGAAAGGGCTTTTCTCCTTCCAGGGTTTTAGGATCCCACTACAGCCAATTGTAAAACTCTCTTCCTCTAACTTTGGGTCCTTGAAATCCACCAATCCTTTCTTCTTTAGCAAAGGTTGGCTCTCACAAATGAAAGCTTGGGCTTTCACAAATTTAGGATATGAAATAAGAAAAAAAATATTGTTCTTTCTTCAAGGCTGGGTCCTGTCTTCCTCTAAAAGGATTACTTCAGCTCCAATGGATGGAGAATTGCAAAGCAGCAAGAATTCATTTAGGGGAATAAACATTACCTGGAGCACTTTAAGATATTTACTTCACATGAATTAAGGTCCAGTCCAAATTCCATCTTTGTTCATCAATGATTTTTACCACCTCTAAACTGTAGCCCTCTTATAGGGCCTAAAAGAGGCTTGCCTGCAGCCATTTTTCTCTTATCTCTCCAAGGAAGAGGAACCCTATTATCTTCCATCCTGCCTCCTGCTGTGCCTCTTCACATCTGTTTAGGGGGTACTCAGCAATAAGCACTGTCTCCTTCCTGACAGGCAGCCTCCTGGCTTCTCACTGGGGGTAATCCTGTGTGTCACCTGGTGACGACTATGGGATGCAGGTGGTGCTGAGCTAGAAACCCTAGAGGTAGCCCAAGCCTTGCCTTTCACACCTTGCCCTGATTTTTGGGACTTGTAGATGGCCTAAAGTTCAGGGCCACAGCAATGTCTCACTGTTGGCTAGCCTAAGAACTTGATTTCTGGACACTGAGTAGAATTACTAAAAGGAAGAGATTTAATATTGAAGAAAACAGACCCCTGAACAATGCAGTCTTCCAATGTCCCCAAACTTGAAATTTGGAAGAGTGATTGAATGAATGCGGTGCACTGGTCACAAATCCTTTCTCCAAGAGATTTTAGAGTGTTTAAGATGAACAATCTAAGTAAAATATTCCTTGAAACATGCAAACTGTTATTTTAATTAAAAAAATTAATTCCTGAACCTGGCCAAAAGAAACTAAGCAATACCAAAGATTATAAACAAAAGGCAAATGTCCCTGTCATCCTAAATTCCTTTCTAGTTCCTCCTTCAGAGGCAATTACTGTTAACAGCTTCTTTTTATCCATCTAGAAATTCCTGTGCATATACAAGATGCATTTATGTAGGTACATAATATGCATATTTCCCCCACAAAAGCAAGCGTACATTACGCAGTTATAAGCTTTGCTCTATCCACTTACAAATGAACCGTGCATATACGTTTATACATCACTTTGTACAGCTTTCATTCACTCTTTTAAATGGGTGCTCACTATTGCATCGGTTGAATGTTTGACCAATTCTCCATTGAAGAACATTTAGGTCAATTATATTCATAAGAATTTTTGTAGTAAAATTTCTTAAGCAAGACTGATGCTGAGAAATCAAGGCCTCAAGTTTTGCTAAATTTCAGTTGGCTCAAACCATCACACAGTTGAACGCTATAGGACCCTTGGGGGTGGGGGTGTCTCTGTCCCTTTTCTGTGCAGAAAGGAAAACACTGTGGAAGGATAGTTTTCCTGGGCTCATAGAGGCACTCCAGGCTGACATGAAGACCTGTTTTATCTGTGTTTCAGTCCTTGTTTAATTCCATTTTAATACCAGATCTCCTCTGACCCAGACGTTGTGCTTGTCCAGGCCTGCTGGGTCACTGTGACCTGCTAGTCTTGCCTCCAACTAACTGGATTCTGTTCTGCTCGCTGCCCAAGGTTGTCTTCTCAATCCACTTTGTGTGCTTTACTTTTTTTTTCTTCCTGTATCCACAAGGCTTACTTGACTTCTAGGAGCTGGCCACTCGAGCCTTTTGGAGACAGTGTCTTCTGCCTCTGGGACCCCACAACTGTGGTTGGTCTGTGATGGTCAGGCGGCTCCTCCCTTCTGCCTCCCTTGTTGGTTCCCTCTACTCTTCCCAGTCTGCAGTGCTGGAGGGCCCCAAGGCTCTGAAATGAGCAATAGCTGCTTACCTGTCCACACTTTGTCCCTAGATGATTGTGCCCATCCCACTTCTAAAGTGTGGAGCAAGGAAAACACCAGGAAACACCCTTGGCTCCTCTTTTTTCTCATATCCAGTGTTACTAAGTCCCATCAACTCCTCTGCTGCTACTCCAGTTGAAACTACATTTGTCTTCATGAACTGGACTGCGCTGAAAATAAGGAAAAGCAGCAAGGGAACAACTAGCTTAAGGAATAAGAACGTGGCTAGTATGGATAATATGGAAGCCGGTGTGTTTTAGGAGCTTTTGAAGTTTTAATTTGAACAAAATCCCATTGGTAGCCTTTGCTTCCACTGGGAAGAAAGGGCATGGAAGCTTTGAAGTGACCACTCATGGTACCTCCAGTCATTGCCTGTTGCTGCCCCCTGCAGTCCACCTGAAAAGGTGGAGGGCACAGGTCAAAAGGACTGTGGCAGGCCTAGAACTGCGCTAAGTGGTAGCTACCACCACTAAGGGCTGTTGAGCTCCTGTCATGTGGCTGGCACCTGCAGAGCTGTGCTATCTGCGTAAAGCACACGCCAAATTTAAAAGACTTAGTGGAACAAGAAAAGAAGTGAAATATCCCATTAATAATTTTAAGTCATTATATGTTGAAATAGTAAAATTTTAGCTATATTGGGTCAAATAAAACATCATTAATATCAATCAAAGTTGGATATTAATAATTTCACCTGTTTTATCTTTTTTAATGTGGCTACTAGAACATTTTAGTGGCTTGCACTATATTTCTATTGGACAGCAATGGTCTAGAAAGTCTGATGCCTGGGGTTTTAAGAAACCTAACAGGCCTTTTACATATTAATGACACACTGTCCCCATGAACACTAATTCCTGAGAGGTTTCTATTATTGAAAAATGTCCAAGGAATGAAAAGTCATGAATTAGAATAGGCTTCAGAGTCCAGAGCCCTCATGAGGCACATCTTTGTCCTCTTAGAATGAATTTAACGTCGAGAAATCACTCATTCACTGGTTTATCAGCAAATATCCATTGAGGGCTTCCTATACGCCTGACACAGACAGATGGTGATGGATGTAGAGGTGAAAATGAGAATTTTATGACCTCAAGGAGTTTATTATACTAAAAGAATCAATCCATAAATAAACATCCCAAATAATTATTTTAATAAAAGAATACACAAAGTTTGTGGAAGGTTCATTCATTTGGAGCCATGCCTGACGCATAAAATTGACAATTAAGCTGAGGTTGAAGAGAAAACATGAGTGCAAAGTAATGAAACATTGCTTTGTGTGGCTTCCAAACCAGATGGAAAACCATGTGGGAAATGGCAGCATCATGTTCATTTAAATAAGTGCTATCATTTAATTTGCCAAGCTGACCACTTTGAAAGGGACGTTGTCTATTTCATCTGTCATGTATTAGTATGTTTGTAAAAATAAAATCCTATATCTGTGCCCTGTTCCCTACGTTTCCTCAGTCCAGCATTCCCATTGAACAGCGAGGTTGGCTCCGGGTGGGTGGGAGGTGGGACCTGTAGGACATAGAGCTTCCAGGGATGGGAGCCTCTTGTATGAGGTCCTTAGTGGGCTGGAAGGGGGACCAAGAATGGCTTTGTCTCTCTACCTCTCATTCTTCTTAAAGAAGTAGGGGATAATTTCCAAGTGTCTTCTAATCTAGGCCATGCAACCTATCCTGTGGGACAGTTAGGACATTTCTCTTAACAGAATGAGTGAAATTTAAGGGACTTTTACATGGACGTCTATCATGCACCTCCTAATCAGTTCTATTTAAATGAAAATGTTATGAAAAAGGAATTACTTTGGTGATTACGACAGACTAGGAAATATGTATGAGAGGGCTCAGACCAAACAGGGAAGAGTGAGCAGAACCGAGCTCCAGGGCCGTGAATTACACACTTGTCTGAATGATGAACGGTGACACAAACATTTTCTCATGCCGGTAAACGGTGACAACATTGAACAGAGAGTGGCTGGTCAACTCCAGTGCAAACCATTAACCACATTAGAGAAAATAGCTCTGGAGAGGTATGCTCAATGGTTTTTAACTTCAAAAGATGTCACGAGAAGAGCCACAAATTATTATTGCTGACAATTTGTACAATTTGTCCCTGGTGAAATGTGTGTGTCCCTACACTGCACCATTTTACATAACAATATGAAATATTAAAAGGGAAAAACGTTTTGTAATAAACAGCAGTTTTGCTGATTGCGGCTGATTATGTTAAGCAGCTTGTACTGTGGGTGTCAGAGGAGACTTAATAGCTCCTATAACTAATCTCCACGGCTGACCTCTCCCCTCCGCTGATGAAGCCTATTCAAAAACCTGCTGCCCTTTCTCATTTTCAGATCTTATATTTCTGAACTGTTTTGATCATGCATATATTTGCTGAAGTTATTGTGTACAGGATTCGTGTGTGTGTGTGTTTTAAAAAATATATAATGCATGAAGAAAAAGATTCCTGCCAGGGCTGTCTTCCAAATTATTAAGAAGGAAACAGAACAAAACTACACAAACATGTTTCTAAACATGTATATTCACAAAATTCTAATCAGGTACCAAAATGTCATTAATTTACTGCTGAAGACTGGTCCCCTGTGTGAGAGAACCAGCAAGGAGGAATGTGGCGCTGAAATTTTTTTACTCCAACTTTGAAGGGCAAGGATGTCTTCTGGGGAAGGCTGTCTTCTTGGGCATTTTATCAGCCTCAAAGGCTGGTACTTAGAAGCAAAGTGCTATCCAATCATAAAGCAATTTCATTTTTTCTGATACAAGTTTTTGATTTAAATGGGATTTCACAGAGAACATTTTGGAGTGGGGGCAACTCCATCGGCAGGTATGGATGTGCATGTGGGTGCATGTGCGTGAGTGGCTCCGACTCAGTCCACCCTTCCCCTTCTCCCCAAATGCAGAGAGGTTCACACAACCAGGAGGGGAAATGGCGGAGGGGGCACATTTTGAGAGAGCAGAGGCATCGGTCTTCCCCGGATTATGCAAATGTAGCCAATCTAGAAAAATAAAGACAAAAGAGGGAGGGAGAAAATCAAATCCAAGAAAGTGAAGTGTATGAATGCAATATGGTGGGGAAAGGGGTGGACTCCGTACAAGTCGGTCACCAAAAGGTGCAGCTTTCTATGAGACAAACACTGGCTGAAGCTGGCTGATAAATATTTCCTGTGGGATTTGAAGCAGGTTGCCACCAGCAAAACAAAAATCCCTAGGGGGCAGTACATAATTAACAATTTGAAGATGTGGCCGCCTCTCATTGTCTCAAAGGGAGCCAGGGAGGAAGCCCACCCCAAAAGCAAAAACCTGAGTTCCTATATTAAATTCTTCCCAAATAAGCGAATGTCAGTGTCTCCCCAGAGGCTGGGAAGCCTCCTTTACTCTGGGCTAGCAAAGGGTTCCTGGCTAATGGTGTCATTTTCCTGCGATTTTCTACCAGCACCATGAACCCTGTTCCTCTAGTCTGAGGGAAAGCACTCAGCATGTTCAGGAAAGGGAACCACTCTTGTTTGCTGTCAACAAAGAAACAAATAAAATCAGGACTGAGAGAAGAAAGCTGTTTAGACGGTGTGCCTGGCTGAGTGTTTAAAGACATTTAAAACAGTGACTTTTGCTTAAAACGACTGACCTTTGACTAAATTGGGACCACAAATAAAAACAAAAGCTCAGGAGACATTAAGAGCACCTGGATAAAAAAGTTGTAAAGAGGTTTTGGCATAGATTTAAAATTGCTTTGATTTGTTTCAAGACAGTTTGGATTTGGGAGGGAGGCAGAGGTTAATTGCCAGAGTGAAGTATAGCCAAAGGAACACTAACATTTTTATCTTGGAGTGGCATTGGAATTCAGCCAGGAGAAGTCATCACTGTTTTCCAAGAGGGTACACACAAGCCAGCTCCAATTTTGTGTGTGTTCTGTTCCTGAAACTTAGAAGCAGAGTGGACCACTGCTCAGAGCCTGGGTCTGGAGAAAGTATAGCTGGGCTATACTCCCAGCTCTGACATAAAAACCATGTGCTGCCTGGGAAGTTTCTGAGCTTCTCTGTGTCTGGATTCCTTCAATTGCACATTGAGTTCAGATCACTTGCCACCTGCCTACCTAATCAGAATATTGTGAGGGTTAATGAGATTGCACTTGCAAAGTGATTGCCTCATCATATAACTCCAAAGTATTATTATTCATCATAAAGACACAGCTGCAATATTGTATATTGTTACATACCAGACACCATGCTTCTATTTTTAGCAGCTTTGAAATGAGGGTGTCTTAGAATTATACAGTGGAAGGGACCTCACCATTTTACCTGCGCCAGGCTCTGTTCTGGGGCAGGTGAATGACTAACCACCCTAGAACCCTAGACGGCTGGCTGGTTAGCTTCATCTTTATATCTAAGTAGGAACTTCAGTTCTCCCTCTGGAGGAAATTCCAACATTATCATCCTGATGATTAAGAATCATTGCTTAAGTCTAAACTCTCTTTTAATTATAATCGACTTTTTCTTTTAGTGGTACCTTCACTGTTCTCCCTCATTTTGTGAGCTAGGTGGGCAGAAACCATGTCTTACACATTATTGTATTCTTTAAATCACCCCCCGGTAGGGTGGCACATAAACAGTCAAGACATTTGCATTGGACCCAATTCAATTGTTTGTATCTGCGGGTAGAAAGAGCACTGAGTGTAGCACATTTCCTCTACTGAGAGAGTGGGGCCTGCAGTCCCAGCTCCTGGGGACCCAGGCTGGAGGATGACATACATCTAGGGGTCTGGGCTAAGGAGTGGTGTGACTACGGTGTGTGCCCCCAAATTTGGAAAGAAAGTTACACTTTTAAACCTTCTTTTCCGTAGACATTTCAAAAAGCCCTGTTGGTTGCTTCCTGGTGCTTTATGCTTTTTGATGCAGAGATTAATGAATTATTCAATCAAATTTTCCTAGTTCTCAGGGCTACCTGGCCTATAATTACTATTTTAATTCATCTCCACCTCCCAGACCCCATCTTTTTAAAGATGAGCACATTTGCTGAAATTTCTACTCAAAAGGAACCTCTGTCTACCATAGTCTGATATACATAAAGGGTCCAGCAGAAGTAACAACTGCTTGAGTGTTGTTGGTCAGGTATGTGAATGTCTTGCATGAGGTGAACAGCAGCTTGAACATTTCACCTAAAATGTCACATGGTGTGCTTGAATGTGATATTATTGTTACAGAATTACATGCTTATGGCTTTGTAATAAGATTTTGTAATAAAAAGGGGCGTTATTTGTGCTGGACCTTGTATATAATATAATAATTGAGGAGCTCAGAGGCTCCATCTGCATGTTATTACAGCTGGCTCGCTTCCATATATCCAACAAGGAACCATCAGAAAGTGCAGCTAAGAAAACAATCCCGTTACAATTGCATCAAAAAAGTAAAATTCCCTAGAATAAATTTTACCAAGGATATAAAAGACCTGTACTCAAGAAATTATAAGACACTGAGGAAAGAAATTGAAAAAGATTCAAATAAATGGAAGGATAGTCCTGATGTTAAACTATACTGAAAGGCCATAGTCATAAAAACAGCATGGTAATGGCATGGAAACAGACACATAGATCCATGGAACAGAATAGAGAATCCAGGAAAAAACAAAACAAAACATGTCTCTATGGTCAATTAATATTTGACAAAGGTGGCAAGAACATACAATGGAGTAAAGAGAGTCTATTCAATAAATATTGTTGGAAAAATTGGACAGATACATGCAAAAAAATGAAATTAGACCACCTTCTTACACTATACACATAAATAAACTCAAAAGGGGTTAAAGACTTAATGTTAGATTCAAAACCATAAAAATTGTAGAAGAAAAATAGGCAGTAAAATCTCAGACATTTCTCATAGGAATATTTTTTCTGATATATCTCCTCAAGCAAGGGAAACAAAAGAAAAATAAACAAATGGGACTACATCAAACTAAAAAGGTTTTGCATAGCAAATGAAATCATAAACAAAATGAAAAGACAACCCACTGAATGGGAGAACATAGTCATCAATGATATATCTGATAAAGGATTATTAGTCAAAATTTACAAGGAATTTATACAACTGAACACCAAAAAAGCAAACAATCCAATTAAAAATGAGCAAAGGACCTGAATAGACACTTTGCCAAAGAGGACATACAGATGGCCAATAGACATATGAAAAGATGCTCAAAGTAACTACCATATTTTGCCATGTATAATGTGCAGCCTTGTTTTTATACACATTGTATACAGGATTATTATGCCCATGGTATATAATCATTATACTTATGTACAATGCACATCCTTATTTTTTTTCTCTCAAAAATTTGGGTAAAAAAGTACACAGTATACATGGCAAAATATGGTAATCATCAGAGAAATGCAAATTAAAACCACAATGATATATTACCTTATACCTGTCAGAATGGCTATCATCAACAAATTAACAGATAATAAGTGTTGGTGAGGATATGGAGAAAAGGGAACTCTCACGTACTGTTGGTGGGAATGCATATTGGTATAGCCACTGTGGAAAACAGTGAGGAATTACCTCAAAAGAATTAAAATGGAACTGTCTTATGAGCCAGCAATTCCACTTCTAGGAATTTATCTGAAGAAACCTGAAATACTGATTCAAAAGAATATATGCACCCTATGTTCACTGCAGAATTATTTACAATAGCCAAGATTTGGAAGCAGCCCAAGTGCCCATCAGTAGATGAGTGGATAAAAAAGTTGTGATACATTTACACAATGGAATACTACTTGGCTGTATAAAAGAAGGAAGTCTTACCTTTTGTGACATCATGGATAGACCTGGAGAGTATTATGCTAAGAGAAATAAGCCAAGCAGAAAAAGACAAATATGGACCTGGCTGGGGTGACTCAGTGGATTGAGCACTGGCCTGTGAACCAAAGGGTTGCCGGTTCAATTCTCAGTCAGGGCACATGCCTAGGTTGCAGGCCAGGTCCCCAGTAGGGGGCAAGCAAGAGGCAACCACACACTGATGTTTATCTCCCTCTCTTCCTCCCTTCCTCTCTCTAAAAATAAATAAATCTTAAAAAAAAGAAAAGGACAAATATGACTTAATTTATATATGGAATCTAATAAACAAACATTCAAAAAAGAAACAGTTTCATAGATAGAGAAAACAGACTGACAGCTGTTAGGGGGAGGGGATTTGGGGGACTGGGTGAAATAGGTGAAGAGTTTAAACAATAATAACAAGAATAACCCATAGAGCCCTGGATGGTGTAGCTCTGTTGGTTGGGCAACATCCAACAAACCAAAAGGTCGCTGGTTCATTCCTGGGTAGGTCACATGCCGGGGTTGCTGGTCCAGTCCCTGGCAGGGGAATGTGCAAGAGGCAAAGGCAACTGATGTCTCTCTCTCACATCAATGTTTCTCTCCTTATCTTTCTCCCTTCCTTCCCCTCTCTCTAGAATCAATCAAAAAAGAAAAAAAGAAAAATAAACGTCATAGACACAGGCAAAGCATGGTGATTACCAGAGGGAAAGAGGGATAAGGGGAAGGTAGAAGGGGATAAAGGGGGATGAGTGGTGACAGAAGGAGACTTGACTTGGCTCATGAGCACACAATATAATATGCAGAGGATGTATTCTATAAATGTATACCTGGAACCTGTATAATTTTATTAAACAATGTAACCCCAAGAAATTCAATAAAAATTTTTTAAAAATGTTAACCATTCACTTATTTTTTAAAGTTATTTTTGATATTTCTTCCTTTTTCTAAGGACCTTGAAATTGATCACCTTGTTATTGCTTCTTCCAAGGACCCAGAAATATGATGATGATAATAACTTGCAATTGTGCAATCCTTTACATTTACAAAATGCATTTAATCTCACAAAAACTGGAGGTAAGTAAGGTAGGTATTATTACAGGTGAAGAAAATAGGGTTTGGGCATTTTAAAGAGCTTACCCAAGTTCACACTTCTAGTAAGTGGTAGAAGTTAAAAGGAAACCCAGGATCTGGCTCTCTCTCATTGATATTTAAACTTTCAATTAATAATTCCCAAGTCTGACTTCCGGACAACATGGAAGTGTAGGTGGACACAACCAAGATTAAGGACAACAAAAATATAGAACCAAAAAAACCCAACCAGAACAGATAGAAAATTGAATTGTATGGAAGTCCGACAACAATTCACCCAGACTGGTAAGAGGGGTGGAGTCGGTGGCTGGTGGAGAGGGGTTGTGGCAGGAAAAAGCAGTGGCTAGTGGTCCCAGATGCGCAGGTGGCAGTTGGCACACCCCAGGTACACAGGCAGCAGTTACCAAGTGCGGGGAGGCAACGAGCAGACCAAGCGAGGCGCACAAGGTGGCTGACCATGGACACACATTTGTGCGCAGATAAACCAGGGGAAAATGGGCAGTGAGACAGACTGTGCAACCCAGGGCCCTAGTGCCAGGAAATGAAGCCTAAAAGCACCGATTGAAAACACTTGTGGGAGTTGAGGTGCTGGGAGAGACTCCCAGCCTCACAGGAGAGTTTGTTGGAGAGACCCAAAGGGTCCTAGAACATATACAAGCTCACCCACACAGAAATCAGCACCAGAAGGGCTCAATTTGCTTGGAGAAAGGGGCAGAACGGACTGGAATCCAAGAGAGACTCGAGCAAGCACCATTGTTCCCTCTTGGAGCCCGCCCCCACAAACAGTGTCACTACCCAGCAACTGGGCTGCCCCACCTTGGGGAACACCTAAGGCTCTGCCCCTCACTACATAACAGCCATGACCAGACCAAAAACAAACAAACAAACAAACAAAAAAACCTAAACCAAAAATGGCTCAAACGGGAGAACAGATCAAAGCCCCAGACCTAATTCATCTAAGCAACTAAGAGATAGCCAACCTATCAGATGCACAGCTCAAGGCACTGGTAACTAACCTATCATATGCACAGTTCAAAGCACTGGTGATTAGGAAGCTCACAGAATTGGTTGATTTTGGTTGCAAATTAGATGAACAAATGGAGGCTACAATAAGTGAAATGAAGAAAAAAGCACAGGGAACCAATAGTGATGGGAGGAAAACTGGGACTCAAATCAATGGAGTGGACCAAAAGGAAGAAACAAACAACCAAACAGAAAAGAAGGAAGAAACAAGAATTCAAAAAAATGAGGAGAGGCTTAGGAACCTCCAGGACATCTTGAAATGTACCAACATCTGAATTATAGGGATACCAGAAGGGGAAGAGGAAGAACAACAAGTGGAAAACTTATTTGAACAAATAATAAAGGAGAACTTCCCCAATCTGGCAAAGGAAATAGACTACCAGGAAGTTTGGGAAGCTCAGACAGTCCCAAGAAGTTGGACCCAAGGAGGAACACACCAAGGCACATCATAATTACATTAGACAAGTTTAAAATGAAGGAGAGAATTCTAGATGCAGCAAGGGATTAGGGGACAGTCACCTACAAAGGAATTCCCATCAGACTGTCAGTGGATTTCTCAAAAGAGACCTTACAAGTAAGAAGGGGCTGGAAAGAAGTATTCCAAGTCATGAAAATCAGGGACCTACATCCAAGATTGCTGTATCCAGCAAAGCTATCATTTAGAATGGAAAAGAAGATAAAGCACTTCTCAGATAAGGTCAAGTTAAAGGAGTTCATCATCACCAAGCCCTATTATATGACATGTTAAAGGGACTTATCTAAGAAAAAGAAGATACAAAATATGAACAGTAAAAAGACAGCAAACTCACAGATATTAACAACCATACCTAAAACAAAAGCAAACTAAGTAAATGACTAGAACAGGAACAGAAACACAGAAATGGAGATCACATGGAGGGTTAGCAACAGGGGAGTGGGAGGAGGAGAGAGGGGGAAAAGGTACAGAGAATAAGTAGCATTGACGGTGGGTAGAAAATAGACAGGGGGAGGGGAAGAATAGTGTGGGAAAAGTAGAAGCTAAAGAACTTATGACACATGGACATGAACTAAAGTGGGGAATGGGGTGGGAGGGGGTGTGCAGGGTGGAGGGGAATGATGGGGGAGAAATGAGACAACTGTAATAGCATAATCAATAAAATATAATTTAAAAAAAAGAAAAAAATTCCCAAGTCCTAGGTTCGAGCTCTTCTGTGGGTCTCATGTGGATCAGCCTGCAGTGCCTACAAGCTGAGCCACAAGATCACACTTCAACCTCCACAGTGTCCATCCCTCCCCTTGTGTGAAAGCTTCTCCATGCTTAAATTTTGCTTGAAAATTTGAGTCTGATGAATACTGCCAGGTGCCCCATCCCTGATGTTCTTAGTCACTATCCAGTCTCTTTCTCAGGCTGAAGAGGAGGGAGGTGGCACTGGACAGAGAACTCTGCACATTGGGCTAAGGACCTTGAACTGTAGTTTAAGTGTCTGGTATCACTGAGAGTTTGCATCCCAGGCTCATCGTCTCTCAGTTTTATCACTGCTGTGTTCCCAAAGGAAGGTCTACAAATATTTCTTCTTTGTTTACACATTCCTCACATTTTCCATTCCAATAGTTCAGTACGAAGTATGGTTGCTAGCTCTTTTCCTTCTTTACAATGTCTACAGATGTTTAAAGAATTTAACTTGCAAACGCCAAGTCTGAGTCAGAGACTGGTTTGAGTTATTTACTGATTTCTTGGAGCTGGGTCCTGTGAATGTGCCCTTGGCCTGCCGGCAGGGGCACAACAAAAGCTGCGGCAGCATGCCCAGGGACACCTCTGTCCCTGGGTACTGGTCTCTGGGAGCTCAGAAAAGCTTGTCTTTGCAAATTTTAGGGCTGCATGTGGGAAGGAAGAGAGCACACAGGCAGTATCACTGCTCCATTGCTAACCCTCCATTCTTGGAAAACCCACCAGGGATCGGAAACAACCTTGTCCTGGCGCAGTAAACCTCATTTCCTTTACAGCCAAGAAAAAGTAAACACATCTGTTCTTCACCTCTCCCTTCTTTTCCCTTCAAGTTCAGACCCGAAAGAGAACCTTTTCTTCCTTGGCCAGAGGATTCTAATGTCACACCACTAGAGGGGCCACAAGTTCCTCAGTTTCAGGCTTTGTTGCCAAGGCTTCTCCACCCACATCTGGCATCAGTGCAAAGCAGCATGGGGACAAGGGGGGATGGGTCTAAAATCACTGTCAGACTGTTTAATAATAACATTAATATTGTACAATATGAATAACAACAATGAGAATAATTATAACCACTCACAGTAACTACTAACTATTTACTCAGAACTAGGCCAAATACTAAACCTTTGACATGTATTATTTCATCAGGGAGAGATTATTTTTTTCCATGTCATAGATGAAGAAACTAGAGCTGAGGAAAGTTAAATAAGTACCCAAGGACCCACAGCGAGTATGTGAATGGATAAGTTCTGGTTCTCAGCCTATTTAGAGACTCGTGGCCTCCAGCGGGAGCCATAGCTGCCAAAGGATGAAGGTCACTCAGGGGAACCCAGAGAATGAAGCCATTCTGCCTACAGGCTGGATCTAGTTAGGTCTCTTCCAAAACAGCAGCTGTGCGAGGTCGATGGTTCTACCTAGAGACACTTGGTATCTCCAAGGTCACCCAAGAAAAGGTTACAATTTTCTCAGCCTAAAGGTATCCTTGTCCTGCTCTCAGGGTTGTCCAGACCATAGATGTCTCAGAAACTAAATGACTGCAAGTGCTCTCCACGTTAGCTGCAGCAATGCTCATGAGACAGACACTCCCACTCCACCCTCCTTACTGGAGACCTAGGGTTGATCAGGGGTGGGAGTCAGGGAGCGCTGAAGGGAGAAACAGCCAGTCCAGGTGAGGAATTGCTTCTTAACCTCCTTTCCCTTCTTTTCTGTTGACCTGTCATCAC
Source organism: Anoura caudifer (assembly GCA_004027475.1). Taxonomy (NCBI): domain Eukaryota; kingdom Metazoa; phylum Chordata; class Mammalia; order Chiroptera; family Phyllostomidae; genus Anoura; species Anoura caudifer. Next base: position 176,655 of record PVKU01002994.1, on the reverse strand, counting down.
CCTTTACTCTGGTGCAACAAGATATCTGAGGAACCTGGTGTGTCCACCCCCCTAGACCTCTTGGGGAGACTGGTGTGCTTTGAATGGTTAGGACAGAAACCATTAGAAATTGCTTCTGGCCACATAAACACTGCCAATGCACCAATGCACAGCCAGCAGGTGCACACTCCTTGGGCACAGTTACGTGCAATCTGCATTCTGGTGACGAGTGTTTACAAGACCTACATGAGGTGAGGTCTGCTCCCACACTCTTTGTGCTATGGTTGTAGTGACACTTTCGGGGGAAACGCAACTCTAATTAATTTCAGACCAGAAACAAATGGGGCCAGCCCCTGAACCTAGCTCACTCCTTAACAAGCACTCAATTCAAAGTGCTCTCTTGCCCTGACTGGTGTGGCTCAGTAGGTTGAACATCATCCCACAGACTGAAAGGTCATGGGTTCAATAACCTGTCTGGGCACATGCCTGGGCTGTGGGCCAGGTCCCCAGTTGGGGGTGTGCAAGAGGCAACTTATCCATATTTCTCACATTGATATTTTCCACCCTCTCTTTCCCCCCAACTTCCCCTCTCTCTAAAAATAAATAAAATCTTAAAAAAAAAAAAAAAAGTGCTCCCTTGCCATGGCTTTCCATGCAAACCCCGGCCTGGAATTACTGGTGAAAAAGGACAATAAGATCTGAGACCGACAGCTATGAGGATCCAAGGAAAACCAGAGGTTTGCTCAGGAAGCAGATGATTCATTGCTGGAACATTATCTATTTGCTCAGCTCGTGGGAGTCTTGTGGGCAGTAACAGAGATTCTCAGCATGTAGATCAAGTGAGGGACACAATGAAAAGGAAATGCATGCAGGACAGAGCATGGTTCTCCGCTCTTTCAGCCCTTTGTACTTCAGATCGAATGTCTCTGCCTCCTTTCACAGCTCTCTACTCTGGCAGGAGGTATGCTAGGTCAAGGGGCTGCTTGCTGCTGAACACACATTTTATGTCCTTTTGCAGATATGACTGCAGTAAGAGGAGACCTTTTGGTCATTAGGTTTATAATCCAAGTGAATCACAGTATTTATTAGATTGTTGGTTTATGTTAGCTTGGGGAAAGGCTTATCTTTATTTTGAGATGGGCACTTGAGTGGCTTTTGGCGGAATTATCCATTCTGCTTGTGTTCAGAATTCCTTTTAAAACCTACATTCAGGACCTATATTCAGAACTCAGTGTGAAAAACTAGCCAACATACACCAGAAACACACCCCTCACTGAGTTTTCTTATGGAATAATAAGCCACCCAAAGCCAAGTTGGTGGCAGTGTGGTGCTGGGAAACCAGATAAATCAAAAATCACCACTGTAGCCCTGGCTGGGTGGTTCAGGTAGTTGGAGCATCATCCTGTACACCAAAAGGTCGTGGGTTCAATCCACGGTCGGGGCACGTATGGGAGGCAACCAACTAACATTTTTCTTTCACACTGATGTTTCTTTGTCTCTCTCTCTTCCACCCTCTCCATAATCTATACAAGGTCCGGCAGAAGTAGGGCCCACTTGAGTGTGGTTGGTAGGGTAATAATATGGGTGTAATAATTTATATTTTAATTGGAACATTTTACCTAAAATGTCATGTGGTATGTTTGAGTATGATATTGCTATATTATAGAATTACCTGCTTATGATTTTGTAATAAAAGAGATTGTAATAAAAAAAGGGGTGTTATTTGTGCCAGACCCCTGTAAATATATCTTTGGGTGAGGGTTAAAAAAAAATCACCACTTGACCCAAAGTTTGATGTACCAATGTGATTTGGCTATAGCTGGCACCAGATATTGTGATAACGGTCGAGAAGTTATCATAGTCTTCCCACCCACACCTAATGAATAATACGACCTTTGTTTGGGCTATTTTGAAGAATCCCAACAAAATATAGCCCCCTTCCACACCAAGTAGGAGGATGTTCCCATAAGAAGCTTAACAACTAGCTAATAAAACAGCTAGAGAAAATAAATTAAGTTATTCTTTTTATTCATTTGCAAAGTTAAATTCAAAGTCAGGGTTCCCCACAGTGTGGTCTGTGCATCATGTGGGATTCTGCTGGGCCTCAAGGTGAATCTGGAGAGCTTTGGATAATAGCTCCCTCATGGGATCCTGGGACATGTTAAAGTTTGAGAATGCTCTGGAGTAAGTAGTCACCTCACAGCCTAAACACTTGTACTTCATAAACTCTTCCACCAGATTGATACCATTTTCTTCCTTGCCTTAAAATTTATAAAGTCAGAGTCACTCAATCTCAGTTAATTCATTAAGAATTTACTGAGCAACATGAATGTTCTCTCATGGACACAGGATAAGCAGAGCCTAGTCCTTGTCCTCACTACTCATATTGAATAAGAAGAACCAGACAAATGCACAAATAAATATAATGCAAGGCAGAAAATGGTAAGATCTTCCAAAGAGAGAGCTCTATCAAGTAACAGAGGTTCAGAGGAGAGAATGGCCACATTTGTCAGGGAGGACTAGGAAAGCTATGGTTTTTGAACTGGGTTGAGTGATGAGTAGAATTTCACACATGGAGGTGTGGGGTGTGTTGCAATTCTGGGCAGAAGGAACGATATAAGGAAAGTTGTGATGGCAGGATGTTTGGGGACCACAAATTAGTGAGTTTGAGCTAGAAAGCTGGTTTAGAACAATTTCATTACTGAAATGTTAGCTAGTTGAATTTTTAAAGTATATTTTATTGACTATGCTATTACAGTTGTCCCAATTTTTTCTCCCCTTTGTTTCCCTCTGCCTTGCACCCCGCTTCTCACCAGCATTCCTGCACCTTAGTTCATGTCCATGGGTCATACATGTAAGTTCCTTGGCTTCTCCATTTCCTATACTATTCTTAACCTCCCCCTGTCTGTTTTCTACCTACCATTTATGCTTCTTATTCCTTGTACCTTTTCCCCCATTCTCTCCCCTTCCTCTCCCTGTTGATAACCCTCCATGTGATCTACATTTCTGGGACTCTGTTCGTGTTCTAGTTGTTTGCCTAGTTCATTTTTTTTTTAGGTTCAGTTGTTGATAGTTGTGAGTTTGTTGTCATTTTCCTGTTTCTATTTTTTATCTTGTTTTCCTAGATAAGTCCCTTTAACATTTCATATAATAAAGGCTTGGTGATGATGAATTTCTTTACCTTATCTCGGAAGCACTTTATCTGCTCTTCCACTCTAAATGATAGCTTTGCTATGTAGAGTAATCTTGGATGTAGGTCCTTGCCTTTCATGACTTCAAATACTTCTTTCTAGTCCCTTCTTGCCTGTAAGTTTTCTTTTGAGAAATCAGTTGATAGTCTTATGGGAACTCCTTTGTAGGTAACTGTCTCCTTTTCTCTTGCTGCTTTTAAGATTGTCTCTGTCTTCAATCTTGGGTAACTTAATGATGATGTACCTTGGTGTATACTTCCTTGGGTCCAACTTCTTTGGGATTCTCTGAGTTTCCTGGACTTCCTGGAAGTCTGTTTCCTTTGCCAGATTGGGGAAGTTCTACTTTATTATTTTTTCAAATAAGTTTTCAGTTTCTTGTTCTTCCTCTTCTCCTTCTGGAAGCCCTATGATTCCCGTGTTGGGATGTTTAAAGTTGTCCTGGAGGTTCCTAAGTCTGTCCTCATTTTTGTGAATTATTGTTTCTTCATTCTGTTCTGGGTGAATGTTTATTTCTTCCTTCTGCTCCAAACCATTGATTTGAGTCTTGGTTTCCTTTCCATCACTGTTGGTTCCCTGTACATTATCCTTTATTTCACTTTCACAGCCTTCACTTTTTCCTCTATTTTGTGACCATACTCAATCATTTCTGTGACCATCCTGATTACCAGTGTTTTGAAGTCTGCATCTGATAGGTTGGCTATCTCTTTATTGCTGAGTTGTATTTTTTCTGGAGCTTCGATCTGTTCTTTCATTTGGGCCATATTTCTTTGTCTCAGTAGGCCTGTTATGTAGTAAGAGGTGGAGCCTTAGGTATTTGCCAGGGTGGGGCCACCCACTTGGGGGTTGTGGTGCTGTGTGTGGGGGAGGGGTCAGAGAGGAAATAATGCCACTTGGCTGGCTCTCGACCAGCTTCCAGTCACTACCCACTACCCACAAGCAAATTGGGCCCTTTTGGTGCTGATTCCCAGGTGGGTAGGTTTGTGTACATTCTAGGGGCTTGTGGGTCTCCCCAGTGAACTCTCCTGTAAGGCTGGGAGTTTCTCTTGCTGCCGCAGCTCCCACAGGTTTTTACTAACAGAGGTTTTGGGTCTTTATTTCCCTGTGCTGGAACTCTGGGTTGTGCTGTCTGTCTCACTCCCCTGTTGTTCCTCCTGGTTTATCCGCATGCAAAAATGGGACCAGCTACTGCTGCCTTGCCTTCCTGGTCCTTCAGCCACCTCTTTGCCACATGTCCTCTCTGCCCCAGCTGCCTATCTGCTACCAGTCTTGGTGAATGTTTCTTCTTTAATTCCTTGGTTGTCAGTGTTCCATACAGTGTGATTTTTCTGGCAGTTCTAATTGTTTTTTGTTTTTAAATTTGTTGTTGTCCTTCTTTTGGTTGTGCAAGGAGGCAAAGTGTATCTACCTATACTACCATCTTGGCACATGATATTTTTTAATGGAGATATAATTATTTTAATGGAGATATAATTCATATGTCATAAAATTTATCCTTTTAAAGCATTCAGTTCAATGGGTTTTAGCCTACTCACAAAGTTGTAAAACCATCAACATTAGCTAATTTCAGAACTTTTTCAGCACCCCAACAAGAAACCCCATACCTATTAGCAGCCACTCCCCATTCTCTCCTTTACCAGCCCCTGGCAACTGCTAATCTACTTTCAGTCTCTATGGATTGGGCAGATGAATTTGCACATAATTAAGTAGGGAGTAGTGAGCTACTAATAATTTTAATTGAGGTAAAATTTGTATCTAGTGTAATGCTTAGATCTTAGATGTACAGTTCAAGGAGTTTTGACAAATACATACAGTTATCTTACTAATTCCCAAAATACAGAATATTTTTAAGATTCTAGAAAGTTCTTTTGTGGCCCCTTCTAGCCAAACCCTGCTCCACAAGCCACCATTGTATGTATTTATATTACCATAAAATAGTTTTGTTTTTTCTTAAACTTAATATAAATGAAAGCATGCAGTATGTGCTCCTTTGTGTTTGGCTCCTTTTGCTCCAAATAATATTTTGAGATTTGTTTCTGTTGTTGCATGTTCCAGTACTTCTTTCTTCTTTCTTCTTCTTCTTTTTTTTTTTTTTGCTTTGCACCACATTTTGTTTATCCATGCTACTGTCAATGGGCACTTGAGTTGTTTCCCATTTATGAATGATTGTAAACAAAGCAGCTGTAAACTTCTTTTGGGCACATATGATATCATTTGGGGGTTGGAGGAAGGTAAGTACCTGAAACTGGAATTGTTGGTCAGGGAACTATAGATTTTTTTAGAGCAAGAATGTATTCCCATCAGGACTAAACTTTAAGAAAATGAATGCAGCAGCTGTATGCAGGGAGAAGCAGGAATAAAAGTTGGGAAAACTTTTAATCAGAAGAGATGGCACCCTTTGTGATTGGGAGTCAGAATGCATAGAACTTGGAAAATGAGTGAATGTGGGTGGAGAGTTGAAACAGAAATTTTAACAATTTATTGGGTTTTCACTCTTTAAGGTGTTCTAAGATTCCAGGCATTCTGACTAGTAGAATGATAGACTTATTTTATTCTTTTTTGTGGGAAATATAAAGGTTTTGGTTTTGGACAAGATGGACCACTATTCCCAAAAAGCTATTTTCCAGCACCTCCCAGGGCACCTGGCTCAGAGTGTCAGTTGAATGAATGAACTGCAAACAATCATTTGATACTTGGAAGAACGAAAGGGCATGGGGGAGAGTGGGTGGGCTGAGGCAGAAGCTCACACACTAGAAATTAGCCCACTTGCTGGACTGGTTGATTAGATTAGTTGCTTGTGTAATGAGGTGGAGAATTTTATTCATCAGAAATTCTCCTCCAGAATTGCTCCCAAGAAAATCAGTCAGAGCATGCCCTGTGATTCTCCCTTCCTCCCCCCACTCCCTAGGGAATCTCATGGAGCTCCCGGACATGTTTATGTAAAGAGCATATTTATGGGCATTAGAGAGCACAAAAAGGTAGTTACATTAGAATTTAGAAAATGTGGGCTGTTTTTTTTTTTTTCCAGTTGCCATGATGACTGTGAACAACTTTATTTATTTCTTAGCTTCATTATCTGTAAAATGGGAATAACATCTGTTTCATTTCCCTTATAAAAAAGTCAATTATAAAAGTCAAAAGAAATCATAGCACCAAAACACTTTGAAAAAGTTAGGCTCTCCAATGTCTGCCAAATAGCGAAACAACCAAAAAGTTCTCAGCTTGCCTTTCAAGGTTTCCTATGCCCCAATGATCCAAACTGCCTTCTAGCAGTTTCCTATTAGGAGTCTATCTGTGGGAGACTATATCCTAATAGTCTCTCCACAGACAACCCGCTGGACACCAGCTGTGGCCAGCACACGTCCTCCCCTTGTCCACAGCCATGCTCAGCGTTGGCCTCTGTCTGGGTTGTCCTCTTTCCTACTCTGGTCTCATGAAGACTTAGTGTGAGTAACTCGCATGCACTCCTTCGTGGAGTCTCTCCTTAAGATCCTGTCTTCTTCTGGTTTGGTGCCCAGATTATGGCAGAAGTAACCTGTCCTTGAGACATCAATAAAATTCACTTAAGGCCATCCTGTGGAAACTACATCGTCCTCCCCTCCACCTACAAATTCCTGGGAAATTACAAACTCATGAGCACCTCTGGCTCTAAGCTTCTACTCTCTTTGAAGTTTTAAACTCTGTACCTTACCTTCTATGACACTTTATTCTTTCAGCAGATGTGGGTCTCATTCCAGCCTCCATTTTTGTAATTTCCACACAAACCACTCAAAGGAGGAGGCAGTTGTAAGCCAAATTTACTAGGGAGTTATGGCAATGGAGGGAGGTTTATATTTCCACAACATACATACCACGATAGTAAATCTTATGCAGCCCTACTCTTAAAAGTTCTTGGGTCACCCTTGCTGTTAGAATAGCTTATGGGTTAACTTTTCTCTAAAGAAAAAGCCTCTGTCACTTGGCCTACCCCCTCTTCCTCTTTCTTTCCCCTGCTCTTCTTTGCTCTCCTTTCCTCACCCCCAAACTCCTCTAGCTAGTTCTTTGATTCCTTAAAAACTTCAGCGTTAGAGTCTGACTTTCACCCTGGAATAATTTATCATATATTCCTTTCTAAATATATGTTCCCCTTTAAAATATATTTGCCAACTTAAAAAATATTCTTTTCTCCCTGTTACACTGACTAAAGTTATTTGTAATTATACTTACAGCTCCTACTGGTTTATATGCTCTCTCACGGCAGTGCTTATTTTTGACTCATATTTCTAAAAACTATCCTGGAATTTAAACTCAGTGCTTTGCATGTAATAGACCCTCAGTGTTGAATGAATGAGTAAATGAGTGAAAGCTGGTATCTTCTATGTAACCTCAGAAAAAGCATAGTGGAAGGAGTAGCAGCACCTTGTTTCCATGATAAGGTATTTATGTTTTGATCATTACCAGAAGAGACCAATATGGTATACAGAGTGCCCTCCAGAGCTTATCTTGATCTTAATGAGCAAGTGAAAGCTGGGACCAGAGTCTACGCAGGCTTTGTTCAGTAAGTCACTGGTTCCTTCCAGAGAGGCTGCTCACCTCCAGTCGAATGGTTACAATTGATGACTAAGTACCATTGAGAACTAGAACTACTCCTGCGACCCACAGGGCTCGTCCTCTCCACTGGTAACCTTCCAGAGCACATTTCCTCAGTGAAATCAGAGTTATCACAAGGAGGACAAGTTCAGGACAAAATCACAAAAACCCTTATACCTACTGATTGGAAACATGAAACATGTTTTTGATTATAAAGACTCTGCCACTCATCTTTTAAAAACTGGAGAAAGAGAAAGAAGACTATGACTTGAGGATCATGAAAGAGGTTATGCAACAAAGACTATGCTCTTGAAATGATCTTTGAACACTGCAGTTCCTTAGACCCTGAACATGCCAATGTTTGTAGAGCTTTATAGTTTGCTAATGGGTTCATTCAGGAGACGAATGATCTTAACATATCTTCACAGTAAGCCTATAAATGAAGAATCATCACTATTCCCATTCTATAGGTCAGGGAACTGGGATCCACAGAGGCCGATTTTCCCAATGCCAAATACATAGGAAGTGGCAGAGTGGAAACCAGAAGCCCATCTTCCTGCTGTAAATGCTGCTTGCTTTCCATCAAGCCATGCTGCCTTTCCTATACATTAGCTGCCAAGCCCACATGCTGCACATCAGGGTTCTGGGACCTAAAAATCTAAAAGGAGCATGTATAATGTCATTGGCCAAAGGGGCAATGCAATAGGCTTAGTTACATTATGATAATACATTACATTCTTGAGACTAATTGTTGAAGTCAATAAATCATTTTGCTCTCCTGTATCTCAGTTTTGACCAATCACTTGCAGTGACAAGACCTAGAGTGTGTAACACATGATCCAAGAGAACACAGGGTTTCAGACAGCTGGAAGAGAAACGTGTATGCATCCTCTCCTCCTCCAGGAACTTCTTCCCTGGCTCACCTTGCTGGGATGGATAGTGGAGCATAATGGTTAAGATGCTAAGTCTTGAAGTCTGGTTGCTGTAGGTATGTGTTGCGGCTCTTCCATTGACTTGGGGGCAACTACTTAGCCTCTCTAAGCTTTAGTTTTCTTTCCCTTATCTGCAAAATGGGAATGTGTGAGGATTCTTTGGTTGCAAGCAACATAAATGGACTCATATATGCCAAGAAGGGTCATTTATTGAAATGATCTCAGTTTTCTCTCCTAGAGTCAAAGTGAAAATTGAGCAATCAGACCTTGAAAAGAAGAGAAACCTGGCAACTTCATAGATCTGAATTGCAGAAGAAGTACTTATCGGCACTGTGACATCAAAATGACACCACCTTAACTGTTTTCCACCCAGGCATCCCTCAGGGCAAGCTTGACGGGCCTACTTAGAGACATGTGGACACACCTGGACAGGGAGGAGGGGTAGGGAACCCTGATTGACAGTCCCACCAGAACCCTATGGAAGAGGGAGGAGTAGTTACTCAAAGAAAAACTGGAGTGCTGTTTTGAAAAAAAGGAAAAAGAAAAAGAAAGGAAAAACAGAGATTTACTACAAAAAATAGTATTTCATTGCATTGTTTCTAGAATTCAAACATGTAATAAATTGAAAGTGCTGAGCATGATGTCTGATATGCAGTAAGTGCTTGGTAAATAACTGTTGTTAGACTGGAACAGAAGTGAATTGAAAAGGAATATAAATAACCAAAGAGAAAAATAAATCAAAAGAGGAAAGGATTCAACAGTTGGCTTCACAGGGCAAAATAGGAACTGCCATCTCCCCCGATACCATGACCACCCCTAAAATAGCATGAAATTGCTAATGAATGCCTTTACTTATTTGAACATTCTATTCTGTATAAAGAATGCTAAGTGAAGAGGCACCAGTAAATGGACACAACCAGAGAATATTTCACTGACTAAACTGAATAACAGATACATAGACAAATCTATATAGAAAGCAAATGGCAATAAATGTGAAGTATAAATGATTCATTTTCAGAAAATACAGTTTTAACAATCTAAGAAATGGAATGAATATTTTATAATTATTATGATGGAATCATTTTAAAATTACAGTGAAATGGTTTTCACTTATTCTTCTGCAACATGAATGAAATGTATTGGCAATTAACAATTACCACACTAACTGCAATGAACATTAATATTTATGTGTTACCTACCCTGTTACTGACTGGGCCAGATTTGGTCCCTAGGTCCTCATTCCTCTATTCTTAGAGACATAAATGGGTGTTGCAAGTGAGTACCTGAAGGCACATTTTCAACTGCTGCAGTTTATCATCCTTATAGTTTATATCCTGAAAGCTTCATAACCGTGGCAAATCAGCCCTCACTCTGGGAATGGCCCGAAACAAGTTGGAAGCCATTAACCTATGGACAGTGCCAAACGTATCTGAACAATCACTCATGTTAATGATGAAAACGTGGCTCTATTATTTCTAAAATTACAAAGTATTTAAGTTACAATTTTGAACAAAACAATGATCTCTACCTACCTACCTTCCTATCTGCCTATCTGATCAGATGCGCACAGCTTTAGAAATGTACACAGGTAAGTCTTTGTGCAATACTGGAGAATGTGGATCTCAGATCCTCATCTAACCCTGGCCATCTCTCTAGAATCTGTGAACAAAAGAGACTTCATGCATCTGTAGTATGGCCCTTCTCTCTCAAAATTCCCTACCCTGCTACTGTCGGAACTTGCCTTTGGGGACTAGGTAACGCCTACAACATTTAAAACAATCCCAGACTTCAGAAGTGTATTTTGCATCTCTTTCCCCTCATTTTTTAGAAAAATGAAGTGAAAAAAATGTTCAAATCTCTACTTTTGTTTTTATTTAAAAAATTATTGAATGCTTACGATGAATGAACTTTTTGTTTTAAGATAAGTGTTGTTAACTTGAAATGCCTTTCATAGGTGATATTATGTGATACCCCTCTTACATTAGCAAATTGTGTCATTATATTTAGGGGGAGGCAGGACCCAAATAAGTGGGTTTAAGAGAGCCAAAAACAAAAGAAAAATATGTTTATGTGTGATTTAAGTTGAAATGTATCTCTTTGGCACTTATATTTCTAAAGTGGTGAGGATTTTTAAGAGCTCATTTCCATCTGCTGCTTTTTAATGAATTTGTACTCGTATGCTTAGCTGTGCTGGGGTCTACAGGGTGCCTGCTGCACAGGACACTTACAAGTGCACGGACAGCCTCCCTAGGGAGAGTAGGCTTCCCACAGTGCCGAGCCCACCACACTGCTCCAATGCATCTCTTCAAAATTCTGGTCAGCCTCTTCCAATCAGATACTGAAAAGTAATGAGGCATCATGGGCAAAGTGGTAGCAAATTAGTGCTTTATAGATAAATACATGCTCACCGTTACCTGAAGGTAGCAACATATGAGATAAACAAACAGTAAATCAAAGTCTTCAACCCTTTAACTACTTAAGATTTTGCACATATAATCTTTTCTTGTGAACCAATTTTTTATCTATAAAGAATAAATGTCTTTAAAAATTCTCAGAATAAATAAGTATATAAAGTTTCTTCTTTCTTTTTATTTTTAAAAAGAAAGTATCAAAGGGGCTCAATATTCCCTCTGAAGAGTCACATAATTTTTTATTTACTTAATGGGTCCTGCCCCCCAATATTTTCAGTGACGAGGCCACGTATCATGTGGTTGATTCATAGGGAGGAAATATGTTCCCTTTATCTCCCACAATTTTTACATTTGATTACATCTTTAGCAAAAGGCAGCTCTGAATATATGCTCTACTTTATTACCGTTATGTAGTGATCGGTTATGCTAAAAAAACTTTATACTGGAGTAACATGAAGCGGGGGGGGGGGGAGGAGAATTTAGGATCCCCAACCATTGTTTCCCAAACTTGAGTCATGCTCAGACTGGCACTAAGTAAGCTTGAGATGATCATCAAAATGAAAACAAGATTTAAAATTTCTTCTAAAATTTCAAGACCCTATAGATTTCAGTTTGGTCAATAATGATTGAAACTATTCCAAGAGTATAGACTGATTCCTGTCATTATCCTTATTTTTCCTCCTAGAAGTGTCAAAATAAATGTGGGAAATCAATCCAAGTTAAAGTATGCTTATTGTCTAGAAATTGGTTCTGAATTCCTGTATGGCAATTTCTCTCCTTTTAATATAAATAGTTTTCACCTTCTAGTTAATAAACTATATATTCTAAGGTAATAATTAGGTTTACTCATGCTTGCCTGCTAATACATTTCATAACCCATATTCTTATTTAGGGTTCTATTCTCTAAAAAAAAAACCCCAAAACGCATCTCTACCTGTTTTATTGCAACCCCCTCCCTAGTTTCCACCTCCCACCTTCCAGGTTACAGAGCCCTAAGCTAGAAGCCAGTCTGACCTGGGCAAGCAGTGACCCAGGCTACCGTCCTGTACAGCCTCTGGCAGCCTTTGTGTTCTCCATTGCCATTTTTTTTTTTTTTTTTAGTAGGAGAAAAGCGATCCCACAAAAAGTTTTGGGGAAGAATAAATAAATGTCACTTCAAAGTGATCTCATTGCTCTTATCGGTGAGAATGCCTCTACATGGTTTTGAGACGGCTCCTGGAGCTGTGGATACACTGAGTTAGTAGGGTGCTGTTGAGCAAGATACCCCCAAACATGTTCCCTGTCTTCTCTACTACCTCATTTTCACTTCATTTGTGTAATTGGCCTTTTCTGAACAGTTTGCTCCCATAGCCTGGTTTTGAAAAGATTCCTCATCAAAGCTAATGATTGCTTAACTCATAAAATTGTGTATGTTTCGCTTTCTTCACTTGTGTATTTAATGACTGACAAGAGTAGTGTTACTGCCCAGGAAACATGGGTCTCTTTCCTCTCTGATTCATTCTGTAACTCTTCATGATGGTTGAAATGGCATTTGCTGTTTCTTATCTCTAATTTGCTCCCCTCTTCTCTTCTGCTGGGTATCAGTCGTCCTGCCCGTTCTCACTGTACCTGTTTATGCACCTTCATCCACAAGCCGTGTTTTTGCCTGTGTTCAGTCCACATTTCTAAGTGCAGCGAGGCCCTTCCATTACACACTCTACTCCCAGAGACTGGCCCCTCTGCAGTCCCTACACAGCCAGGGAGTGGCCACTGGCTCTTTCTCTCCCGCTGCAGTGAGGCAGCATTTGAACACGCACTTCAGACAGAGGACATGCTCCCAGCTGAGCTACCTAGGAAATTTTTCTAAGCCTTCAAACCAGCATGACTTCAACTTTGTCACATTCTACATACTTTTAACCCTGGTTTCAGGTTCCTGCTACTGCCCCTAACAACGAAAATAAGTGTTCCTGATGTTCCTGTATTATCCTTCTACTGAGTACAGTCATTCATGTTGATTGGTCATGATCGATGTTCAAAGAACCATGTGTGTATGATTCAAACATGTTTCAATACACATGATACAGTATCATCTCTATATTTAAGGCCTAATACAAGGTTTCCTCAGAAAACTACCCACTTCAAATATCTGATTAAATAGTTGACTTTGCAGTCAGAGTGTCTGGGTTTCAGTTGTGGCTCCACCACTCACTGGCTCTGTGCTTTGGTCAGTTTCTCAGGTGCCTTCTCTGTTAGCTGAGTAGGTGACACCTACCCCACGGGGCGATTGGGAGGGTTCAATGAAATAATCATGTCAAGCTCCAAGAGGAATGTTTGTCAGGGAGTAAGCGCTCAGTGATGTGGATTATTACCAGCTTCTCTGTCTTCTGAGGAAATGTTGAATTCTGTACACAGAAAACATTTTTTTCATCAGGGAAAAAGAGTTGGCAAATGCTCATCACCTGGAGGTTTCCGTGTGGCGATCCTGTTGCATGCTGGGAGCCGCTCTGTATTCCCAGCCCTGAGACTGTCTTCCAGCTCACCCTGCATCTAATCAGGACAGTTGTCCAGAGGTGAAATCTGTGTTAGATTTCTTTGCAGATAGTTTTTCAAGACAAAAAAAAAAATGCAACAATGGTTTTTGAAATACGTGGCAAGTCTTGCTTCTCACTCTGCGCAGGGTTTCCACTTAACTGTAAAGTGAAATTTTCTCTATCAATAGCACGCTTTGCAGCTGCCATTTTCTGGCTCCCTGTGGGTCCACATCCCATCCAGACGTGAAACCACTGGGCCAATTTCTGGCCTGGGAGGGCTGTTCTAGTGCGTAAGGGTACTGTTCTTTTAAGGGAGGCTGCCACTTGAGTGCAAGTTCATTGTTTGAAACCCCAGCTGCACTTCATTAGGTTAATGACTGCAGACCAAGAGGAAGGCTGCCTGCCAAAGGTGACTCAGTGGAGAGTGAGATGCTGTTCCAAGAGAATGCAGCTTCACAAAGGGCTGCTTAACCTGGACCCTGCCTTTCAAAGGCCCAGGAGGGGAATTTTAGTTTCAAGTACTATGGTTGTTTTCACAGGCCCATAAAGGGGATCTTTGTCAGAATCTAATCATTATCATAACATTTGAGTGGCCCCATAATTCCATTCCATTCTCTAGACAACCAGTGGTGTCAGTTATGCACAAGGCACTGAGCTGGGTCTTGAGGGAATTCAGAGAAACAAGACGTGGTTCAAGCCCTCTAGTAGCTTACAATTTAGTAAGAAGATAAGTCAAATCACTGATTATTCAAATATTCTTTGGCTTTCTCTTATGTGCCCGGGCATGGGTTAGACTAGTGAAAGCAGGTGCATCAAGTCTCTGCCCTCAAAGAATGAAAGTAAAACATGGTAGTGATTTCTTTTGTCATTTTAAACTTTTTATTTTGAAATAATTTTAAACTCTTCCTCCTTTCTCTTTCTTACCCGAATCAATTGAAAGTTGAAAACTCCTAAATATTTCCTAAATTTTTGTAGTTCCTAAAAGATAAAACATTCTCTTACCTCATCACAGACCACCCAACAAATCAGGAAATTTATATTGATGTAATATTACTAGCTAATCTTAGAATCTTATTTAAATTTTACCAATTGTGCCAATAATGGTCTTTATAGCAAAAAAAATTCCTTTGTGGTCAGTCTATTACCCAATCCAGGGTAGCAGATTCATTTAGTTGCCACACCTTAATATACATATCTTTAGTCTTATAATTCTGGAACTCTTCCTCAGTTTTTTCTTGTCTTTTGTGACTGAGATTTTTAAAGTGTGCTGCATGGTTATTTTGTACAATGTCCCTTAATGTGAGTTTGTCTAATCTTCTAGTTATATATTTTTGATAGAAATATCATCAAAGTGACACTGTATTCTTCTCAGTACATCATGGTAGTGGGGACATGATATCAATTGTCCTATCACTGGTCATGTTAACTCTGATCACTTGGTTAAGGTGGTGTTTGCTGGATTTGTCCACTGAAACATTATTTTTCCTCTGTAATTAATGAGTGTCTTTTGGGGTGCTACCTTGGAATCACGTTAAATTTTATTCCTCAACAAACTCTCAGCTTATCATCCTTGGATGATTCTTGCCTGAATAAAACATTAATAGCTGCCAAATATTGATTTTCCTAATTTTACCATGGCTTCTACATTTATGAGTTGGCTTTCTACTGAAAGGAAGTCATTCATTCATTCATTCATTCATTCAGCAAGATTCATGGATTTCCATTTTATTCAGTTGGTCATAATCCATTACATCAATATTTATTTGCTGCACAAATTGTCCCATATTTGGGTAGTGGGAACACCTTCAAGCTGGTTCCTATGTGACTTTTAACAGGTCCCGCTAAGTTTTTGAGATATTCTTGATTTCTGAAACGAAAAGATGTTCCAGTCTCATCTTGTACTTTGCCTGTTCAGTCAGTTCTCCAGAGCCCTGATTCCTGTGGGTGTAGAATGGGATTTAGGAACCAAGACCTGGGCACTGGGTATGCTCATTGCATCTTAGCTCCTCAGTGGGCAGTGCTAGGAAACGTGTTATGTTTGTATACATGTACATATACACACCTGTATCTATTGCTATACCTAGGTAATGTTAAAAGCTATGAGTTCAGAGATTCATGTGTCATGTGTAAAAGAAATGACGCTGACCCAGCCCTGGGTTCTGCAAAAACCCTGGGGCTGGGCAATTGAGTCAGTGGAAGAAACTACTGGAGTCCAGAGGGAATTGAATCAATGCAAGAAACTTCAGGAGTTCCAAGCAGCTCCTCGCAAAGAACCCACACATGGCCCTGCCTGGTGTAGCTCAGCAGATTGAGCGTGGGCTGTGAACGAAAGTGTTGCCAGTTCGATTCCCAGTCAGGGCATATGCCTGGGTTGTGGGTCAGGTCCCCAGTTCAGGGTGCTTGAGAGGCAACCACACATTGATATTTCTCTCCCTCTCTTTCTCTTTCTCTTCCCCTCTCTCTAAAAATGAATAAATAAAATCTTTTTAAAAAATTCTTTTAAAAAAAAGAAATGACACTGAGAAGTAATGAGCGAGAAATAGCCTCCCCCTCCTCCTGAGTTAGGAGGCATGTGTGAGAGTGTGTGTGCGTGCACACTAGTGTTAGTCAAGGGATGACACAACAGAATGACCGCTTATCTACCTACCATCATAGAACGACAGACACTTAACTTACTGCTTCCCCTCCCCTTTCCCTTTCCAGTAATATCCCCAGTGGCCTGGCTCACTGGAGAAATCATAGGTAGCTGCCCCAAGCAAAAAATATTATCTGATAAAAACAAGATTTTCAAAAATTTCTTAGAGAGGTTAAAATTGTATAAACAAACATATTGTTTGACATAAACATGAGTATATATCAAGTATGTGGGGGACTGACCCATTTTAACCACATGTCCGTGGGATTTTCCTTTTGTTCAATCTGAGGATGGAGGACTGCTCCTCTGTGGGACTTGCCCCCTCTTACAGAGAATGAGTCACACCATCTGCAAAGAGAGATGTGTGGGGATTTCGGCCCTTGTATAGCAACAGGAGAAGAAGGGCTACTTCCTTCCTTACCCAAAGCCAAAAGCAAAAGGGCCCCAGTAGCATCTAAAAGAAGCAGAAAGGTGGGGGCTGAGAATCTGTCCCTCCCCCCACCCCATACAATTCTATCCTGGCTTAGGAAGGGAAAGGAGATGATTTTAAACCAAATTTGGGGTTGAAGTTTTCTAAGAACAGGACGGGAAGAACATTGTTTTGTTACTAATAACGAAAAATGGCTAAAAATGTATGCAATCCAGCCAAGTAGTCGGTAAGGAGACTACTACGCAAGAGTAAAAGGGGATGATGAACATAGTATAGTTGGTGTCAATTCTTATAAAATTCTTTAATGTTTACATGCCAAAGAGGTGAGATTTCTCAATAAACTGTTTACACAGACATCTGTTGAAAATGATACTTCAGAATGCTGCTCTGGCTTGCACAGTTCTGCAAAAGAGTTTCCAGAATGCATCCAATACAGAGATCTGCTATGCGATGCAAAAACATGCTACTAACCAAGTGCCACAGAGATGGAGAGGAGGGAGAGATGACTTCCACATGGAGACTCCCATGGGCTCTCCTGACAACAGGGAAGTTGCCAGATTGAGCCCAGATGAACTGACAGCTTCCTCTTACTTTGATCGTTGTAGAAGGGAAATTCCTCAGCTTCCTCCCCCAAGTTCAACCCAGTTTTGAACTTACCCCTAAAATACGCTTCCTGCGTCGAAGACTAAGACCTTCCATTTACTGGCCTTAGTTTGCTAGTCCGAATGGAAGAGGGCAGAGGCCGACCCCCCTTGGCTCCGTTGTCATAATGCTGCTCATGACATTCACTCAATTCACTTGGGTAATATAAAGAATTAGAGCTACAGGCTGTATATTTTCATGTGCACACCTTTAACACACTTAAAAAGTTTTTGAAAGGAGATTAAGACTTAGAATGGGACAGATTTGAAATAAAATTCTAACTCTGCCATTCATTGCCTGGGAAAAAACAGTTAATTTCTTTGAACCTCAGTGTCTTTACCCATGAACAAAGGATAATAAGACTGACGTAATAAAATCACTGGATGCTTATGTCAGCTAATATCAAAGTGCTAGCAGTGCCTGCCACCCTGAGCACCTCAATAAATGGCTGGTCTTTCTAGTCCTCACAGTCAGCACCAGGCCCAATGGTGGGGACAAGAGAAGGTGTTTGATAATTATTTTCCAGCATGAATTCTAGCACAGTCTCAGGGTTGCCGGGCACAATAACCCATTCCGACTTGCTCGAGAGGAAGGGGGATTTATTGTAAGGACGTGGGGAAATCTCATGGACCAGCCCTCCCACACCCAGTGCTGGTATGTGACTTCCGTGTATGCTTGCTCCTGCTCAGTTCTATGTGACCTTGCCTTTCAGCTCCAGAAAGTTAGCACATTCGGTGTTTCAGTTCTCCCATTTTAGTTTCCTTGGAGAAAGACACTTTTTGTTCAGATTTAGTCAGGATCCCTTGGCTGGCCCATTATTTTCTGGCCCAACCAGCTGTGGTCAGAGCTGCAAATGCAGCCACCTGGGCCCACCCCCCTCAGCTAGGCTGTGAGTGAGAGAAAAGTGCCTTAGCCAAGGGAGCAGCTCACCAGGACAGAACGCTCATCTCCACTGAGGTCACGGTGATTGAACGAGTTTCATTATTCGCTCTATAACCAAGGAGACATCTCACAGGATGAGTCTCCAGAGTGTATATGGACTACAAAAAACACTATGTATACATTTTATAATCAACTATTTTTTTTTACTTAAAAAAACACTATGTATCATTTATTACTTGCCAGGTACTGTCTCAAAAGTTCCAAAAATATTAACTCATTCAATCTTACCACTGGCTGAAGAAAGGTCCAATGAATGGCACTGGCATTTTACAAATTTTACAAGAGGCCCAGAGAAGCACAGTGATTTGCCAGAGGATACACATGGCTGGCTGGCAGCTGAGCCAGGATTTGAACTCAGGCAGTCTGATGTGCAGAGTCCATGCTCCAGACCACCATGTGGTGCTGCAGCTCATACTAAGACAGCCAATTACTGCTGTGCAAGGCTGCCTGCCTCTCAGATCACAGAGGCAGCATATTTATTTATGATCTAACGATGTGAGATTCTTTCACCACGTGACCATCCTCTTTGGCGCCTTCAGATGTAACCCACTGCGGGCTGGTGCTCACCTACCACTTTTCTTTCATTCTTGCCCAGGTCACAGGGGTTTGTAGGAGCTCTGCTGTGTACTGCACACTACCTTGAAAGGGTTACATGAGCTAATGGTTTGGTTTTACATTCATGTTTTTAAAACCTTTTCACCTCACTAACATTTTCCATCTTCTACAACACTTTAAATTCCATTTCTATTACTTGAACATCAGGCACAATTATGCCATTTTGAGTTTCTTCTTTGCAATTAATGCAATCATATGACACATCACTAATGCCAACCAGGAATCTTATCACAAAATAGTATAAATTATCATATTTCTATATACATTTGCAAATGTCTTATCAACATTCCAATCCTGTGTACATTTTTATTAAAAAAACGCTCTCTGTGTTGGATTTCTGGAACTGTTAGCTATCAGTCACTCTAGCTCAGTTTACATGACTGCCTGTCTCACAGAGCGAAGCTCTGATTGAAATTGGCAACTTAAATCAGGTTACGTAAGATTTCTTACCCAATCAAAGCAGCTCATTGAGCTGCCAAAGTTGTTCATAGGACTGTAAGGTCACTTTCTCTTATACATGTATAGATATAGACCATCTGCATAGCTAGGTACATAGGTGAATAATATCTGTCAGGCCACGTTCTCATATAGATAATGCTGTATATCCATATGTAGATATGTACAATGAACAATTTTTATGTATAAATTCTGTTACTTAGTGATGAGAATCTTGGGTTTTATTTATATAAAAATGGGTATGTAATCATAAATTTGTTCCAGAGAATCAGTGTCACTTTAACTTTGGTAGTCACAATTCCCGGGCTCCACATCCTGTCTGTTAAATAGGGATAAGAACGCCTCCCTACATACAAGGTGACACAAAGGTACAGGCTCCCTCCTTCACCTTCAGCTCTGTCTCATATCCTCTCTTGATTTTGGTGGCCCCTCTTCCTCCTAAAGAGATACTCCTTAACGCTGATCTTGCGTGTAGCTGGGTGATCCGGCAAACACTTATGGGTGGGGTCCCCTGCTAAAAACTTGACTTGTAATTTACTATCAACATTTTGCAAAAAGACACTAGAAAGTAGCTTCTTCTCAGCCTTTGGTGTATAAACTTGTGAGGAGGAATGGAAGTATTTCCCATTGTCTGTCTTTCCCCTTCTCCAACTAAAAAGGTAAACAGGACTTTCTGTTTCTAAGGTCAAAGCTAGTGAGTTCTATTCTATTAATGCAGAAAGGAATAGCAGAACATGGATTTACTTCAGAATATAAGAAGGGGGAAAGGAGGAGGGAGGTAAAGAGAGGGGCTCTGGGTCTGCTGGCTTGCTAAGTCGTATTGGAATCATTTCTAGGCTTGTACATGATCTAGGATGTGCTGGTGCCCATGGACCAGAACGGGATTTCTGAAAGGGCATTGAGCAAGTCTCCTGGAGCACTGGTTGGATCAGTGGACCCAGCCCAGCACTGAAGCTCAGGAGCAGTCTCCAGGAATACCATCCCATAGTGTGGGTAGGGCTCTTGCTATCCCTTTACTGCAGGGTCTTTATGTATTCCCCTTTCAGTTACTATAGTGTAGGTCTCTACATTTCATGATACACCAGGATAATTTTCTAGTTGCACAATAGCATGTACCCCTGTAGGGCCAGCTTCGTGAATGTGTTACCCGTGCAGTTGCATAGGATCCCCAACTCAGAAAGGCCCCAGGCTAGTTCAATGCTCTGCTGCTGCCACCTTGAAATTCTTAAGAGCTTTATCTTTGAATTTGTGTTTTGAACATGAAGTCCAATGGGACAATGGGTCATGTGTGTGAGCAGAGGGGATGACACCATATGCACATCTATTGTTCTTGATGCCCCACTCACACATACCATTCATGAAGCTCCGTGAGCACAGAATTCCCATGAACCCATGATGCTTAGGAGTTCTGGGGGACTCAAACACAGTACCAAGTAAGAGCGTTGTATCTGTGACTGAGTAAATGGGGGTGCTGACATCGGAACTTGCTTCCAACACAGAAGGAAGGAAATGGTGTTCTAAGAAACACCAAGAAACACTATCATACTCTTTGTTATCCACGTTACTTCCCTGTGTTAGCCATTCACCTATGCTGAAAATGATGACATCGAAGGAAAGAGAAACAGCAAAATACAATACCTTTCCCTTGAAGTCCTTCCTTACTCATCAATAAGTATAAGATAGACAGTTTTGGTACAATATGTGTGTATCAAGAAGGAAGCACAATAAAAAGAACTGAGGTAGTTTTACGCAGCATTTCCATTGTTCTTGTAAGAACAAAGTACATATGCATGAATGAACTAGGAAATACAAATTGTATCATTTCATTGATTCCACTGACAAGTTATATTTGAATTTAAAAGTGGAATTGCATGACATAAAAATGTACAGTAAAAATTAAAAAAAAAAACACAAGAAAAGAGAAAGAGACCATAAAGAGTAGAAAAAGAGTAGAAAATAATACTATTTTATATAGTATCTTGACTCACACTTTCATTTTGAACTAGATTCCACGAATCATGAGTAAGTAGCATGCATTACCATTTTGCACTGAGACCTGCAATTTACATAGCCATCTCTTACCCAGTGTCCCTCACAGGCGCCCAATTGTGTTGGAAGGCACACGAGTATTGGTACTGGGGGGACAGGCTGGCAGGCCAGGGCACTGGTGAGCTGGGGCCAGAAGAAAATAAACACAGACCCCAGTCAAAAGGGCAAGCCTGTCTGACTGAGAAAGAATTGAACAAGACGGGAATCTTGATAGAACGAATGGGTTAGAGACTCAGAGATCTTCACCCAGTGCCAAAAATGAGCGGGGTGAGGGATTTGAAGACTTGTGAATGACAGTCAGAGAAAAGACAAGTACTGTATAATTTCACTTATATGTGGAACCTAATGAAAAAAATAAACTAACAAAGTAGAGACAGCCTCATAGATACAGAGAACAGACTGACAGCTGTCAGAGGAGAGGGAGTTGGGTCTGGGTGAGAAGGGTGAAGAAATTAAGCAAAGAAAGAAAAGACTCACGGATACAGACAACAGGATGGTGATTGCGGGGGGCGGGGTGGGCGGGATGGGGAGGGTAGAAGAAGGTAAAGGGAAATAAGTGGTGATGGAAGGAGACTTGACTTGGGGCGGTTAGCACACAATACAATGCAGAGATGATACTGCGGAATTGTGCACTGGAAACCTGTATAATTTTAGGGCAGCGGGGGGTTGGGGGGAGCTCTGAGGGTGAAGCTGCTGTGCCTCCCTGGGTCAGAGCTGAATGGAAGTCAGCGCAACACCCGGTGCTGGTGGGAAGGCTTGCTCAGGCCCAGGAGGATCAGCACATTTGAGAGCTGAGACAAACCTCCCCAGGCCTATCGAGCTCAGCTCTTTTACGTTATTCATGGCGAAACCAAGACCTAAGTTTAACGTGAGAGGAAACCTGATCTCTACCTAGTCCCAGCTTTCTTTCTGAGTAGTTGTGTAACCTTGGGCAAGCCACCTACTTTTCCACGATCCTGTTTTCTTAACTTAATTGAGGGGATTAAATTACAAGTCCTCTAAGGAGAGGGGTCCATTTCTAAAAGCCTAATATTTAAATGCGTCACACTGAATATAAATGTTTATATTCATTTAAGTCTTACTCTAAATGGCACAATGTGCCATTGAAATTAGACATAAACACCCACGCTGCTGCTTTGATAATGGCTTCTTTAAGATAAAAGGCATGACTGGTAGGGCTGTGTGCCGAAAGTTCTGGACCTCTGCTCTATCCAGGCACAGCCCGGCTTCAGCTGATGACATTTTGCCTATAATTTATGAAGTTCCACAGGAACAAATAACACAAAACTGTGAACCTGGTCTATCAACTTAAATATATAAGCAATATTTTATGCAATAAGTATTTATACTTACTATAATGCTTTCTTACCTCTTGGAAGACTAGAGACCATTCATTCTAATTTCCACAGGAAGTGAGGTAATTATAGTGATTTTGGTCAAGTATCAGCAGTATCAGGGACTCTGTTGGTGCCTATGGGAAACAAAATAATGAACTTTTTAGACCATTTTTCTGATGTGCTATGGTGAGGGTGAAAAACAGGTCTAGATAGAAGGATAATTTGTGTAATTGGCTAATTAATAATTATCCCATTTATGGTCAAAACAAGAAGGAAACAGCCTGGAGGTATGAAGGGTATCTCCGTGTCAGAGGTTGAATTGGTGTCCTGTCTCCCTGCCCCCAGGCACTGGTCTTTGTTCCAGGGCTGCAAAGAAAGCTTCAGACAGACAGTATGCACTGCCAGCAGCCCCACACCTGAGCCCTATTTGTCATAGTTCTTGGATTTGGCTTTGTCCTGGGGTCATAACTTGCTGAATGGAGATGCGCCCCATTTGTTTGGAGGCCACCCTGTGTCTTTCTTGCGTATGCATAGCCCTGCCTTGACCCAGCTGTGGTGTCCATTGTGGGTGAGCAGATGTTACCCAGAGCTGACAGAATAACCAATTTGAGAGTCCTTGCAAACTCTAGTCACAGAAATTTATAAAGATGAAGCTCTCCACTTTTATTATCCTTTTCTAATGATTCTGCTCATTGAAAAAATAGATTGGCAAAAATTCAGTTTATTCTATTTAAGCTCTTTTACATTCCCAAACATTTCTTTCTTTCTTTTTAAAAAATAGGAGTTGGACCATCCACCAGGATTAGCCTATTGAGCTTCACCAGAAAGAGAAAGACCGTGGTGCCCCCGGAAAGGCCCTCCGGCAGGCTCTGGGGTCTGCGGGTTCCACGGAGAGTCAGAGCTTTCCCCTATTTCCTGGCCAAGACTCACTGTAACCCTCTGCAGCCCTTATTCTTGGCCTTGTCCACAAACTCTCTTTCTTTCATTAGCCCTGTTTCATATTGACATCTGTCTGCTGCTGAGCTTACCCGACTGTTCCTAACTCCATTTTTTAGGTTTAAACTAAATTTTAGCCCCAGCCTTCATCACCAGTCCCCAAGTCTGGCCCATTACTAGTTGGAATTCATTGCTACCTGCTGTCCTGTGGTGCTCTAGTTGCTAGAACAGAAGAGAGTCCCCATTTTTCTCTCTGTTGATAACCTTCTCTTCTCAAATCATGACTGGTGGTGTAGTGCTAGGGAACGCTGGAAGAAAAACACTGGGTTTTGGTTTCCTGGACTCACTCTCGCTGGAGCAAACTTCTTGGATGAACCTTAGTTGCTGGAGGAATTGCCTTTTTTAACCCCATGAAGATTTCATAAATCTGCTGCACTTAGGTTTTATTTATTGATCCTAATGAGTTTTAAATTGGCTTTTTCTACAAGGACATTAGCAAATGTCCTTGTCTGGAAAATGGAAATAATAGCAGTTCTGACCTCATAGGACTATTGTGAGTTTTAAATAAATTAATATGTAAAAAAGTGCTTAGTTCCATGCCCTGCATATAGTAATTACTTCATAAATATCAACTATCATCATCGTTTTTATTACATACAGGGTGAACAGGAAAATGGGGTAGAAATTCTGAAAAAAAGGTTTTTTAAGATAATAAGAAGTCTTTGGGAGATTAAGAAGAGGAAAATGACAATGTAAAATGGAAGAAATAGATGTATTTCTATTTGCTTTTGAAAATTCGCAAATGATTTCAAAGACTAAAATGATTTAAAGTAGTTTTCCTTCCTGGCCAAGCATAGAGGGCTGTCTCCTTCACTGAGCATCTGACTCTATGGAGATTATAATTACTATCAAGTTGGCATTAAATCAATCAAATGAGCCTGTCCTGGAAGCCAGACATTGCTTTTCAATGTCCTCATGTTCTAAATAAAAATAAAGTAAGAGCCTGCTAATTTATGGTAATCTAATATGCGCACAATGCTTCAGATATTCTACAAAACCAGAGCAGCCGAAACCCTAAAATTTCAAGCATTCTCAGACACAAGTTGCATCAGCCAGCCTAGGGCAGTGGCTCAAAAAGTGGAGGAGGGAGGGCAAGAGAAAGAAGAGAATGCTTATAATAAAGGGCTATTATTTCCTTTGTCATATTTTGGTTTCTTTAAAATTGTCCAGTTGCATTTAAGTCCCTAAGAGCCACAAAAATTATGTCGAACAATAGCGGGGATTTGTGAAAAGATTCCTTGGATAGCATTTGAAAAACACAAGCAGCCCTTGAACCTTTTAGAGTCCAGTACATCTGACAGGCTTTGTGAGCTGCAGCCACCTGCGAGAGTTCTAAAATAGATGCTTTCATAAAACAGAAAATTCTCAGAATTGATGTGTTAATATCATTCTCTTAATTACTTGACATCTGACCTAAGTAGCGGTGACAAGATGATTTTGGCCAAAGGGAAAGGGAGAGATGGGGCGTCATTCATATATTTTTGGCCATAAAAAGAAAAAAAAAGGACAGCTATTGAGAAAAAAAAAGCATGATATAGTTAGGCAGATTGACTATCCAGCTGAAGTTCACTAAAAAAATGACTTAATCCACCATTTCACTCTTCCTGCGTATACCAGCTTCGATTTTGATTTTCAGCAATACGAGTTTACTTACCACTTGGAGGTGGCGAGAAGAGAATGGGTTGTGTGTGTGTGCTGGGGGGTGGGGTTCAAAGGAAAATGTATATTATAGTGATTTTGTTTATGGAGATTTTTTAAAGCATAAAACAGAACATATAGAAATAAATGCTGGTTTAAAAAAACCACTTAGAAACCCTGGGAGGAAGAAAAACTCCAAATAATGGAAACTTCATTAAAAGATACAAATTATAGGTCTGAAATTCAAGTCAGATCAGTAACTTCTACCAACCAAACCAAGGCTCCTTGTGTGGGTCCCATCCCATCTGCATCTTTCCCAGCCTGAGACAAGGTTTTATTTCCTATTTGTCTTTCTCCTTTTTTTCACACTGTCGACACTGCAAAGCCATACAGCTGTGGGTAAAGCAGCTGTGTGATATTCTGCCTCCCACATCGTCAAGCAAATTGTCTGCTCCGTGTTTCTTTATTACTGGTACTGGTGGGATAAGAGCGCCAGGGCCTGAGGGCTGATTTATGTCAATTAACTCTCTTTCTCAGGTACGTATCTCTTTAGGACCTCTCTTTTTGCTAATCTTTCCTTTCCCCTATATTCTTTCAGCCCTTTTTCCTCTTCCCTTTTGTTTAGGTATAAAATAATCATGTTAATGATACAGTTTTGATTCCTGATTACTTCCCTAATATGCAGCCATAAGCATAACCAGGCACTTAAAAATTCTCCTTCCTTTTTTGGATGACTACATGGTACCGCTGCAGGGAAGCATCATACTTCATTTAACCATTTTCATACTTAACCACAAACAACTGCATGGTGAATATTTATACATAAATCTTTATCTTCATTTCTTATTCTTTTTATAAGGATCCTGGAAGGGGCATTACTGGATAAAGTTTTGGATGCATAATCCCAAATTGCTTTCCTTTCTGGGTCTATATGAGTAGGAAAGTCCAAGCCATTTTTAGTTCATCCCACACAGGAAAGAAATGTTTCTTCCTCTCCTTGGTGTAACGCCAGTGCTGTGTGAGACCGCAGAGCAGTGTTTGCTGATGCTGCCTGACATAAACACCCTCTACAGTGCTGGTTACCAGTATGGGTGTCTGGTGCCCTCGTCTAGAGATTCTGAGACAGTAGCTGTGGACCAGTCTCTGGAGGACTCAGGGTCAGCACGGTTAAGAGGCTCCCTGGGGCATGCTTATAGCAGAGACAAGGGACAGGTGCTCCTTGAGAGCTGAGGTACGTAGAGTGGGGAGAAAAATAGCAAATGGAGTAAGGTGCTAGGCTTGTGCCTCTGAGGTAGATACTTTGAATGAAATATCACAGATGGTGTCTGTTTCAGGGATCTATTGTGCTGGACCCAACGAGATGCTGGGAGGGAAAAGAAGTGTGGTGAGGAGAGAGGTGATGTTGAAGATAGGCATTTAAAAGGGCAAGGCCAACGTGGGCATAATAGGTAGGGAAGGCTTCCCCTAAGGAGGTGAGCTGAGCTTGCTGACAGCTTGCCTCAGGATTATTCTCCAGTTGTTGCATGTTCACAGTCTTTGAAATTTCTTCAATGACACTGCGAATTCTTGTTTGGGGCAAAAGTTTTGTGTGTGCATGCGTGCATATACACTTTACCCTAAAATCTCATATGTATAAATTGTATGGCTCCATTAGACAAGAAATACATGAATCCATTCATCCTATAAAACCTTAAAGCACTACAGATAAGTCTAACATGATCTTTAACCATCACTATGCAACACAAACCTTCCAGCTCGTGAAGTAACCACTGCTCTCTGCTTGGTACATATACTTCCACCCCTATCTCTACGCATTTACATTCATATATATCTGTATAAAATACACAGAAAAGTTGTAAGTGTGAGCACATTTTATATAAATAATACCATGCTGTATGCATTGTTTTGCAACTTGCTGGGCAGGGGAGGGAAACAGCATTTTGGCCCATTCTAACAGAATTTACTTTCCAGTTTTCTGGATTTCAAATAAATTTTTAGCTGCACAATTAATATGAGAGTCTCGTCTCCTTCTAAATAGAAAAAAGAAATTACAGATGTAGCTAAAATCTTCTCTGCCTGTCACCTCAATCCTGCTCCCCCCTTCTCCTTTCCAGAGGCTGACCTGTCACGGTTTTGAAGGGCATCCTTGGCAATGACTACCGTTTATAACTTCTCTGTATCTCCATTACATCCTCAACATATCACTGCAGTTGCTGTGGTCGTAGAATCTTGGAACAAAAAGAATATTTTATAGATTATCTGGGCCAGCCTCTTATGGTATAAATGCAGAAATGGATCAAATGCCTCGTCTCAGATCACACTAATTACCTTGGCCTTGGCTTTTGATACCCTCAGCTAGTGTGCTTTACCAATCCGTGTTACTTTATACAACGCTTTATATAAACATACAAATAGCACTTTACCAATCTATATTACCTCTAGCAACTTCTGCTTAAATGGTTTAAACCGAAAGCATCCTTAGTAGTGACTTTATTCACAAAGAGTCTGTGCATTTCTCTGTTTTACTAAGATCTAGGTTTTGGGAGGAAAGAATTAAAGAACTAATGTCAAGCCACACTTCCTGTTACTTTAAGCAACTGGGAACACCAGAAAGAGTATGGCCCTTTGGTCTGACTGCTGATACTGCAGGTGAGAGGTGGCCGTGGCCTGAACTCTCTGAATCCCTCAGTCGGGCAAGATTTTCATTTTGAGGCCAATTGTTTGAAGACCAGCTCCCACCTTCTAGCTTTCTAACAGCATCAGAGGCAGAAAGAGCACAGCTTGACTCTTGAATTTCAGGTTTAGTTCATTTCAGGGATAAACAGAAAGGGGGAAAAAAGGAAAAAAAAAAAAAGAAAAGAAAAAGCTCTTTGGCTCACAAGGTAAGACTCTTTGAAATGAAAGTTGTGCAGAGTAAATATGGAGCCCCACAATGCCATCTCCAGAGCCGCATTTCAGGACACAAGGCCACTTCCACTCTGCCACAGACAGTTAAGAGATTTCATGTTCCTTAATTAAAACATACCTCAAGAGTCAGTGGGAGGCACCCGTGCAGCCCCTACCTGAAGATGCCGATGTACAGAAAAACTTCCAGCCGTGGGATTCATACAAGGGACACGCTGGCCATTGTGCGTTTCCTTTCAAATCGGTCTCTGTCTGTCATACCTATGTAGTTACAAAATCAAAAGAGATAATAAAGTTCAATTGTATATTCACAGTTTGATATTTCTATTGACAGGTCTTACACAAAAACACACACATTTCAGGAAACTCAGATTCTGTGTCCCTCTATGAACGTCTCTGAAAGGCTCTCCTGGGTTGCAAATCCCCACCCAACAATCCCTCTAAATCTGAATCTATAAAGTGGCCATCAAGGTTCAAAGGTATCAAATTGGGCCTCCTCTCCCCAGGTTCTGTTTGTGATTTTAAAATATCACTCTGAAGGCGAGGGAAAAAGGAAACCACCCAGACCAAACCACGACTGAGCTAACCCCCCCAGCTCCTCTGCAGAGAGGAGCAGTTAACCCAAGCCTCACCGCACCTGGAGGGGATGAAGCTGCTGTCCACCCTGAGGCCTCGGGCAGACCAGGAGCAACCCTCAGATTTGCTCTGTTGTCTCTTTTAACCCAGAAAGAGTCCAGATCAATTCCGAATAGTTCTCAAGTTTTAAAAATGTCAATATATTTCAGTTCTATGGCGATAGTCTTCAGGCCTACTCAAAAAGCATCATGCAGGTGCCTCTAATTTTTAGAGAAGATTTTTCTTGGAAAATAGGAGTGTGTGTGTGTGGCCAGATTCAAAACCAGCAACTCTGTTCTTGTAATAGTGTATGGGACTAGGCTTACGCAAAAGCAGAGCACATCTGAATGCAAAAATTAAATGGAGGGATGGGAGGGAGGGGAACAGGTGCTCTTTTATAAAGGCTAAATTCCATATTTACCAAACTGATTTGCATGAGGCATATTTTCAATGAAAATATTGCTACTCATTTTGCTGCATTTGTGCAACAGAAACATAAGGATGGAGCAGAAGAGGAGTGCGGCTCTCAAGCTGTCTTCTTGTACCTACCCTTCAGCCAACAGTTAAGCAGCACGTTTGGGAGATTAACTCTTAGAACTTCTGGCTTCCCACTGCCAAGAGAGCTAGGCTTGGGGGTCCGTTTAACCCTGCGATTCAGCCTCTGAGTCTGCAGTTAGATGAGAATTTAGAAGGGGTAGTGAGAGGTCATTTACTCCATTAACTATCACCAAGTGAGAACACCTAAATTATCTCAAGAGAAGACTTCTATTCTGTTTTAAGTTAGTTCCATGCCTCCTTCTAGTAATCCAAGCCAGCATTAATTCTTATTATCAAGAATATCTTCCTCCTGTTTTAAATGTTTTGTGTATGCTTTACTTCCTCTTCATGTAAACCCAAAATGAAAAAAGTGCTGTCAGCTACATAGACGATCTCATTTACATGCTTAAAGCAACCCTATGGTGTAGGTACTATTATATCCCACTTTATAAAGAAACTTGGGCAGAGAGGGGTGAAGAAACTGGCCTTAGGTCACCCAGCTGATACATGGTAGACCCATGATTTGAATCTAGGCATCTGAATCTACATTCATTTCACCACCAGAAGATAATACGTGGCATTCTCAGATGTGGTCAGTTGCAAATGAGGTTATCAACAATGCACTAAGGAAGGCCCAGAGAAATTGAACCAGGCAAAATATACGAGGTAGAAATTGGAATAAGTTTGTGTGAGTACTTGGCTGATGGAAAATGCTAGCGCAATGGCTGGGAGATTGCCCACGCAAATATCCACAGATTCACTTACAGGTGGGCAGGTGGTGGAGGGTTTCCAATGAAAACGCTGGTCTCTTGGGTATTTACAGTGTCCCCAGACTTGTCCACTGTGGGTTCCAACAGGGCGAATCCAGTGAACCTGTCTTTAGGAGACTCCCCAAGGGATTGCAGAGTTCCGGAGTCATCATGAGTTCCTGTTTATGTTTGAGAGCTTGCTCTGAAAAGTTCACAGAGAGCATCTTATAGAGAAGTGAAGCTCCCAGAATGCATCAGTCTTTCTCTATTGAAACCAAACTCAGAACCGGTCAAGGCCTCTTGTGGGTTTTCAGGGTTTTCTTTTCCTTTTAGCTAACAAGACGCTCCAGGCAGAGCCCTGAGTTTAAGGGATAAGGTAGGGGCCACCCTGCTGATCATCTCTGACCTCAAGGGAGAACAACTGAGGCTATGCTTCTTCCTGGACTGTGGCTAAAGTGAAAACACCTGGAGAGCTACCCGCACACCCTTGAGGAAGCTGACAGCTTCAGTATTGGCGTGTGAAGCCAAAGAGAGCTGTCATTCCTCACTACTCAACGGGTTTGAAATAGCAGCTCTTCTTTCCCAATAACTATTGAATCACCTAGTTTACCCTACAATCTCCTTTGAATAGCTGTGGAAGCTCCGTACGGACTTGCATTTGCTGCAGTAAATGGCTTGTTTCGTCTAACATCTTGGCCACCTAACATTTCTGCGTATACAGGTACCAAAACTTAAAATGGGTGAAACAGACAATGGACAAAATCAGAGCTTTCAAAACCACCCCACATTGGTCTCTAATACTCCCATTACATGTCCTTGGACCCGCAGTACCTCACTTTCTGGGGTTTTCATACCGAATCTGGCTCTGCCTGAGGAAGACTATTAGGAAAATGCTCTATGTATGGACATTAACAGTCTCAAGGAAGATTTAATCATTCCCTAGGGGAAAAACCAGGGTCCTCAAACTGTCCACAATCTATGACAAACACAATTTTAACTCTGTAAAATTCCTTATTTTTAAAAAAGTAGGACTGTAAATATGTCGCTACTCAGTCCTTCAGCCTCTGCAGAGAGTCCCCCTGCTCACTCACAGCCCACCTCCGAGACACCCTGATTTCTGTGACCCACGCAGTGCAGGCTGTGATCTGTTGTTACTGTTGCCACCTGGTCATTTTGCTTCTTCTTAGGGGAGAGCTGGTGGCTCCGTTGATTGGAGCGTTCTCTCAATACCAATGAATGAATGAATGAATAGAACCACAAATTGATGTCTCTCTCTCTCCCCCTTCCTCTCTCTCTGGAATCAATAATTTTTTTAAAAAAAAATTTCTGAGTCTATTTCATCACATTTAAATTTTTTACAGACATTGCCAAACTTCCCTCCAAAACCTTTTTTTTAACTTACATTCTCAGCAGCAATACACAGCACTCTTGCCTATTCACTTCTCGATCTTACCAGTCTAAGAGGTGAAAAAAATGGTCTCTTGGAGTTTGCATTTCTTTCATTATGAGTGAAGCTGAGCACTTTTTTCAAGTGCTACACCATTTTCCTATTGGGTTGTTGGTCTTTTTCTCACTGAACAGTCTGTTTTTGAAACCGGAGAGCCCTTATGTGAATGATTGGATCTGCCTCCTGGTTGATCTCAAAGTCTCATTAGCCTGTGCAAAAAGGTTTTCGCTACAGTAATTGTATTCAAAATGTTGAACGGTACAAATCTGACCACTGTAAGGATCTGTTAGCACTCATGCACCCTGATCTGTCAAGCTGGGGAATAAGAGTTTATTGCATCATAAAAATGTTACCCTCTGCTTGCATGAGGCAAGGAGTGAAATTTTTATGAGCTCTTCTTAACCCAAGTTATCAATAAATAACACACAATTCTTGACTGGGCTAATCCCAGATTGATGTGACTTATTTGATAAAGCAACACCATAAAGACATTCTTGACTCAGTGGCCTGAGTGTTCAAGGAGAGAAGGAAGATTTCAACTCTGAGTTACCAAGTTTGACTCCAACACCAAAGAAATGGGCATTTTGAACTTTCTGAGAGTTGGTTGCCACTGGTCAAAGGCACAGATAAATAGCTACAACCGGGTTCCCTTTGCACCTAAGTTATCACAGCACAGTGACTCCCTCTGAACCTCGTTGTTATTTGATCTGCCTCAGAAGAGGCCACGTATGTAGAGGTCTTTTCTGGTGGTTCTCACACTTTATTTTAATGTTTATCAGAACCATCTGGGAAGCTACACTTTTAAACAAATCTGCAGGTGATTTCAAAGCAGGTGGTCAGAAGGCACACTGGGAAACTCAGCTAGCAAAAAACCATGCTGGGTCACTAGATCGAAATGTCATGGGACATGCCCGGGAGTCTTTATTTTCACAGACGCACTGGCTCATTCTCATGCACTCTGAAGAGAAGAACTCCAGTGCTAAGGAGGTATGCCAACTCTTATGGAGTTGGGAGGATTTTTTTCCAATACATTTAGAATTGTTGGTGTTTCAAAGTGTCTTTAAAGTTTTCCTCTTCCCTGCAGTTACTCTTTGGGGGTTCGATATCTGTTTTATCCCCACCCCACAAAATCATAAAATGAGTGACAGGAAGCGTGTCCTCAAGGGAAACTGGCTACAACGGGAAAAGAAGAGCAATGAGGGACTTTCCCCTGAAATGTCCCTCTTTGACGGCTGGCCTTTTTAACTGAGGACACACAGCTTAAAACCTCATCTCAGCAGGTGTTCCCTGACACTCTCCCTTTCCACATGTACAGTTCCTGTTTTTTCCAAGCTGTGCTGTACTGTACCTGAAAAAGGAGACTCTCTTTTAAGAATCTTTCACTAAGAACAACAACAGCTAACATGAATTATGCCTGACACAGTGGTAAGTGGTTTTACATAAATAACTATAATCCTTAGAGGTGGTATTGTTATTGTTCCCATTTTACAGCTGAGAAAACTGAGGGAGGTTGAGCAACTTGCCCCAAGTCACACAGCAGATAAGTGGAAAAAGGATTCAAACCTGGTAGTCTGACTCCAGAGTCTCTGCTCTTCACTACTCAGGGTGTGCTCCACTAGTTGTTTCTGATCCTCACCAGGTACATTTAGAATAACTGCTCATACTGATCAGGCAGCGTGATCTAGCAGATGAAGAGTTTGAAACCAAAAGCTCTGGAATTCCTCTGACACTGAAATCCTGTGTAAATCAATTTTTTTTACTACCTTCTTATCACTATGTGTAAGAAGTGGTAATGGTATTATGATATTTGTAAAACTGTTTGGCTTATAAAGCTGTACTTGCATGCGCAAACATGCTGCAGCTCAGTTTAAAACCAGGGATCCTCCCGAGGGCAGCAGAGACCCCTTCACACGAGCTGGGATGTCCCCAGGGCACTGCAGTGGGTCCGAGAGTGAAACGCCGGAGACTCGCTGTGGTCTCACCTCTGCCAAGGCGTGTGACTTGGATAGTTACACCACATCTCTGAAGTTCCTTTTCTCAATTGAAAAATGAGAAAAATCAATCAAATCAGTAGTTATTTTTTTTAACTTAGTAAATAATGCCTAATGTAATCCCATTGTTGAAAAAAGTCCAAACAACGTGGGTGAAGTGAAAGCCCTCGCTGACTCCCACTCAATCCCCCCGATCCCTTGAGTGGTCACTACCATAAACAACGTGGGGCCATAGTCGTTCCACTCACTCCGGTCAAACACACCATTCTTTCACTAATGTACGGATCCTTGTTATTTCACATAAATGATAACAGATCAGCACTTCTCAGTCCATTTTTGGGGGCAAGGGAAATTCTAAGAACACAATGAACCTCAAGTATCTCCTTCCCTCCCTGAAAATGTACACATTCACAACATTTTGAATAGAAAATCTTTGAGGATATTCATGGAGCCCCTTGAGCCTCATCCATGGGTTCCTTCATCTCTGCCTTCCGGATTATGAAGCCTGGACTAGAAGGTTCCAAGGGCTCTCTTGTTCAAAACTGATATCCTATACTTTAGGTTCAGGGCCATTCTAGGTTTCCAAGCTCTCCACAGCACCCTTTTCCCCCCTGCTCCTTTCGCACTAGAACATTTGCTTTATTTAAATAAAACTGTATTTTTATCAAAGTCTCCTTCATATACAGTTTTTAAAATTTTGTGAGCCAAGCTCATAATGGAAAAAATAAATTCTACTCCAACTCTAAATCATGCTCCTCAGAAGCAAACTCTTCATCTGTTAGCTGTTTCCTCTGAGATTTTCCTCTATATTTCTGAATAATATACTTATAAATGGTTTATTGAAGAGGCTCAACTAGATGGTGTATAAGCAGAAAATGTTTTTACTTTTCTCCAACCACAGCCTTTGATTGTTCCCAACCTTAATGCCATCTCAGGCATATCCCCTACTTTTTCATTACAATTTAGACATAATTTTCAGGGATAAGTTTGTCTAGACCTACTTGTATACTTCAAATCTGGTTTAAACCTTCTCCCTTCTCCCAGTTCAGGCCTGGCCCACAGCTGAGGGGCAAGCAGGGCCTAAGGTGAGGAGAATGTGTTGGTCAGGGTTGAATGTCCCTTCAAAACATTTTGTAGCTCCTTTCTTTGCCTACAGCTTTCTGGCCCAAGGAGCCCAAAGTAACCCAGTGATAGTCATAATTCCTAGGTCCCTGGAACCCTACTCCCTGGCACCTGAGTGTTTGAGAACAGACCTGGCTGATGTTCACGAGAAGAGTCATACTGCCTACCTGGTTGAGAACCTCCTCTGTGATAGGTTCCTTTTTGTGAATACAAAGATCTCATAGATACACCAATGCACCGTTTTCCCAATAATCCCTGTCTCTGGCATTGTAGTCATTCGCTGCTGTCTCCTGGCCACCAGCCCAGTCATTTGCCACTTTCCAAGAGTCCCTTTATAAACTTCCTGCGTAAGAAGTATTTATACTTGAAGAATATCTGCTCACCTCTGTCTTTCAGAACCATGTGAGTGAGGCTGCTGTGCAGCGGAAGTCTACTGTCAGCCAGCACAGACATATAATGCCAGCTCATCGGTAAACCTGGCCTGAGTTCGCTTCTCTCCCTTCATTTGGCCAAAGTGAGTTCCCAAGAGCACAGACAATGTATGTGATATGGGATGCTAGACCTCATCCATGTAATTTATTTGAGCCTTCCAGAACTGCCCAGGCCAGAGCCTAAGAGTATTGTTTCTGTTTTAGAATGGATAACTGCTATGTTCTATCTCCCAAGTTCACTTAATTATTAGTTTTATTAAATAGCATAACATGAGACAAATACTCTTGCAGAAAATCTATGCATTCGTTGGTTGATTCTTATATATTCAGGAGTCAAACAACAACCTTGGTGTATCAGGATGATGCTCTAACCAACTGAGCTACTCAGCCAGGGACATTTTATTTTTAAAAAATACATATTTCTACAAGTAAATTTCTGTCTAACCCATACCATAAAATTACATTTACCCACTGCTATGAAACTGGTACCAATATTCAAGGAAGAAAAAAAAACTTCCAACAGTAAGAGAAAGTACAGAGGGAGAAGATGAGGGGTGTGTGAAAGGTCCATGGCAAAAATACAACTTCTCTTTATTTTACAGCCCTAGAAAAGAACTGAAAATATATTTCAGCTCCGTTAAAAGATGGTAGGGTATCATGTAATTCGTGATTACTTACATTAGCACAGTGTTCTACTATTTTGCCAAATATAGTAAACTGCCCAAGGGCCTCTTTTTCAGAAGTTTGCTTTCATTTCGGGACGCATTCAGAAAGCTGGATTCTGCCAGCAGCCTGCGCAGCCTGAGCAGGACTGCTGTCACAGCACCAAAGCGCACACCCCACATCTTCTTTCACAGTGTGTCACTGAGACTGCTCCCAGAAGAAGTACGGTTTATATCCCTTCTCCTTGAACCTGGGCAGCCTTTTGATTTGGTCATACCTGAGAGAACAAGGTCAGTGTAGCCCTGCATGATCTCTGAGGCTGGGTTGTAAAAGTCACGCAGCTTCTGCCTCATTTCTGAAATGCTGACACTGGCGCCCGGAGCTGCCACAGAAGCAGCCTCACTGCCCCAAGGCCACCATGCTGGAGGAAGCTCAAATGGTCCACAGGGAGGTGGCACGTGAAAGACCACAGAACAGAGAGAGAAATGCCCAGCCCTTGGTCTCTCCGGACACCACGCTGGAAGTGACTCCAGCCTCTGTCTGACCACAACTGTAGGAGGAAACTGCCTGATCAAGCCCTTCCTGAATTCCTGGTGCACACAAATCATGGGGTAATTTGTTGCTCAGCAATAATGACCAGAACAGTTATGGAGTCATAGGATGGGAATTTTAGCTATTGCTGAGTCTTCCGATATCCTAGCGATTTGTCAGACCCCAGATCTATTTTGCTGACTCTAGAATGGACCCTCTCTAAGCTTACTGACTTTGTCTGCTTCCAAGATCAATCGCTTAGAATATTTCACATAAACAGTTTGAGCTGCCTATACAATGGCATTTTACTTCTGAAAATAGATACAAAAACACAGGTTAAACCTCTACTAAGTGATACATGTCTATGCAATTAGCAGAACTCAAATACCAATGTAAATCGCCTAGATTAGTTTTTAATCCTTTCTCTAACAAAGACAGAAAACATGAATTATTTATTATATTTGCTTTAAGTACTAGAAATGTAAAAGTATTACATATATACCAATGTGAAGCTTGTTATAGTTTTAATTTTCCAATAACAATGAAAAATTTTTGACAGTGCACAGATTAGGCATTGAATAAATGTTCTAGTAAGATTACATTATGTAGCTTTTGTAACTCAGTGTGGTAGAATATTGCATTTTCCTGCCACTGAAAATAAAGTGAAATGCAGTTATTAGAATTATTACA
Organism: Anoura caudifer; assembly: GCA_004027475.1. NCBI lineage: Eukaryota > Metazoa > Chordata > Mammalia > Chiroptera > Phyllostomidae > Anoura > Anoura caudifer. Next base: position 139,646 of record PVKU01002994.1, on the reverse strand, counting down.
ATATCTATATGCACATTTTCAAGTATAAATGGCATACTATAAACATAAATCATCCAACTATGGTGTGATTATGTTGAAATAATATAGCATGGACATAAATGAAGAGAAATTATATTGAACTGCCTTCCCAGCTACAAGATTTAAAATTCTACCAAGAAGATCAGAATTATAATTGGAAAACTGGGTAAATACTGTGGCAATAGTTTTACCCTGAGAAAATCACCAATTCCTTTGAAACTGAAACTGTGGATATACGTTCATATTTATCTCACAAGGTACTTCCTCTCACTGCACAAAATGGTCATATCAATAGCAGAGATGAGGTAGGATGTTAGCATAAATTAGAGATAAAATTTAAATCTGGCAAGGAGGTTACAACTAAAATGAAGCAATGGTTTTGTTTGAAAGGCTCCGAGTAACAGGCAAAATACGGCGGCCTGGTAATGCCCCATTATCTACAGCAGTGCACAGGAAATCAGGAGGCACTGGTAGCTTACATGTCAAATATATAGAATTTCCACATTTTTCAAAATGAGTAAACTTTGTACCCTCAGCTGCACTCCAGCTGTCTGACCTCACATGGAAGCCCCAGTGCAAGCAAGTGAAACACAGACAAGGAAAGCATGAAAATTGCTTCTTGTTATGAAGGGGCTGGGGCAGGAAACTAGCAGGACTTGTCCATTGAGCCCAACGAGACCATTTGCAGGGTCTCCAAAGCTGTTGTCCCAGTTTTCAACAGTGGGCAGTGATGAAAATTAATGATGGGGGGAGAAAAGGAGAGAGGAGAGACCAAAAAAAAAAAAAAAAAAAAAAAAAAAAAAAAAAAAAAAAAAAAAAAAAAAAAAAAAAAAAAAAAAAAAAAAAAAAAAAAAAAAAAAAAAAAAAAAAAAAAAAAAAAAAAAAAAGAAAAAGAAAAAAGAAAGAAAAAGAGAAAAAGAAAAAGGAAAGGAGTAAAAACAGTTCTGCAACTCTCTTGTCCTCACTGATAAAGCAAACCATTGATAGCCATAAAGAACCCTGATGAGCCCTCTAGAATTTCTAGACCAGTCAATCTCAAATCTATCAAAACAAATGCCAGTGCTCCTTATGATGAATCTCCTGTGATGCCCCTTTACTGTCTTGAAATGAAATTCGATCTACCTGGACACAGAATTTTTTACAGCCCATAAAATGACCTGAGTACAATATAAAAGCAAAATAAAAGGCAAGTAATTAATAATGACATAAGACAATAACAATGACATCTGTATATTTAAATATGCAGATGCTCAGGTCTGAATACTCTATCCTCTATACATGCAATCACCGAGAACATGAGAGCTGCAAACACAGACCTTGAGTGGTTGGTGACTGCTGTACTGGCACATTCAATACCACGGGCTGTGCTGCTATTGGTGGTGTGATTTTCCAAAATTAGGAGCAACTTTTAATTAAGTTCCAAATGAAACAGAGTATAGCCTTCCCTCTTTTGGAATCTCCATTTTAGGCGACTCTTCTTGTTTGTTTCTGTGTATTAGGTCAATCTGTTTTGACTCTGTGTCTTTGTGGGATGGCTTTCTGTGGGAAGAGACCTGTGGGGCTCCATGGTGTCGTTTCTTCAGTCTCCTGAGCTGGATGCTCTTGGAATGTCCTTTATGCCACTTTTGTGGGCTCTCTTATTGTAATTGGGTTTTGATTGTTGTTGGGTTGATCTTTGGTGGGTTCTTCCTTCAGGTTGGCTGACCGAGAGTCACACAACCCACCATGTCTTGTGCGCCGTTGTATAGCTGCTGCTAGAACAAAACCCATACCACAAAAATAACCCCCACCTACACCCACACTATCAACAACAAATGAGCAAATGTTAATAAAGGTATAAAGAGCTTAAGACTATTACAAGAAAGGAGAAATGAAAATGAGATGAGTAACTGAAAGAAAAAATGATTTTGAGAGGGTAGTGGGAGGAGAAATATAAGAGTAGAGAATAGAAACAAGGGGAAGGAAGAAAGAAAATAATATTTATGTCATAAATAAAAAAGGGAGGGAAAAAGGCAAAATGGAGTAAGAAAAGGGAAGAGTATAGTGTGAGGTTTAAATTTTTAAAAAAGATGGAAAAAATGGGAACCAAATTGAAAACAAACATCTACCACAGCAATATGAATGACAAATTAGCAAAGACTAATACAGGTGGAAAGAGAAAAAGCAGGAAAAAAAATAAAAAAACTTATGTGATGTCTAAAGTATAGAAAAGTAATTTTGAGAGGACAGAGGGAGAAAAATGAGTGAGTAATGAAAACCAGACTAAGAGAGGGAAAAAGTAATGTTTAAAATGAAAAAAGAAAGGACAGGAGAAGGCAAAATGGAGGAGAGGGAAGCAGTAAATTTGAGATTTGAAATACAAAAATAGTGAAGATCTAGAAATAAAATTGAAGAAATGCAACAACCACCACCATAGCAACAACCAACAAGCAAAGATTGATAAAGGTGGAGAGAGAATAAGGGTATTTTAAGAACAGGAAAAAGAATGTGACTAATGACAAGAAAAATGGTGTTGAGAGGCTGGAGCAGCGGGAATAGTAAGAGTGTAGAATAGAAAGAAGTCATAGCAAGCTTAAAATAAATTTACAACAAAAACAAGAAGAGGAAGGAAGAAGGCAAAATGGAGTAAGAGAAGGGGGAGTAAAGTACAAGATTTGCAAAAAACTAAAATAAAGAAACTAGTGAAATCATAGCAACAAACTTGAAGAAAAAGAAATGTATGTTAAAAACCTCTACAGGCAGCCCTGGCTGGTGTAGCTCAGTGGACTGAGCACTGGCTTGTGAAGCAAAGGGTCACTGGTTCAATTCCCAGTCAGGGCATATGCCTGGGTTGCAGGCCAGGTCCCCAGTGGGGGACACATGAAGGCAACCACACACTGATGTTTCTCTCCCTCTCTTTCTCCCTCTCTTCCCTTCTCTCTAAAAATAAATAAATAAAATCTTTTTAAAAAAAGCTATGCAGGCAGAAAATAATGCAAATAATGAAGAAGACCACAGTGGCATTTGCCTCAGCAGAGTCTATTGTTTTGCACTGTCTTCTCTTTCTGGATCTGCACCAGGCTAGGACAGATGGTGTCCTAGCCTGGCCTTGGGCAGCCTGTTCAAAACTACCAGTGATCCACAGTCTGTGGCTGTCTCCTTCAGTCTTGGCTGGTCCCCACTGTTCTGCCTTGCCGGTTTTCCACCAGTACCAGGCCCAGGAGTGGCTCATCTAATGTCCAAGAGCGCTGCCAGTACCACACCCACCTGCCTCCAGAGGGGATATCTGGTGCAATTGGGAGGGTGGAATCCCAGGGGCCACTGTTCAGTCTTCAGGGAAGTTGGTGGGAGTGTTTCCCTGCCCCCTTGCCACACATCTTGGTCTGTCCCAGATTATTTCCAATAATGTATGCTTTCTTGTGAATTAGCTGTCGATTTCCTGTGAGGGGCTGGTCTGTGTAAAAGGGGCAGCTCTTTCCCACTTGGCACAGGTAGCAGCTCCGAGAGCTGAGGCTGGGTGGGACCCTGAACAAGCCTTGTTGCGCCTGTCTCCAATCCTCCAATCTCTCCACTCACTGGTTTCAGTGGATGTGGGCCCAAGGGACAGTGTAGCTCATGGCATCTGGTAGAAGTTCTGAAAGTGCTTTTTCAGTTTCCTTCTTTTCCTTGTGGGCTCCTGAGCCTGGCCTCACTGATCTGCAGATCCTATAACCCGGCAGGCGGAGGTTGGGCATGCCTGCCCATGAGGGGACTTGCCTGGCTGCAAGGAAACTCGGATGTTCAACTCCTGGCCTGCTGCTTCTGCAGGAGACTTGGGCCTGAACTCTCCACTTGGCACTGACCCTGTTCACCAGCCGTGCTGGATTGGGTCCGCAGTGCCTTCAGCATGACTCTATCACTCTGACTTCTTTGTTGGCAGAGCAGCTGTGCACGCACACAGGGGCACCCAAGTGCAGGGTCCCTGCAGAGTCTCATATCTCTCCTCAACTTCTCTTTTAAAAGTTTCTAAGTGGCCCCCAGACTGCAGCACTGAGCCATAGGGGGCTTGTTCTCCTCATGTTCCACCTCCCCAGAAAGCCTGCCTGTGCCCCTGACAGTTTTACATCGAGTTTCTCCCTGGATCTCTCTGGATGGCACCAGGAACTGCAGCCTCCTCAGTCAGACTCTGCCTTGCTTGCAGTTCCCATGGTGCCTGGGGTCTGGGCGGTGACAGCCCCTTTCCCCGGGAGTACTACGGCAGGCCCCAGACCCTGACTCCTGGCACTGGCAGGGTGTGCAGCCTTGCCAGGGGTGGAGGGCACAGAGACACATCTGGGTACCAAGGTGCGGGTACTCTGGAGGCTTCTTCCTGAGGAGGATATTTTAAATTTCTCGCAATGGATCCCACCCCATACCTGCGCAGCCAGAAGTGCCAGGCTGGGCAGTGACAATTGACAGCTGCTACACTGAGACAGCCTGGGATGCTTGCTCCCGGGCACCCTGCAGGCAGGCAGGCTCTTGCCCACTCGCATGTCCATGCACTTGTCCTTGTACATGCCCACTCACACACACTCTCACTCCTGCTCAGCTGGGTTTTTGAATTGATTGCTCTGTGGTTTAGCTGAAAGACCAGTCCAGGGCTGGAAGCAAGTAGATGGAGCTTCCAGCTACTCTGCAGCCATCTTGGAGCCTCTGGGTATAGCTTTTTTCATTGTATTTTTTCCATTACCATTTATGCTCCTTAAACCTCCCTCCCTACCTGAAATCACCACACTGTTGTCCATATCCATGAGTCCTTGCTCCTTTTTGCTGGATCCCTCCACCCTCTAACCCCAGCCCCAGAGCTGTCAGCCCGCTCTCTATGAGTCTGTCTCCATTTTGCTTGTTTGTTCACTTTGTTCATTAGATTCCACATATGAGTGAAATTATATGGTATTTGTCTTACTCTGACTTGCTTATTTCATTGAGTATAATATTCTCCATATCCATACATGCTGTTGCAAAGGGTAAAATTTTATTCTTTTTACAGCCAAATAGTATTCCATTGTGTAAATGTCCCACAGTTGTTTTATCCACACATGTACTGATGGACACTTGGGCTGCCTCCGTATCTTGGTGATTATAAGTAATGCTGCAATGAACATAGGGGTGCTTACGTTCTTTTGAATTTGTGTTTTGGGTTTCTTTGGATAAATTCTGAGAAGTGGAATGGCTAGGTCATAAGGCAATCCATTTTTAATTTGGGGGGGTATCTCTATACTGCTTTTCAGAGTGGCTGCATCAGTCTGCATTCCCACCAACAGTGCAAAAGGGTCCCCCTTTTTCCAGATCCTCACCAGAACTTGATTGTTGATTTATTGATGATAGCCATTCTGGCAGGTATAAGATGGCATCTCATTGTGGTTTTAATTTGTGTTTCTCTGATGATTAGTGACATTGAGCATCTTTTCATATGCCTATTGGCCATCTGTATGTCCTCTTTGGAGAAGTGTGTCTATTCAGGTCTTTTGCCCATTTTTAAATTGGATATTTTGGGGTTTTTTGGTGTTGAGTTTTGTAAGTTCTTTATAATTTTTGGATATTAGCCCCTTATCAGATGGGTATAGGTTTTTTCTAAAGAGTGCATATTCTAGTCTGAGGTGATCACGAATTCATTTTTCATTGGTGTGACTGTCCAGTGGGGGGAAATTTGAGAGTCTAGTAGGAGGTGTGATGAATTTTCATGGTACAGGGCTAAACATCCTGTGCCACCCTCACACTCCCTCTGAATATCCGTTACGCCCCCCATCTCTTCCATCATTTTAACAATTAACTTGTACCCGTGACTTTCCAAAACAGCACTGATTTAGATGAATCAAAGCTCTGGCTTTTATTTAGATGAGATCACATTCTCCTAACCAAAGTAAATCTATCTTTTGTTGGTAAAGGAGTTCTGGAATTTCAGAGGAAGAACAGAAGCTTCCAAATAAGAGACTTTGAGGCTGGGGTAAAGAAGCGGCTGAGGGACCCAGTGGAATGTCCTGTAGGAATTTGCTGGGCTTGGGATGGAATTTCCATCTCCACAAACCTGTGAGCTGGGAAGGTAGAATGGAGAAGTCTCAGGCATGCCTGAGTTTCTCTCCTTAATTTAATAGAGTTAAGAATGCTTGTAAAAAGCCACGCAAGATTGTGCTTCCGAAACCATCCAGGTTACCTTGGGACTGTGGGGCCATGGCAAAACTCAGATGAGGTCATGGACAATCTTGTTTATAAGAATTCAATACCCTCCCTGTCCCCCAATTCCACTCTATTCTCTCTGTCTGATTCTGTCATGGTTGAGGGGTAGTGAGAAAGAAAGATCAGATGCCATGCCCTGGGCCATCTTTCCCTCAGAGCACTCTGCTTATGGCAGAGGAAGAGAAAGTTTTTAGTGGGGCCTGTTTCACCAGGGAGTCAGGGTGGCTCCCCTCTGGCACTGTTCTCATTTCTTCATCCTGTCAGGGAAATCTTTACTTCTTCATGAACAGTGTCAGATTCTCAGTAAAGGTACGGTTTGCAAAATAATAACAACAACAATATAATAATAATTAATAATTTTTACATGCAAAGAACAAAAGGATGGGGTTCTTATGTCATTGAGTCCAAAGACATTCCAATGAGTTCCCCATGAACACTTTGCATAAGCTTTTTATTCCAGAGCTGGGCAGGACCCTGTCTAGAGCTTGAATCATGCCTGACCTTCTCAGGAGCAGGCTCGATGTCTTTTTCCACTGAGCGCAACTTGGTGATGGGGGCTGTCTGGATGGCAACCCCACACCAGTAGCAAATGAGTGGGCACAGTCACTGGCCAAATTCCTGGGCAGGTGACTGTGGGGAATGTGATATGCTTGGCCACACTCCTAGCACCAAGGCAAAACCGCACCAGCTGTTTCCCCACATCCATTCTGGGCTATTCTGTGTGAGTGAGTATTTGATTCCTTCTCCCTCATCTCCTTTCTCTCCCGAGTTACCACCATTCCAACAGTGGGAATGCAGTGGTCCTCCATACCCCCCACACAGGCCAGGTCCTCCAAGCATGATTTCCCTCCAGTTAAATCCAGAAACCCTTTACTCCAACTGAGCTTCCTTTTCCATTCAGTGACAATTGTTTTGTGTCTCTCTGCAAAAATCTTACTATTTGTTCTCTTCTTTTGGAGTATGGTCAAAAATTGGGCCCTTTACTAAGACCTGACTCAGTTCTGTTAGGCTGCTGGCCATAGACCCATGATGCCTGAGGTGATGTACAGCTTCTAATTAGGGCCCACTGATTCTATCACTCTCCATTACTTTCCCTTCATTGGGAGGCCTCTCCTGTGATGTTTCCATGGCCTTGGCCACCATTTCTGAGAAAACCTCCGGTTCTGGGGGCTTTTTGCCTCCACCAGGAGCTCCAACAAGTGACTGATTGTTGGTGCCCAGAACGAGCTTAGCTTTTAGGCGCTGCTGTCGGGCCGGATGGAACAGAGAAGAGGATCTTTGATTAGACTGAGCATCCTGCTGACATCCTATGTTGCCCTTCTAGGAAAAATTTTGGTATTTAAGTAAATTGTCTGTCTATGGATGCAGGCTTGCCCACCAACATTTTTGCCTCATTTTCTGTCTGGATTTCTATCTCAAATATCAGGCTCAAACATCCTGCTAGCCTCTATCACGGTGAAGCTGATTTCAAAAAGGTTTCCACAAATTCCTTCCCACTTTAGATGGTTTTCCAGGTCTACCTCAGCCTGTATGGGGTCTGCCTGTGGCCCCCTCGTATCATGTATCTAGAAGTTGCCACTCACTGGGAGCATGTACCTCCTGGAAGAGTTCTAAGGTAAGCAGTCTGTACTTAGACACACCTGGGTACTGTCCCTGGTCCAGACACACCTGGAGGACATCAGGCATAATCTTGGTGTCAACTGAAGTCACCCTGTCCCTTTTTAATACAAGGATCAGTATAAATCCCATGCAGAAAGTACAAGGGGTTTTTTGAAATTTCTGAAAATCCTAAAGGTTTGTAAATTCTCATACTCAGTTCTGTCTGTGCATATAGGCTACCACTAAATTAATTCAATTTATGGCTTGCTCTATCACCTCATGGGTGCTGCCCCTCCCAGGCATGAAACCCAGCTCCTTTCCTTGATACACGCATGTGCACATGTTCATTTATTGATCCTTTCATTTATAAAATGTGCATGTCCTTCTATAAAGCTCCTTTATAAAGAGGCTTACGTTTTAGTGAAGGGAGATGTGCAATAACATGATAAACAAGTAAATGCATGGTCTGTCAGAGAGCGATTAGTGCTGCGGAGACCGACGGAGCGCTGCCTGGAAATGTCAGCTCCACAAGGGCAGGGGATTTTGTTTGCCTTGTTGTTTGGTTCATTGACCTATTTCCAAGAGAATAGGCCTGGCATGTGGTGTTGAATGAATGTTTATTGCATGAATGAAAGGGTAAAGGGAATGAGGTGGTGGTGTACTAGCAAATGCTTAGTGATTGGCTATCTGGGTAAAAGGGTTTGCATATGTATGTACATTATAAATTTTACATTTTATTTAAATATGTATTATATGATATATATTGATTATATAACATATATTTTATGGTTGCTAAAAATTGTACTATATAAAAGATTTGTAGCACACAATTTATAAATAATAATAAAATATGTAATGCTCTTCATTATAAATTCCATATACTTACTGATTCTCTGATTTTTGCTAAACTCTTATATCCATAGCTACCTTCTGGTTGCAATAAACAAATTAATGTAGTTCTGACATGAATGTTGACTGATGATTTTGTTTACAATTAGGAGGAAGACAGAGTGAAATAATAAATATGTACATCAAAACTTCACTCTTTTGTCAATAATGTGAGTGAATTGAAAAATATAATTTGAATGCTGGAAGAATATTTTTCCAATTTTTTGGTGCTTCCCACAGTGTAACAATAGTTCCAGACATATACACTTTTAAGTTTAAAAGGTGTTATTAAGATTAAATCCAGGCAATAAATAAAACAACAAATACACTCTACTTTGCACTTGCAGATTTCTGTGGTGTAACTATTTCCACTATGGCTGATTTCAAGCCACCAACATGATGCTTACACATCAGAGGTGGGAAGGGACACAGTGGCACATGGTTATATAGTATTTCCACATATGGATTCATGGTGCTCAGCAGGGGACAGTGTTGTCCCTCTGAGGATACTTGGCAACGTGTGGAGACCCTTCCGGTTGTCACAGCTGAGAGAGGAGGTGCTACTGGCATCTCGCAGGCTGAGGCCAGGGATGCTACTAAACATCCTACCACAAAGAATTATTTGACCCAAAAGGTCAACAATGCCAAGTATATCAAGAGAATAGGTAGTAGCAAAATATAACAAAATAACTAGGAAATGATGCATTTTAAGTATCTACTACCTTTGCCTTTAGTATAATTCCTTTATTAGTATAATTTAGAATATAATTAATTATGTAACTTAATTTTTAATAATTCCTGAAAATGTAGCAATCAGTTCTTACATACCCATACAAGCCAGGGCAAGATACCAATAGGCTAAGGTATAGCAGGAGGCAGTCATCATTTTACACAGAGTGACCTTAGAAAGTGGCATTTGAACTCAGACCAGAAACAAGTGAGGGGTGAGCTCTATGGGCATCCAGGCAGGGGAAGCAGCATCTTCAAAGGCCTGCCATCAGAGAGGCAGCTTGCCACTTTCCAAGAACAGGCAGGAGGCTGGTGCGGCTGGATCTGAGTGGGAGGGGAGAAAATGGAAGAGATGGGCTCAGATGCAGGTCCATGGAAGGGTTTGAGCAGGGAAGCATCACAGGCCACTGTGTACACAGGGTTTCCTGAAAGGTGTTGGCCGATGGAGGAGTCACACAACACCTTGATGTGGAGTATCGGGTACCTCTGTTGTTGAAAAACCTCTTGGCCACTTGTTAACTGGATTTACCAACAGGCTGCCTCACCACACAGAGGGCAGAGCTAGGCACCTTGTACTAACTCCTCTTTCCCCCTCTCCCCCCACTTCTTCTTTAGACAGAGGGAAGGGAGGGAGAAAGAGAGGGAGAGAAACATTGAGTGGTTGACTCTTACACACCCCAACTGAGGACCTGGCCTGCAACCTAGGCATGTGCCCTGATCAGGAATTGAACCAGTGACCTTTCAGTTGGTAGGCTGACACTCAATCCGCTGAGCATACCAGTCAAGACAAGAGGATTTTAGTGCTCTCTAGTCCTGCCTTCAAATTCAAGTCTAGACCCATTGCAAGGCTCGATTAAATGAAAAAGCCCTCCTCTCCATCCATAGCAAGGGCCATAATGAGCATTCTCCTTCCTAGAGCACAGTGAGGTTTACATCATACTTTTCCCCTCTCTTCCATTGACATACAAATGATTTACCAATAATTATGTCAGAGATTCCCCCCCAAATAAATTATATTCCTATTACTAAAAAGAGGCCTATACAATGCATCTGCTTTGCCACCTGACTTATAATAGGTAGTATTTTATTAAGGGTTTGCTCTGTGTCCAGTGATAAGTGCTCACATATACCAGGTAGCCATAGTCCTGGGCAAATAATGTCATCAAGGGCATCTTCAATTAGCAAAAATAGTATCATCTATGTTTCTGGCTTTTACTGATACTGAGCATTAGCTCTTTTACCCCTCACAACAACCTCTGATAGGAGTATTATCTGTGTATTACAGATAAGGAAACTGAGATTTAAATAGATTGAGAGACCTGTACCAGGTTTCACAGTCTAAAAGCATAGCTGGGATTCAGAATCACAACTATCTGACTCCAAAGGCAGCTCTTACCTGCCCTCCTCAACTTCCAGCCCACTTCCTGTCACAGCCCCACTGCATCCGGTACTGACTGTTTCAGAAGCTCTCACCTCCCTCCCCCACACCAACCCTGCCACACGGTGCACAGACCTTGCAATTAAGAATAAGAAGATACATCCAATATTTTTCATCAATTATTATACAATAAATTTAAAAAGACTCACCTTTTAATTATAAACACTAAAGCATTTTTAAAATCTTACACAGTATCTCCTGTAAGTACAGAATATTTTTGTAATTTTTAAAAACAAATCAGCAGTTAGCCTTGTGTTGCCACGTCATTGTTGGCCTGCAGACTTCAAAATCAGTTTTAATCAGAGTAGCCTGTGAGTGAGGCGCCATCATCAATCTTTCATTTGAGGTCCACATGTTTCTTCCCTTGGTGACCCTTGATCTCTTTTTGTAACAGCTGCCAAACATTCAGTTTTTTCCCTAGCTGGGAGGGAAGCACAAGCCTCTTGTAGGTTTCTCTGTCACACTCAGAGAGTTATAACGTCAAGTTCAGTCATAGCACATTTTGCAGACAGGAAAGAGACACGGGAGAAAAACATCATTTTCAGCTAGTCTGCTTCTGATGCACCAAACCATCTCTGTCATGCTCCAGTACCTCCTCACTTTAGAAATATCACTTGCCCTGCTGTTTGCCCATAGTGGTGACATTTTTATTTAGCTGTGCCATAAAGCTTGTACTTGGAAAGGAGAACCGTGGGAGAGTAGATACCAGAGAGCAAACACCAGCTGGGGACAGCAGGACCTTGAAAAAAGTCTGCTACAGTTTTGAGGATCATGAGAGAAGTCTGATTAAAGTCATATTTTCAATTTATATGGCTTTTCCTTCCTTTTCTGAGAAACCATAAATTGTAGGATTTTGTAAGAAAATGATGTGGACAATGATAAATCAAGGAAAGAATAAAACAAAGAAAAAGAAAAAACTAGTTATATTAACAAATGAACAAAGAGATGAGTAAAACAAAAAAATACACAAACTTTTTGGAGAGCAGTTTGACAAAATATATTACAAAATTCATCAAAGAGGTATATAATTTTGATGCAGGATATCCACTTCTAGGAATTTTTCTTAAGGAAGTAATTAAGGAAGTCTGTTAATATTTAGCTTCAGAAATGTTAATCCTAACATTATTAGTAATGACAAAAATTGCATACAATATATTCAATAATAGATGATTAGTTTAGAAAGCTCTGGTCTGTCCAAATGGTGGAATACTATGCGGCCATTTAAAATAATGCTGTGGAAGGTATGGATTGACCTGGAGAACATTATGCTAAGTAAAATAAGCCAGTCAGAGAAAGGCAAATACCATGTGATTTCACTCATACATGGAATATAATGAACACAGTGAACTAACATGCAAAATAGAGACAGACTTATAGATAGAGAGCAGATTGACAGCTAAGGTTGGGAGGGTAGGGGTGGACAGATTTAGCAAAACTGAAAAAGGACTCATGGACATGGACAACAGTGTTGCGATAGTGGGGGCAAGGGGGTAAAATGGGACTACATGGTAATGGAAAAAATATAATAAAAACAGTGGTAAAATAATGCTGTGGAAGTTACTTATTTTTTAAATTATATTTTATTGATTATGCTATTACAGTTGTCCCATTTTCCCCCCTTCATTACCCTCCACCCTGCACACCCCCTCCCACTCACATTCCCCCCTTTAGTTCATTCCCATGTGTCATAAGTTCTTTAGCTTCTACATTTCCCACACTATTCTTGCCCTCCCCCTGTCTATTTTCTACCTACCATCTATGCTACTTGTTCTATGTACCTTGTCCCCCTCTCTCCTCTTCCCACTCCCCTATTGCTAACCCTCCATGTGATCTCCATTTCTGTGTTTCTGCCCCTGTTGTAGTGGTTTGCTTAGTTGGCTTTTGTTTTAGGTCTGGTTGTTAATAACTGTGAGTTTGCTGTCTTTTTACTGTTCATATTTTGTATCTTCTTTTTCTTAGATAAGTCCCTTTAACATTTCATATAATAAGGGCTTGGTGATGATGAACTCCTTTAACTTGTCCTTATCTGAGAAGCACTTTATCTTCCCTTCCATTCTAAATGACAGCTTTGCTGGATAGAGCAATCTTGGATGTAGGCCTTTGATTTTCATGACTTGCAATACCTCTTTCCAGCCTTCTCTTGCCTGTAAGGTCTCTTTTGAGAAATCCGCTGACAGTCTGATTGGAACTCCTTTGTAGGTGACTGTCCCCTTATCCCTTGCTGCTTCTAGAATTCTCTCCTTCATTTGAATCTTGGGTAATGGAATTATAATGTGCCTTGGTGTATTCCTCCTCGGGTCCAACTTCTTTGGGACTCTCTGAGCTTCCTGGACTTCCTGGAAGTCTATTTCCTTTGCCAGATTGGGGAAGTTCTCCTTTATTATTTGTTCAAATAAGTTTTCCACTGGTTGCTCTTCTTCTTCCCCTTCTGGTACCCCTATAATTCGGATGTTGGGATGTTTAAAGATATCCTGGAGGTTCCTAAGCCTCTCCTCATTTTTTTGAATTCTTGTTTCTTCCTCATTTTTTGTTTGGTTGTTTGTTTCTTCCTTCTGGTCCACTCCATTGATTTGAGTCCCAGTTTTCCTCCCATCTCTGTTGGTTCCCCATGCATCTTTCTTCATTTCATTTATTGTAGCCTTCATTTTTTCATCTAATTTGTGAGCAAAATCAACCAATTCTGTAAGCATCCTGATCACCAGGGTTTTGAATTGTGCATCTGATAGGTTGGCAATCTCTTCATCGCTTAGATAAATTGGCTCTGGGGCTTTCATTTGTTCTCCAGTTTGAGCCATTTTCATCTCTGGGTTTTTTGTTTGTTTGTTTGTTTTGTCTAGTCGCAGCTGTTACGTAGTGAGGGGTGGAGCCTCAGGTGTTCCCCAGGGCGGGACATCCCGGTCGCTGGGTAGTGACGCTGTATGTGGGGGCGGGGTCTGAGAGGAGATAATGGCGGTTGCTTTACTCACTCTCAGATTCCAGTCCCTTTCACCGCTTCCCCTTTGCCTGGATTATCTGCGCGTGAATGTGGGACCACCCGGTCAGCCAGCTGCCTTGTGCGGCCTCACTGGTTCTGCACAGCTGCCGCCCCGTGCCTGGGTTCTGCTAGTCACCGCCTGTGCACCTGGGGGCTGCCAGCCGCTGCTGCCTGCGTGCCCGGTCCGCACCTCCGCTTTTTCCTGCTGCGACTCCGCCCCTCTTACTGGTCTGGATGAATCGTTGCTGGACTTCCAAACAGTTTGATTTTCTGAGTCCTGGTTGTTTTCTTGTTTCTAAATCTTTGTTGTCCTTAATTTTGGTTGTGAGAAGAGGCACAGTGCATCTGCCTACGCCTCCATCTTGGCTGGAAGTCCGGAAGTTACTTATTGATGTTAAAATAAGTTATTTAAATATTTTAGAGTGAAAAAATCAGATTAAAATATAATATGGGGGAAATTCTGCTTCTGACCAACCAGATTTATCTTTCTTCCAAAAACAACCAAAAAATGGACAAACTATCAACTCTATGAACAATGGTTTTTGAGATACTGTACATTAGTCAACCAAGGAAAGTGATTTCCCAGAAATGAAAAATAAATTAGGTGAGTTCTACCACCTTCCTAGCTTACTGCCTTCAGAGAGTTTCAGACCACAGGCAGAGACCAGTGAATTCCCTGAATTACAGAGATAGAAGAGAGATCACAAGGGAAATAAGGTGGCTAGAGTTTGCAGGAAAGAGGATCTGGAAGGAGAGAGCTTCATACACTGGAATATACAGAGGATTGGTCTTGAGTATTCAGCTAAGTATTCATTGGTGCATGCATGTAAGGAAAGTACTTGAGGCCAGGGAAAGAACCACTCAAAAGAATTAGAGAGAACAGCCTACCACACAAACAGGCCCAGGAATAGTGCCTGTTACCAGTAGACAAACTAGAAAAACCTCATGATTCATAGGGTCTTGGGTAAAGTATACAAAATGGCTTTGCTTCAGCAATAAAAAGAAATTAGTCCTAGGCAAACCACTACCCCAAGTTTGCCTGGTAACTCTTAAAAACAAGACTCCAGAGGGTACAACTGTTGTAAGTAAGCTATGTCACAAAGTTCAATAATATCTATAGAAATACAAAATCATCCATCCAGCACACAGCAAGTAAAATTTATCATGTCTGCCATCCAGTCTGCCATACCATACTACTTGTGCTGGGATAAAAAGAAAAAAAAACTCATAATGAGGGAAAAAAAATCAATCAAAACTAACCCAACATGGACACAGATGTTAGAGCTGGTAGAAAAAGACACTAAAAGAGTTGCTGTAACTGTGTTCCATGTGTTCATGAAGTTAAATAGAGACACGGAAAATATAAAAAGATATCAATCAAGATTTGGGGGATTAAATATACAATGTCTAAAGATTTTTTAAAATTTATTGGATGGGATTAATGGCAGGTTACACATTGCAGAAGAAAAGAATAATGAACTTCAAGTTATAGCAATAGAAACTATCAACTACAAAATACAGAGTGAAAATGAATTTTAAAAATATGAACAGAGCATTGGTGAGCTGTGTAAAACCTCCATGTACATGTACATATACATGGAAGTAAAAGCCCTAAAGGAGAGGAGAGACAGATACCAAAAAAAATTTGAGAAAATAATTGCCAAAAATGTTTCAACTTTGATAAAAGCTATGCACACAGGCATGCAAGAAACTCAACAAACCCAAGCACTCAAAGAAACAAAAAGAAAACTGCATCAAGGCACATCATAATCAAATTGTTCAAAATCAGGGATAAAAAGAAAATCTTAAAGGAAGCCAGAAAAAAAAAAGATGTTACATACAGGGAATAAAGATAGGGATGACAGATGACTTCCTGTAGAAGCAATGCAAGCAAAAAGGCAGTGGAGTAGGATCTTTGAAGTATTGAAAGAAAAATCTGTCCATTTATATTCTATAGGCAGTGATAATAACTTTCAAAATGAAACAAAATAAAGACATTCTTAGACATATAAAAGCTGAAAGAATTCATTACTAGCAGACTGCATCATAAGAAATATTTTAAAAAAAAAATATCCTTTAGGAAAAAGGAAAATGATTCCAGACGGAAATATAAATCTACAGAAAGCAATGAAGAGAACCAGATGTGGTGACTGGAATTTTTAGGTATTTTAAGGTATTTTTCTTAATATTTAAATATATTAAAAAGCAATTTAAAAGATAATTAACTCTTTATACAAAATAATAGCAATGTAGTTGGGGAATAGAACACATGTAACAGTAAAATGTATACTAACAATAGCACAAAAATCAGGAGAGGGGAAATAGAAGTACATGATTTTACATGAAATAATTTAATATCACTTAAAGGTAGACTGTGATAAGTTAAGATGTATACTATAAAACAGTAAAGAAAACACCAAAATTTAAGAAGTTATAGCTAACAAGCCAATGAGGTGATAAAATATAATCACAAAATATCAATTAATCAACAAGAAGGATAAAAAAAGAAAAAATGGAGGAACAAAGAACATGAAACAAATAAAAGAAAAACAGCAAGATGACAGATTTAAACCAAACCTTATAAATAATCACATTAAATGCAAATGATCTGAACTCCCAGTTAAAAGGCAGAGATTGTCAGATTGTATTTATAAAGCAAGACTCAAAGATGGAGGCATAGGTAAACATGGCTTGCTTCCTCACACAACCATAGCAAAAATTACAACTAAACTACAAAACTATCACTCAGAATCATCAGAAAATTGAGCTGTATGTATAGAAATCCAACAACCAAGGAATTAAAGAAGTCAAGTTCATTCAGATGTGTAGGAGGGGCAGAGATGAGGAGACTCAGAGATGCAGAATGGGTGGTCCCACATTCAAGTGTGGTAGATAAAAACAGGGAGCAATATCTTGGAAGCAAGGAATCTAAGCCCCACACTAGACCCCCAGCCCAGGGTTCCAGTGCCAGGAGGACAAGTGCCCATAACTTCTGGCTGTAAAAGTCAGTGAGGGGTGGGGTGGTGGAAGAAACTGTGGGGCTCTCAGGCATCTCCTTTTAAAGACTTTGCAATGGTCTCAGGACTTATGCAGTCTCACTTCCTCTGGACTACAGCACCAGGGCAGCAGCTCAAAGGGCACCAGAGGCATATGGGGAAAAACTAAAGTGTCAGGCATCAGGGTGAGTGTAAGGGAACAATTCCCTTCTGGAAAAAACTCCAGAGGCCAGGCAGCAGCCCTGTCCGTTTTCTTAGTCCTCCCCCTGACAGAGCCACAGAGCGGAAACACCATATCTGAGATTCCATCAACCTGCTTCACATGGGTTGCCCACCCAGGCAATTACCCAGAGTGCCACTGCATCCAACTTATTGATACACTTTTCAACATTACACCATACTACTAAGACAGTGAGTTAAATCAGCTCCAACTAATATGTAGAACCAACACAGAGGGACTGCCAAAATAAGGAAACAAAGAAATATAGCCCAAGTGAAAGAAAAGAACAAAACTCCAGAAAAAGAACTAAACAAAATGGAGATAAGCAGTCTATCAGATGCAGAGTTCAAAACACTGATTATAAGGATGCTCAAGGATCGTATTGGGTACTTCAACAGCATAAAAAAGAGACCTGGGTACACTAAGTGAAAAAAGGAAAAATTTACAGATAATCAACAATAGTGGAGTGGATGGAGCTGAGAATCAAATCAATGATTTGGAATACAAGGGAGAAAAAAAGTTCAACCAAAACAGCAAGAAGAAAAAAGAAAAAAAAATGAAGATAGGGTAAGGAGCCTCTGGGACAACTTCAAATGCACCAACATTTGAATTATAAGGGTGCCAGAAGGAGAGGGGAAAACTTAAGAAATTGAAAACTTATTTGAAAATATAATGAAAGATAACTTTCCTAATTTAGTGAAGGAAATAGACATATAAGTCCAGGAAGTACAAGAGCCCCAAACAACTTTGACCCAAAGAGGACCACACCAAGACACATTACAATTAAAATGCCAAAAGTAAAAATAAAGAGAGAATTTTAAAAGCAGTGAAAGAAAAACAGAGAGTTACCTACAAAGGAGTTCATATAAGACTGTCAGTTGATTTCTCAAAAGAAACTTTGCAGGCAAAAAGGGACTGGCAGGCAAGAAGTATTCAAAGTGATGAAAAGCAAGGACCTGCACCCAAGATTACTCTATCCAGCAAAACTATCATTTAGAATGGAAGGGCAGACAAAGTGCTTCCCAGGCAAGGTTAAATTAAAGGAGTTCATCACCAAGCCATTATTACATTAAATGTTAAATGGATTTATTTAAGAAAAAGCAGAAGATAAAAACTATGAACATCAAAATGGCAACAAATTCACAACTATCGATAACCGAATCTAAAAAACAAAGTGTACAAATAAGCAAAACAGAAACAGAATCACAGATATGGAAGTCATTTGGACGGTTACCAGTTGGAAAGGGGAAGGGGGAGAAGGGGGGGAAATGCGCAGAGATTAAGAAGTACAAATTGATATGCACAGAATAGGCAGGGGGATTTAAGAAAAATATAGGGATGGAGAAGCCAAAGAACTTACATGCATGACCCATGGACATGAACTAAGGAGAGGATGGACAGAGGGAACAGTGGTACTGTGTAGAGGGGGACAAAGGGGGAAAAATTGGGACAACTGAATAGCATAATCAATAAAATATATTTTTAAAAAGCCAGACTTAACTATATGCTATCCACAGAAAATGCATTTTAAATATAAAAATGCAAGTGGGTTAAAAGTTAAAGAATGGAAAAATATATCATGCTAACACCATTCAAATGAAAGCTAAAGTGGCTATACATATAATATTAAACAATACAGATGTCAGAGCAAAGAATATTACCAGAAATATAAAAGGGAATTTCACTGTGATAAAGGATTTGTTAAAAGGACACAGTAATTCTAAATGTTTACGTCTTTATTTACACATCTGTAAAATATATGAAGAAAAAATGAAAAGATCTTCAAGGAAAAATAGAAAAATCTGCAATTATAGTAGGAGACTTCTCTCAACATTTAATAGAAGCAGACAGAAAATGAGTAAGGATATAGAATATTTGAACACTGTAAACCAATTTGATCTACTGTCTAATTGACATGTCTAAATTGACATTTAGAGAACATTCCACACAACAGCAACAGATATACATTATTTTCAAATATATATATAAACATTAATAAAGATAAACAATATTTTGGGCTACAAAATAAGCCTTGCTTAGTAAATTTAAAGAGGTATGAGTCACATAATTTTGTTTTCTGACTATGGTGAAATTAAAGTAGAAATCAATAATGAAAAGATTCCTGACAAAAATCTCCAAATATTTGGAAATTAATGACATACTTTTAAATAATCCATGGGCAAAAGAAACAATCAAAAGAAAAATGATGAAATATTTTGGGTAAATGAAAATGAAAATACAACACATAAGAATTTATAACATACTGCTCAAATAGTAGATGGGGGGATTATAGAATTAAATGTCTATGTTAGGAAAAAAAGGCTTCAAATCAATGCCTTCAGCTTTTAGCTCAAGAAACTATAAAAAGAGAAGCAAATTAAACCCAAAATTAGGAGAAGAAAAAAATAAAGTTCAGAGCAATAGAAAACACAAAATCACTAGCAAAAAACAATGAAACCAAAATCTGCTCCTTTGAAAATATCAACAAAGTTGATAAACTCCTATGGCCAGATTGAGCAGGGGCAAAAGGGGTAAAGATACAAATTACCAAAATCAGAGATGAGAGTGGAGACTTCATTATAGATCCTACTGAAAGGATAAAAAGGGAATATTGTGAATTATTTCATGCCAATAAATTTAACAATCTAGAAGGAATGGACAAATTCCTTAAAATATACAAAAACAACAAAGTTTACTTGAGGAGAAATACAGAACCTGAACCACCCTATATCTATTAAAGACACTGAGTCAGGAGTTTAAAATCTTCTAACAAAGAAAACCCTAGGTCTAGATTGCTTTACTGGTTAATTCTACCAAATACTTAATGGACAAAATAAAGAATTCCAATTCTACACAGACTTCCAAATAGCTGAAAAGAAGATACAACTTTCAAACATATCCTATGAGACTAGCATTACCCTGATTACCTAGCAATAACATGAAAACATTACAAGAGAATTACAGACAAATAGCCCTAATTAATATAAACACAAAAATTATAAACAAAACTTTAGCAAGTTAAATATGGCAATATATAAACATGATAAATCATGACCCAGGCATGAAAACCAATGTAATTTACAGCATAAACAAACTATAGAATAAAAGGCATAATATCATCTCAATAATGTAGACAAAGCATTTGAAAAAAATCTACCATCCAGTCCTTCCTGAAAAAAACTCTCATCAAACTGGGAATAAAAGTGAACTTTTTCAACCTAATGGCATCTGTGAAGAGCCTGCAACTAATGTCACATGTAGTGGTAAAACACTGACTGGTATTCTCTTACCATCAGGAACAAGACAAAGGTACCTACCCTCACTACTTCTATTCAATGGTTACTGGAGACTCTAACTGGTGCAGTGTGTCAAGACTAAGTAACAAAAGGCATCTACATTAGAAAGACAGAAGTAAAGATATCTTTGCTTAAATGGAATATTACGTGGCCATAAAAAAGAAGTAAACCTTAGATTTGTGACAGCATGGATGAACTAAGAGGGTATTATGCTAAATGAAATGTCAGGCAAAGACAAATACCATGTGATTTCACTTACATGTGGAATCTAAAGAACAAAAACAAACAAACAAAACAGAAACAATCTCATAGATGCAGAGAACAAACTGATGTTTGCCAGATGGGAGGGGGGCTGGAGGGCTGGGTGAAAAGGTGACGAGATTAAGAAGTACAAATTGGCAGTTACAAAGTAGTTATGAGGATGCACAGCACAGGGCATATAGTCAATAATAGTGCAATAACTATGTACGGTGCCAGGTGGGTACTTGAATTATTGGGGGATCACTTCATAAATTATATAATTATGTAACCACTGTGCTGTACACCTGAAACTAATATAAAATAATATTGAATATCAACTGTAATGGCAAAATAAAATGTAAAAAAAATAAATCTACAAAAACTGATAACTGAGTTTAGCATAGTTGCAAGACACATGATCACTATATTTAAAAATTAGTACTTCTGCCCTGGCTGGTGTAGCTCAGTGGATTGAGCGTGGGCTGCGAACCAAAAAGGTCACCAGTTCGATTCCCAGTCAGGGCACATGCCTGGGTTGCAGGCCAGGACACCAGTGGGGGCCATGTGAGAGGCAACCACACACTGATGTTTCTGTCTCTCTTTCTCCCTCCCTTCTCCTCTCTCTAAAAATAAATAAATAAAATCTTTAAAAAATCAGTACTTCTCTATACTAACAAAGAACAATTAGACATTAAGATAAAAAAAAACACCATTTATGAGAGCTTAAAAGTAAATCCTACAAAAAATACATAAAAGCCCTGTGTGCTAAAAACTGCAAAACACTACTAAAAGAGATTTAAAAGACCTACATAGAGTCCAAATACCATGTTCATGGATCAGAAGACTCAATATTATTAAATATGTTAATTCTCCTCCAATTTGTGTAAAGATTTAAGTAATTTTTGTCAAAATCCCAGTGGATTTACGAATAGGATTTGACAACCTAATTATAAAGTTCATATGGAATGAAATGTAAAGGACCTAGAATAATCAAAAACAATTCTGAAAAAGAACAAGCTGGAGGACTCACCGCTGGATTTCAAAACTTATTACAAAGATACAGTAATAAAGCAGTGTAGTACTAGTGTGAAGACAAATACAGCAGAGTAGCGATTTCAATAATTAGACTCACACATACATGAACAATGGAGTTTTTACAAATCTGTAGAGAGAGAATAGTATTTTTAACAAATGATGGAACAGTTGAATGTCCATGAGAGAGACAGAGAGAGAGGAAAGAGGAGGAAAAGGAGAAGGAGAAAGACAACAATTTTAATGTTATAGCTCACACCATCTAAAAAAATTAATTTATACCGGATTATAGACCTAAGGATTTTAAACTATAAAATTTCCAGTAAAAATACAGGAAAAAACATGTATGGCCTTGGGTTAGGCAAATGTTTCTTATATATGACAACAAAAGCATAAAAAAATTAATAAACTGACCTCATCAAAATGAAAAACTTCTTCTCTACAAAAGACACTGTTAAGGAAACAAAAAGATAAGCCATAGACTTGGAGAAAATAGTTGTAAGTCATATATCTCATACAGGACTCACATCCAGAATATAACAAGAACCCTCAAAACTCAATGATAAGAAAATAACACAATTTTTAAAAATGAGTAAAGAACATATACAATGACAAATAAGCACACAAAAAGATGCTCAACATCATTAGTCATCAGGAAATACAAACTAAAACTTCAATGAGATTCCATTACACATCTATTAGAACAGTAAAGTTTAAAAATCTGACCATGTTAAATGCTGGCAAATACATGGAGGAACCACTCTCATATCCTGCTGGGAGGAATAAAAAGTGGTAAAGCCACTTGGAAACAGTTTGGCAGTTTCTCAAAAAGTTAAACAGCTGCCACAGGATTCAGTCATTCCATTCCTAGGTGTTTACCCAAGAGAAATAAAATGTATGTTCATACAAAGACTTGTATACAGGTAGGTGCTCATGGAAATGTTTTATTATGTTTATTTATAATAGCCAAAAGAAGAAATAAAGTGATGTCCTCACAGGTGAAAGGATAAATGAAGTATAGCACATCCAAACAATAGAATTCCATTTAATAATGACAAGGAATAAGCTATTGATTATTCTAGAGCTTGGGAGAATCTCAAGATAATTATGCTGAGTAAAATAAACCAGATAAGTACGTAATGTGTGAAACCATTATATAAAAACCTAGAAATTTTAACTACCCATGGTGACAGAAAGCTCACCTGAAGTTGTGGAAAAATGGGATGGTGGGAGAGGCAGGATGGGGGGATTACAAATGATCATGAGAAAACTTTGGGGGTGATGGAGATGCCCACTATCTTAACTGTGGTGATGGCTTCACAGGTGTATACACAGGTCAATGCATCCAATTGTGTACTATTAAAATACGCAATTTATTATATGCCAATTATTCACCAATAAAGCTGTTAAAGTAGTCTAGCCTTACTTTGGTAAAAATAGCCATCTGAGCATATTTCTATGGTTGGGAAAGGGCATAAACATTAAAAGTTTGAAATACAGCTTATTTTTCCTTTCTCTCCTTTTTAACCTTCTTTTCTTTACCTTTCTCTTCTTCTTTTGTTTATTTACAATTTCTTATTTTCCAAATATGGTATTTATTATGTATGTAACAAAGAAAAAAAGGAGAACAATGTAAAACAAAAGAACCAGAGAAATGAAGAGGAAAGCTAGTGATTTTGTTAACAAAATCAGAACAGGAGACACAGTTTGGAGAAATTATAAAGAATGTCTCTTATTTTAGAGCAAAGATTTTTATAGAAATTCATCAGGAACAAAAAAAATTCTACGATCAAATTGATAACTTTTATGCAAACCAACTTGACAGAAATTTCCAAAGCAGTTTGACTAGATTTTGACTACAGTTTCAGAAATATGTACATTAAAAATAATTATGGTCAGTTATTTTCCAAGCAGCAACTTCAACGCCATTTGCAGAAGTAAAACAAGCCCAACTGGCGGCTGAAGGTTTGGAAAGAACAGAATCATTTTCTAAGTAGTAATGAGTTTCTAGCTAAGAGAAGATGGGTGGTCTAGGTCAGAATTATTGCTAGTGGCAATTCTGAAAAAGTTTTCTGTTTTGGGAAGACTTGGCTGCTGCTTTATTAGAGCTGACATACTTAGTGACCTAAATAATTTTCTGGAATAAAGAATATTATACAAATGACATTTTTTGTGTTAGAGCTGATGGCTGGTGAAACTGTGACAAGGAGGTACTAGAAGATCAAATGCTTTACTAAGTCCCAAAGCCATGAGATAAGAGAGCACTTGAAGGCAGGATACTTCAGCTGTCTGTTGTTTTGTAAAACACACAATAGATGACACTGTTGATTGGTTGGGGAAAGAAGGGGCAGTACGGCTCCATGGTCAACTCCACAGTCTTGGGAGACAGACCACACAGGTTGAGATCCCAACCCACCCCTCTCTATGGAGCCACAGGCATTTATTTTCCTCATCAGCCCAGTAAGAATTCAACAGTTAAGTGTGGGTTGTTATAAGGATGGGATGAAAGGCACTTAGGTTTAAAATGTCATACTTACAATAGTATTCTTAATAAATTTTAGAATTGTTTGGTTCATTCCTAAATGAAAACTAAAAGAATGAATTAGAATCATAGAATGTTAGCATTGAAGGGGCCTCAGAGACTACAGTCCACTTCTCCAAACTGGGGCCTGGGGAATTTAAATCAAGACAGAGCCTGGTAGCTCTCCCTGTTTAAAGTGCATCCTATTACACACCACAGTTGCTTGACATCGCACATCTGGATTCACTTCATCAGCTCTTTATCAGCTCTAAGCATCTACTGAGCAATGACTAGAATGTGTTAAGTAAGTATAAAATGGTCAGCCGAGCTGAGCTCGCCAGGGTGCTCAAGAGGAGTTACCTAGTGATGGCAATTACATCATTACATGATGTAAAGACAAGGCAGGACACTAGTTCCAGAAGCTCCCCAGTGTGAAAATGATCCCATTCTCCTTCTCTCTCTTACACACACACACACACACACACACACACACACACACACACACACACACAGAGTCAATTTCTCTTTGTTTTCTTTGCCTGGATCAATAAGAATTTATGCAGCAAAACCAACTCCTTCTCAAACCAGAATGTCCAGATATGAAACTTACTCTCAAACTTCCATGTAAGGTTACATTATTGCAGACTTACTGCCCATCTCTACTTATTCTAAAATACTCGCTTAGCACATTACTTATCAGACAAGAAGATAAATCAAGTCCTAAACCACTCCTCCCCCCCTTCCATGGCAGCTTAGTTCAGATTCCTATTCAGCTTCCATCTGAGATTCAGTGCATTCAATCCCAGCAAAATGATAAAGTTCATACTCTTCCAGCTTCTTCCAAGTGCTGTCATTATAGTGTGGCTTCATTCATCATTGTCTCAAAAGAAAATTCTGTTCAATTTGAAACCATGCACCAAAATGTGCTCCAAATATAAATATGCATTATTTTCCTACTCTCAACTATTTGAGGTCATCCACACATTCACTGGTCTCCCCACTATATTTAAAAATTATAAAAAGCCAACTCTTTGCTATTCTAAAAAATTCTCCTTTGTTTATTCTAAATGTGTCTCTTCTTCCTGCTGTTTTTTTTCACAGATAACAGAAAACAAAGTGACAGTGAAGTGAGGATGGTTTGGCTCTATGTGTGAAGCTAATCAAATCCCAAGTCAGTTGCCAACAGCTTCCTAACCCTTGCTGGAAGTCTTCAGTATCACTATAAAAAATGCAAATGGTAGTTCAAATATGTCTTCACTCTAAGTGCATTGGGTCATTTAGCTAACAATGCAAGTGCGCTCTCATTATCATGTTCAACTTGATTAGTGTATGGTCAAATATTTAAAAGGCATTTCAGGGACTTCTGGTCAAGATGAAGGCATAGTTAGACATTCTTCACCTCCTTGTGCAACCACAGAGAAAATTACAACTATATCTCAGGAAAAATAACACCCAGAACTGTCAGAAAATCGAGCTGTATGGAAGTCCAACAACCAAGGATTTAGAGAAGCCACATTCATCCAGATGTGTAGAAGAGACAGAAGGAGAGGCATGGTGACATGGTATGGCACAGAACAGTGGCGGTGGTGGTAGAAGGGATGATCCAACATTCACCCATGGTGGATAAAAACCAGGAGGGATACCTTGGGAGTGAGCTATCCCAGGCCCTGGCAGGCCACACAGCCCAGCGTTCCAACACTAGGAAGATAAATCCCTATAAATTCTGGTTGTAAAAACCAGTGGGGCTTGGGGCAGCAGAGGAAGCTGCCGAATTTTCGGAAGACTTGGCTTAAAGGGCTTGTATGGTCTTAGAATGTACGCAAACCCACCCACTCTGGGATTTACCACCAGGGTGATAGCTGGAAGGGTGCCAGTTGCACACAGGAAGTGGGTCAAAGAGACTGGAAATGGGATGAGTGCTAGACAAGCCTCCAGAAGCCAGGCAGTGGCACCGTCCCTTCTCTGAGCCCTCCCCTACACAGAGCAACAAAGTGGTAAAGCAGGTTGCCTCACTCTGGCTATTACCTAAGGCTCCGCCCCACACAATTCACAGGTGCTTTTTCTGCAATAGGTCATGCTACTAAGATAGGGAGGGAGTCAAAGCAGCTCTACCTAATACACAGAAACAAACACAGGGAGGCTGTCAAATTGAGGAGATAAAGAAAGATGGCCCCAATGAAAGAACAGAACAAAACTCAAAAAAAAAAAAAATGAAATGGAAATAACCAACCTATCAGATGCAGAGTTCAAAATACTGGTGATCAGGATGTTCAAAGAACTCACTGGTTATGGCAACAACATAAAGGAAGAAATGAAGGTTACACTAAGGGAAATAAAGAAAAATCTACAGGGAACCAACAGTGAAGGGGAGGAAGCCAGGATTCAAATCAACAATTTGCAACATAAAAAAGAAATAAGGATACAACCAAACAGCAAGAAGAAACAAGAATTCAAAAAAACGAGGACAGTATAAGAAGCCTCTGGGACATCTCCAAATGTACCAACATCCAAATTGTAGGGGTGCCAGAAGGAAAAGAGGAAGAGCAAGAAATTGAAAACTTATTGAAAAAATAATGAAAGAAAAGTTCCCTAATTAAAATGTCAAAGGATAAAGATAAAGAGAGAATCTTAAAAGCAGCAAAAGAAAGGCAGAGAGTTATCTACAAAGGAGATTCCATAAGACTATCAGCTGATTTCGCAAAAGAAACCTGGCAAGCAAGAAGGGGCTGGAAAGAAGTATCCAAAGTCATGAAAAGCAAGGACCTACATCCAAGATTACTCTATCCAGCAAAACTATCATTTAAAATGGAAGGACAGATAAAGTACTTCCCAGACAAGGTAGAGCTAAAGGAGTTCATCATCGCCAAACAAACCATTATTACATGAAATGTTAAAGGGATTTAATTAAGAAAAAGCAGAAGATCAAAACTATGAACATTAAAATGGCAACAAATTCACAACTATCAACAACTGAATCTAAAAAAACAAACTAAGCAAACAACCAGAACAGGAACAGAATCATAGATATGGAGATCATTTGGAGGGTTATCAGGTGGGAGGGTTTGAAAGGGGGAGAATGAGGGAAAATATACAGGGATTAAGAAGCATAATTTGTAGGTACAAAATAGACAGGGGGTGTTAAAATAGTGTATAGGAAATAGAGAAACCAAAGAACTTATATGCATGACCCATGGACATGAATTGAGAGGGGGGACTGCTGGAGGGAAGGGGGCTACCAGGAGGAGGGGGGCAATGGGGGGAAAATTGGGACCACTGTAACAGCATAATCAATAAAATATATTAAAAAATAAATGTGCACTTCACAGAAAAGAATGTATAAATGTATGCTTGGCTCCTAATAGATTGAGCAACCCGCTAATGAACTGTGAGTTATCCAGAGAGGAACTATTACTCTGTGGCTATAACACCTTGAACGCACCAATCTTGTCTGATCTTGGAAGGTAAGCAGGGTCAGGCCTGGTTAGTGCTTGGATGGGAGAGGAACTATTACATGTTGGTTACAGAAATGGCAAACCAGGCAAAAATATGTTTTGTGTGTGTGCACACCCATGTGCGCATGCACGCAGGAAGAGAAGACGATCTTTCTCCATCTTCCATAACACACCGATTGCTAACTTTGTACTAAGGGAATTCAAGGCAACCATAGAAATTACCGAATTTTTCAGACTGTAAGACACACCAGACCATAAGACACACCTAGGTTTTAGAGGAAGAAAATAGGAACAAAAATTTTGAAGCAAAAAATGTGGTAAAATATTTAATAACTTAAATAACATAGGCTGCCCCTCCCCCCACAGTGAGCTGGGTAAGCTACATTATGACTGTAAGACGCACCCCCCTTTTCCTCCCAAATTTGCAGGGGGGGAGTACGTCTTATAGTCCAGAAAATGCAGTAGCTCATTTAGTAGCCAAACATAAGTGAGCACCACCTGTTGGCTGACCTGGCACGCCTAAACAAGCAAGTTCAGAAGGGCATGTGGAGCAATCTCCTGAGCAAGCTCTCTCACTGTTTTCTTCAAGGTAGGGTAGAGCCACCTTAGGATGTCGGATTTTCTCAGCCGTATAAGACAAATTCCGTCCTGCCTCTCTCTGTTCCCATTTTTCTTTTTTCCTGTTTTTTTTTTTCCCCCCTTTGGCTTTTACTTACCAAATGTATATCTTTTAGCGTTAGGATAGGCAAAGACACTGGCTAAGCAGTTTGTGCATGCAGTTTAAAACTAGAAGTTTGGCACCTTATTTATGAAATATATCTTACATATACTTCTGATTGGAATCTAAATATTTTCAGATGAATGAGGCAATCTGCCTCTATTTCTTACTCATGTATCATAAAATCCAGGTGAATTTAAATGAGCTTGAAGAGTTTATATACATACTTGGCAATAGACTCACCAACAAGAAATTTAAGAACTATGCAGATCAACATCAACAAATGTTTATAGGGCGCTGAATAAGCACAAGAGGAATACAACTTGAGCCAGGGCTCCTGGTCATGAACAAGGTACCACTTTCTAAGTGCCACATGCGTGCTGTGAGCAATACACAGAAGCAAGGAAACTTCCTTAGAGATAAGATGACGAAGGAAGGGCTCACAGAAAAGATGAAACTTGAGCTTGGCTTTACAACATGTGACTCAGCAGCCCTGACCATTGTGGCTTAGTTGGCTGGGCATTGTCCACAAAGCAAAAGGTCGCCAGTTCAACTCCCAGTCAGGTCACATGCCTGGATTGTGGGTTCAGTCAGGCATTGCAAGAGGCAACCGATCGATGTTCCTTTCTCACATCAATATTTTTCTACTTTCCTTCTCCCTCCCTTGCCTCCTCTCTAAAAATAAATGAATAAAATCTTTTTAAAAAATGTGACTGGGCAAAAAATAAGTCCAGGGAAGGGCAAAGGACACTTCGAAAGGCCCCAGTTGAGGCTCCATTGAGAAAGGGCAGCATGTGCCTGGGGCCTATGGAGGAGCCCAGTTAAGGCTGTAGGAACAGTACAGGGAGGGGAACGTGGTGACATGAGAGGCTGAGCACCATGAAAGTGGCCAGGTATGGGAAAGAATCAGAGGCTTCAGTGGCTCCTGCGGAGACAGGTGAATCTGGCCTGGTATGGAGGGTAGGCTGTAAGGGGAGAGTGTCTGCAAGCAGAGTGTCCAGGAAGAAAATATTCTAATAGGGCAGCATGTGTGGTAACAAAGGAAAGAGTAATGAGGACAAGGAGGCTGAAAGCAGGGGATCTCTGGGTGAGGGTCTTATGCTACGCGGCAGATTTAACAAAGGTGGAAATATACCCATATATGTAACTCTCATGTTCTCTTCTTGAAATGAGACATTGGGACTCCTGCATTAAGAAGTGGGGTCTATGTTGTCCTCCTTGAACCTGGGCAGGACTTTGTAACAGCTGCAACTGGAAGGGGAGGTAGAAATGATGCTGCATGACTCACACAGCTGAGACCAGGTCATAAAGGACAATGAGGATTCGTGCCTTCCTCACAGCTTCCTCCCTCCCTCCCTCCCTCCCTCTCTCTGACACACACATGCGCACGCACACACACACACACCCCTTGGGAGCCCTAAGCCAACAGGTAAGAATGTTGTAGAGATCACATGGAGAGAGCACACAGAGAGATGCCTGAGGAGCTCCAGCCTTTCAAGCTCATAACCTTTGACTTCTAGGTGAGACCCAGCATATCATGAATCAGGGACAAGACTCTGTTCTCTGTCCTGACCTGTAGACTTCATGGGCATAAGAAATGGTCACTTTATGCCACTCATTAGGTTTTGGGGTAGTTTGAACCAAAGCCATAGTACCCAGAAGACCCCATCTCTTCATTACTATACAAACCCACAGAGCACACCTTGTCCTTCTATTCCAGCAGTTGGCAGGTTTTCTATAAGGGACCAGAAAGTGAACAGTTTAGGCATTGCACATTCTCTGCCACTGTTGTGTGAAAGCAGCCTGAGATAACACCTAAATAAACCTGTGCTCCAGTAAAACTTAATCTACAAAAACAGGCCTCAGACTACATTTGGCCTGGGGGTCTAGTTTGGTGATTCCCCCTCATCCTATCCTTAGCGGGTCATCAGCAATAGGTCTCATAATCATAGTCATCCAAGGTCAGCTCTGCAAGCTGCATCAGGAAGACAGGGACAGTACATAGTGCCTGTGTCCAAGACTATGTCACGTGAGCCAGAATGAACACAAGGTCTGGGATGATGTATTTCCCACCCTCCACCCGCACCCACTGAGTAAGGCCAACCATTTCTACCATCATGAGAGTTACACCCTCAGAACTTTCCTAAACTGGAATCTTTCCTCCTCCTGCCTTCAATTTTACTTTATTCTTAATTGCCCCATATTGACTGTGCTCAACACTATAATCCTGAGGGTTTTCCTTCTGGCTCAAAGCAAAACCGATTATGAAACCCAGTTTCCTTTTACTAAGTGCTCAGAATTCATTTAAAAAACCCAAAGGGTGCTCTTCACCCATGATACATGGAGCTCAAGGATGGGTAAGAATGCATCCCATAGTCCAATTCCTATTCCTTGAAATGCCTTCAGCTAGGAGCAGCAGAAAGTGACAAGTAGGCAGGAGAGTACAATGGGGTTGTGCTTTTGTTCCTGCCTCCTGAGAGCCGAGTTGCTGTTGGGTCCTTGATATCTTTAAGTGCTGATTTTGCAAGGATGGTGAAGTAAGCAGTGCTGAGTTCACAAGTTCACATCACAGAATACGCGGAGAAAGAGGCCTTAATGAGAGACAGAAGGACTCTAAGCTAGCCAGAAAATTCGCCTCTCCTTCCTCCTGGTTTTACAGGATTCTCTAATAAGGGGATAACTTGGAGAAAAGGGAAAGAAACTCAACTAAGTGTAACAGCAGGAGTCCCTCCAGCAATCTTCTAAGCAGCTTCCTGAGAAGGCCTCCAGCCATTCAGCAGAGCCCAGGAAGGCTTAATGAGAGCAGCTCCCCATGCACGAGCTGTATACAGCTGCTGGGAGGCTGGTTTCCCTGGGGCCTTGACCTGCCCAACATCAGCTGGCCACTCTGGAAAAGCAGGACAGGAGGGACTCTCAATGACCGTTCTCAGCCCTGACCAAGCTGTTATTTTATATTCATATATATAGTTTGCTTTGTATAATGGGGTCACTGAAATGTACATAATAAAGGGTGCTAAGAACGTAAATTTGTGATTTTGTTTCTAAGAGAAAGGGAGGGTGAGGACAAAATTAAAAATAAAGCTTCTATTTCATCAGTCCCCAAAACACCATGGCAGTCGCAAGCAGGGGCTGTTTAAAAGGAGGGTGTGCCATCCTTAGAAGGCAGATGAAGACCTATCGGGTTGACCCGAAGGGCTCTGGGGCATTGCAGTGGGTTTGAAGTTTGGTAAACTCAAACAACCAATACAGGAATGGTTTGGGAATCTTTGAGAGGAGAAGATCCTTTCTTCCTCCCCCACCAGGCCCCTAAATCTTGACAACTTTCTGAGGAAGCAGGACAGCAATCGCAGTGAACTAGTATCTCAGGCTGCAGAGGAACTGACATACTCTTTCAGAAAGCACTCGACCAAGCAGTTGTTTGTGTGAGAGCTAGCTCAAACCTTCTGGGAAAAGATGTTTAAAAGAGTCACTTTGATTTATAAAAGGTAGCAGAATGAATTTCTCTTCTGAAATACCACACAAAGGCTTTCCACAGAATCAGACTGTACTTTCCAATGCAGAGTGCTGTATTTGTGCCAGGGGGCTGAGCACCAAAGGACTGTTTGGAGAGCCTTGTCCAGGGGCAACCTACTATCTCTCAGGCTTCTCATCTGCAAAACGGATCTAATGAACCAAGGTTAGCCCATTCAGCTGTTATGAATAAGGTCCAAATGAGACTATGCAGGGGAAACCACTCCAGGAACTCTGAAGTGCTTTCCAAAGACAATATTTTTGTGGCATTTTGGAGAGCTCTAAGCAAAATTCAACTGGGAGAAAGGGAAAATGGAGATGACCTGGTGACTAAGGTGTTTTCATTATTAGACATTTATATAGTACTTTATATTTTCAAAGAGCATAACAATCCTTTTTCCTGAGTTACTCCAACAGGCTAACATTTCTCTTACTGAACTTGCAATAATTACTGGCATCAAAACATGGCACAAAGGGGAAAAGGTCAGAAAGGCAGTGGTGCAGCTATTTTCCTTCTGGATGCACATGGACGTCATTGTCGGCCATTGAGGAACTACTCCCTCACCCCACCTCCCCCTCACCCCCGTATCTAAACCAGAAACAACATGAAATAGAGTCCAAGGCTAAGTTTAGCCACAAACTATGTAATGTGTTTTTCGGACCATAAGATGCACCCAGGTTTCCAAGGAAAATAGGAAAAAAATTTTTGAAGCAAAAAATGTGGTAAAATATTTAATAACATAAATAACACAATATTTCACCAATGTAAATGTAAACAAAACTCAACAGCAGCATTAAAAACCATTGTTCCTCCCAAATTTGGGAGGGGGAGGAGTGCATTTTATAATCCGAAAAATATGGTGTGTCTCTCTTTTTCTTGATCACAAAATCAGCCTAGGAACTTAACTCAAGACTTTCAATAAAACCTACTGCAAAAGGCCTGATTTTCCTAAACCATACAGAAAAAGCCAGATTCTTGGACTTCGCTCTAAAAAGCCAAGATGGGCCTTCTGAAGCCCCATCGTTCGTTAGCCCTAATTAGAGCTACATGCTTGAGGCCAGCTGGTCAAAGGGCTACAAGTCACACGCTGGTTCTGTAACCTCTGATTTCTTACAGCAAACTCATCCCGTAATCACTAATATCTTAAAAACCAGCAAAGCTTTAGTGGTTCTTTCTATTGCTGGAGACACAGGCTTAAACTGAGGGTCAGGGTGCAATTATTTTCAAGGAGTAAGACACAGACAAAAGGAAACATTTCAATAGCTCAGGCAAACGTCAGGCCAAAAACCTACTCTAAATGGAGAGATCTGGGGCCCTGTGTTGAAAGTTTGGTTTTGGCTTGGGCTACCTCACAGCAAGATTAGTTAGTCTGGTTTTACCTTTTTGCTTTCCCCTTAGCTGGGTCCTGAGTTTAAAGCCAGGGTATAGTCCTAGGGTAGGGAGGGCAGGGACAAAGGCCCTCACAATTACTGCAGGCCAAGGTGCCAGGGAGGAAGGACAGGCGGATGTCAAGGAGCAAGAGAGGCAGTGGGGTCTCCTTATGGAGGGTTGGGACTGGTATCCCCTGGGAAGGAGTTCTAGCTAATATTGAATTTTTAAGGTTTTCTTTTCTCATTGTAAATCCCATCTGTAAAATCTAGTCAATTTTATCATGGAGTAGGTATCACGGCAGGTAAGGACATGGTCAAGGGTCAGCAGTGCTTTGGGAAGTCCAGGGAAAAGCCTCAGAAGAAAATAACCCCATATCTTTGTGCAGCAGGTTGGGTTTTAGGACCCAGAAAGAGGGTAGGAAACATTAGAAGCAGGGAGCTAAGGATGCTGAGTGGAAAGAGACCCCAAGGAACATCTGACCCCTCCCCTACACTATAGATAGGAAAAGAGGTCCAGAGAAGTTTATTTACTTCACAGCGCTTGATGAAAAAGTTCTCACCCATTGCTCATATATTTGGGCTGGAACTTCCCTGCCCAACCCCACTGCTCCCTTCTATGTACACACGCACGCACGCACACACGCACAAAAGTTGGGATTTCTCCTGCTGTTTCCTCCTCAAACTACTAAGATGCATTGACTGGAAGCCAGATCGAAGCCAAAAGCATCCAAACAAGTACAATGGCTCACTGAAACTAGGGGGACTCAATTAATACTGTGCTGGGTTATTTTCTCCTATTTTACTCAGATTCTTCTCTATTCGAACAGGTTGTTTGGCTTATAGCTCTCCGTGATGGCCCCTGACATTCCCTTAGTTGCTTACTCTGCCTACAGTCTTTAGAAAGATGTAGTCACTGCTTCACCCCATCCAGCAAACATTTATGGAGGGCTTGCTACAGGTGCCAGGCATTGATCCAGATACTGGCTGTGTGGTGATGGACATGCCAAGAAGGAAGACCTCACCCTTTGGGGAGCACACTAGAGGTTTGCTGCATCGCCCGACTTCGGCTGTGTTGATTCTTTATACTCTTGCCTTCACTTTGACATTTTTAATAAGTACATTCCTTTTCTGCATCCTCCAGCTCCTACACCCTTGAGTAATTCAAGAAGTACCCTTAAAATGCACATAATATTATAAACCTTGGAGAAATTTGGGTGCAACTCTCTTTCCTGTTTAGCATTCGGAAGCCAACTGAAGAGGAGATTCACTCAAATGGAATGCCAAAGCAGATAACTGGAAGCGTTTTTGGAAGTTAGGGCTCTACTACCCTGAAGTGCTTCATTTTCAAAATATCGGGTGAGTTAGGGATCTATCAAGAGAAAAAAGGAAAATCAGAAAGCCACTTGAATTGCCACCTTTGAGTTGAGTACCATGCATGGGCCCCATCCTCAACTCCTGCAGAACCTCAGGGTGACAGGAAAACACATCAGTGTGGTGAAAAGGCAAAAACCAGGGGGGCCTACCTCAGTCTTCTTTCCCTTTTCAGGCCTTGGCCTGAAGAGAACACAAAAGCCACCACCATATCGAACCTTTCCAGATTCATCCTAGTTGAATCTACCTGTGCCTTGGAAACCTGTTACAAAGGCTTGCCTGCTCCAGGGCCTGGTATAAATCTACAACTGCAAGTAGGATTGGGATCAGAGCACCCGTAAGTCAGGTACAACTATGTCTGTGAGATTAGCCACACCATCTGCCTGTGACTTTGGGCATTAAGAAAAGATGACGTGAACACA
Source organism: Anoura caudifer (assembly GCA_004027475.1). Taxonomy (NCBI): domain Eukaryota; kingdom Metazoa; phylum Chordata; class Mammalia; order Chiroptera; family Phyllostomidae; genus Anoura; species Anoura caudifer. The sequence goes on along the minus strand of PVKU01002994.1, from coordinate 104,677 downwards.
GGAGATGAACCAAGCAAAGGCATCCTCCGTAGACACATGCAGGCCAGGCCCAAAGTTTCCCTTAACTGGCAGTAATAAATATTAGGGAATTATACTGAAACAAAGGCCACTAGTTTCCAACAGTGACAATAAGTTCCCAAATTGGCAAGAACTTCGGTGCAAGTGCCAAGGCCACTTTTCCCAGCCCAAGTGACTCACCAAGGCCCTGAGGCATTACCTAGACTCACTTCACTCTTTCTAATCAGAGTGAAGCAATTGCTTCCCTCTGTGCTTGCTCACTTTTTTGAATCATAGCATGAACCAACAATAGAAACACGTCAAGCAAAATCCCAACATTAGAACAAAGTCGTCTAAAGCCCACTCAGGCTCTTGCAATAAAGTTGTATGCATTCCACCCCACTTAAAAAAAGAAAACTATCCACTTGTATTGTATTTTATCAAATCTGTAAGTAGAAGGGTCATTTCTGCCTTGATTTCTTTAAACTTCATGTGTTTAAGAAGGATAAAATGCACATTAGGAGAATGGCAAAGCAAGCCACCTCAATATCCCAGCTCTGTCAGTCCTATTCAACAATTTTTTTCCTCTTCAGTGAGCTTTGCATAAAGCTTACCCAAACCCACATGGATTTCTAGAACATCCAAAAAGAATGACAATGAGTGATGTGATGTAGGTGGAAACTGCCTGAAGAAACCTAAATTGTAACAGGAAAAAAAATTGACATTTTAGGTTTTAAATGTTACACAGTTTTTATAAAGCTTCAGTCAATTTATTTTATTTATTCTAATGAAGAGCATTACAACTGCTTTACGGCACTGAAGCAAGCATCGATCACATCATTAATCACACCTTGTGAATAGCCACAAATCAAGTGCTAACAGCAAGCACTGAATCAGGAGCAATGAAGCATAAACTCCTTCACAATTTATGATCTCTCCAATTGCATCTTTTCAACCATTAAATTGCAAGATACCATAAATTTTTATCTTCTTCACTTCAGTCACATTATTGATTCTGCCGTGTGAAATATAGAAGCGCCGTAAATCTCGGCTATTGAATTAAATTTAAAAGTCCCGACTTCAGAAAAGAAACCCAACACCCTGCCATAGCTGTTAATTTACACTGAGGAACAAATGATAGAAACATTAAAATTTAAATGGACAACAGGGATTTCTAAAAGCCATAGTACTGTCAATCCTAGTCCTTGTCAACCTTGAAGGCCTTCTAAAAATTATGAATTTAAATTTTAAAATGTAAAATAAAAAGAATTTAAAAATTTTGAAGTCAAAGGTAGGTAGATTATTCATAAGACGAGATGATACAATGGTTCCTCGATGGAAATGGCTGCCAGCACCAGATATTTTAAAAGGCAAGACGAGGGTGGCGTTTCCCCCTACGCTGTGGGATAGGTCCAAATGAACCCATATGCCCCACATTCCGCTTAGGACACCTCTGGCTACAGTGATGGTATCATAGGAGGCACTGACAGTCCCGAGGAAGGGGTGATCAACCCATTTGCCATGCTGACTTCTGGTGCATTTGTTGCCCTGCCATCCCTCCCTGTGCTTCAGGGTGCCCCCTTGCTGTCCGGCTACTGGTTGAGTTTGGCCAATGGGAGGGACCAGCAGAATGGCAAAAAGTAGGGTGGGATATTATTTGCAGTATTAGTTCCCTACTCTCTCCCTGCTTTGGTGCCACGGTTTGGCAGGGGTAGCACCCCTCTCTGACTACAGCTCCTGCGCATGTGGGTGCGTGCGTGTGCGTGTGCGTGTGTGTGTGTGTGTGTGTGTGTTGCAAGGAGGGGGTATCTCCTCCTTAAGTCAAGCTTTCACAGAGATCCACAAACACTTCCCTCCCTCTGCCCCTCAGGCCTGGGATTAGTAAAGCCTTCTACCAGTTGCATCTCTCCAGAGCTTCAGCATCCCTTAATGGCGCCATTCCCTGCCCACAACTCTGTAAATAGCTCCTTCATTAAAGTCTCTTCAGTGGAATGTCTCAGTGGGATTCCGCTTCCTGCTGGAGCCTTGACTGATACAGGCAGGGCACTGGGAAGCTCTTAAACACTCCAGAGAGAAAGCTCACAGCAGCGCAACCACGCAGCAACAGCCAGAGATATTACACCCCCTAAATGGTTAAAAAAAAACCCAAAACCCTGAAGTAACCCTACACCAACATACAGATCAAGAAATGTCAATTGTGCTTTGGCAAATACCTGAACCTGGATATTGTAAAGGGCATGCATTGCACCCAGAAATGAGATAAATGGGCCCAACAAACAACCACCCTCCTCCGCCAAAATGACCAAGGACTTCCAGAATTGAGTACCAATTTCTCCAACCTAATAACAATCTTATAAGAGAAAAGTGGTGAGTGACTTTTCCAGAGGTCAGGACATCCCTGAGAGCTAGCAAAGCCATTCTGGGTTCAACCTACTCCAAAAGAATTCAGGTGCAGCACGAACAAGATTTCCGGGATCATTCTTGACTTGATCAAAATGCACGAGAGCTAGAAGAGTGGAGATTTACACCTGCATCACCTGTCGTGTGTGTGTTCTGGACTTGGTGGTTCCTACCCTGAAGCGACTGAGCACCCTTCAGTCTATTACAGTCATGCTACAAACCCATTGGGCGATTTCTGATATTCATGAATTAACCTAGGCTTTAGGAGAGGTGGCAAACTGATGATTCCTACCTAGGCTTTGCAAAGTTTCTGTTTGGTCGAAGTGTGATGTATCCTCATGGCTCAAAATTGAAAGATGCAAAAGAGGATAAGGTAAAATGTTTCCTTCTCACCCCATCCCTCAGCCATCCAGTTTTGTCTCCCAGAGCAAACTAATGCTACTTGTCTGTCTACCTACCTATCTATCTAACGTGTGTGTATATATGTGCTTTCAGAAATATTCTATTTCATATACATTTCATATATGAATGCATACATATGAATATATATGTATTCTGTCCCCAATGTACACAAGTAGTAGGATATCATACACACGGCAGCGCACCTAGCTTTTTTCACTTAACAAAGATGCCATGAAGCATATAAGAAGCCTCCTTGCTGCTCTCTGAGGCTGCAGGTTAGTTATGTATGATGCGCCACAATTTATTGAATCAGTCCACCATTGATGGACATTCAGATTATTTCCAGTCTCTTGCTATTACACTAATGATCTTATGCATGTCGTTTCACAAATGCTGCATAATAATTTTTTAAGAAATTGATCCAACGTTTTAAATAATCAGATTTCACATTATAAAATGGATCTAAAACTTCTCTTGAAAAGTGCAGGATCTGGCAGTGGTGAACTCACACTTCCACATGCCAACAGCCAGTGAGAGCTGAGCAGTGGGCGCCCCTTCGGAGGACTTATGAGCTCTCCAGCGTGCTGTCTCCTTCATGTACTTTTGTACGGCCTGCCTGGCCCCGGAAGGCATTTGAAATCCTATCTACCATGAATTGCGGTCAGGATTAACTGAAGACAAAGCACCCAGCATGGTACTTGGCACCCTGTGATCAGTGGAAACCTCACAGGGAAATGTTTGTTTTAAAAAAAATTTATTCCCTTCTATTCTCCTTCCCTTTCTTTGGGTCTATGAATGCCTGGTTCTTCAGCCTGTTGATGCTCACCAGAAAGTAAACTAGAAGAAGATATAGACTTACTTTATTTAACACCATACCCCAGCACCTCAAAGAGCACAGGGCATGTAGAAAGAGTAAGTAATGAAAGTGTAAAAGAAAGCAAGAAAACACCAAGAAATAAACTGTACTAGGACTTATATACCTCAACTATGTACCTGCTTCTGGAGCCTTTCTTGCTTCCATTCATTTTTCATACTATTCCATTTATTGGCCCAATCCAGCGTTTCCACTTGTCAGTTACGTGAACATTCTTCCCAAGTCCTTTAGTATTTACCTCCTCTTTCTTCTCTTTAGAATTACCTTTTCTATTCTGCCCACTAACTCTTTTTGTGGCTTTTAATTGTTTCAATTTCATGGTTTCAAACCAGAAGAAATCAGATTAATTTTTTGCATTCTCCAAAGCCATAAATCTAATTTTAAATTCCAAAACAGCTCTAACATCTCTGAAATGTTAATAACCCTATAAAAATATTCACATTAGTCCAAATTATATGATTAATGTGACATTTTTCCCATGAACATTTAAACGACTTTAAACACATGACTTTGTGACAATTTTCAATGATGAACACAAGGTCCATTATAGAAAATTCAGAAGATAAAGAATGTGCCCTGATAAATATCATTGTGAAATAAACACCAAAGAACTTACCAGTTCACTGCTATTTTCCAGCTTGTTTTTTTATGTAACCAACGAGATGCCATGGTTGTAGGACGCTATAAAGTGCCCACAGTGCTTGCCTCATGTCACACCGGCTCATTTGCTCTTTCCCACAACTCAGGAGGGAGTGAGTCGGCATGTTGGAGACGGTCTGGTTGAGCTACAGAAACCCATCCAAACTATCTTAAACTAAAAGGGGCTGTTGTTGGGGGAGAGACACAGGTTCCTCACAACTTGAGGACGTGAAGTCTGGCTCCATTCCAACAGGAACAGAGAGTGAAACTGCAAAGGCCTCAGGAAATGAGACTTTTGCTCCGTTTGCCCCTCAGTGAGACCACAGTCTCTTGCCTTCAGCTTCTCACTGCACATTTGTTCCCGACTTCTTCTCTGCCTTAAGTAGGGCTTTCTTTGCTTTTCCCTATACACAGAAGTTGCCCTACAGCCTCTGGATTTCCTCAGCTTCCACCTTCAGGCAGCTACAAAGATTAACCAGAGTCTCCCAGTCCCAATGCCTGTGGAGACATTCTGATTGGTACATCTTGGGCCAGATGTCCATCTGAGTCCAACATGAGATAGGAGAACAACGCTACTAACCACATTTTATTCTTTGACATTTAAATTACATTAACAAGGGCAGCTTCCTGCAAGTTTGCTTCTGAGTTACAGAAAGCATTCAGACAACCTTGAAAGAAAAGAGGGAATCACAAGGGAGAGGCATGGGCATCTCTTGGGTCATGGGGCACCCCTGTGCATGGAGAGGAACCAGTCACATAATGTGGGGCCCAGTGCTAAATGAGGATGCAAGACCCTTGTTTAGTAATTATTAAGAATTTCAAGATGGTGACAGCAGAACTGTCCAAGTAGGGTCCTTCTAAGCCCAGGGCCCAGTGGGGCCAAAGAGACTGCATGTCTATGAAACCAGCAAGACATGGAAGGTAGGGATCTGAGAAGTGAGAACACAGGTAGGCAAGCATTCCAAAAGGTCTCTGTTATAAGCAAGTACTATTATTTTACCCTTTTTACAGGTTTATTTTGACTAAATGACATGCCCAGGGCTATACAGGTAGCAAGTAGTCTTCTGACCTAGATCCTCTATACCGTAAATGGATCCTTTTAATTTTGCCACATTCTGTTTCCCATGGCTTGGCACATAATAGGCACTCAGGACATAGAAATTTCCAGAGCAGTAAAACATGATAAAACATTCATAGATAGGCTGCTAAATTCTGCATATTCTGATAAGATATTCATCCATTTAGAAAGCACTAAATTTCAGTACTAATATAATTATAAGGCTTTTAGATCCTTCCAAATAAAAGCATATCTTCACCATCACTATAATTTTTACATAATTATCCTATCATAATTCCTGGAATTCTTTCTGAAACCCAGAGAGAGTGCCAAATTGACACTCACTTTCTAGGAATCATTAGATTTTTTAGGCATTGAATATTACTCTCAGTTTCTCTCCCATCAAGGCGTGTGACAATTCCCCTAAACTATGCTTCCCCTACCTTTCTATTTTTAATAAATGTAATTGAATCAGTCCTGGGCAGGAGCATCTGGCCTGGGTTGCCATGTGGAGTTCTTTTGGTCCAGAGAGCACATTTCTTGTTCTAGGGTCAATGAAATAATCAAAACTTAGTCCCTGGAGAGGAAATTTTATGGTTCTAATTCATTTGATCCACAATCTACTAAACTCCATGCCATAGTCAATCAGTTGCAAAATAAAAGAGAACACAGCCACTTTCCTCTAGAAAAGGTAAAATCCACTGGATCCTGGGCTGGTTAGGTTAGAAACAGATTGATTAAACCTAAGTTAGGGGCCCATAGGGCTTCCGTGAAAATGCCCAGTAGTTGGGAGCTCACTCATTTATTTTTCTGACAAACAGAAACTGCCTTTTGAAATGTCGAGATGAATTCTAGTTAACCGGATTTCCAACCCAGGCAATGGTCGAGATTGACAGGCTCAGATTGTCAGAAAAGAACAGCAGGTAGGTAATGAAGGGACAGCACTTTAGAAGCAACAGGCCAAGGTTCATAGAGAGAAGGCATCTGTTCAGAGGCACCCACCACTGCCCTGTGGCCACCCAGGGCCATCTCCTTGGTGACCCGCCCCTCTCAGCCCTCACATCACTGGGCTGGCCCATCAATTGATCTCTAACGCCTGCCTTGGTTAATGTAATTGGAATGTCGAAGAATAAAATGTGGTTAGTTACGCGTTATTCTCTTCCTCATAGAACTCACCCTTGGACAGAGGGAACTAGCCTTTGATGAGGACTGTCACTGGGCTTCCAGAGACCTCTGATGTCTACGAGTTCTCTAGGAGACATTTGAAGCATCGGCGCTCCAAGTTGAGCCTGAATTTAAAATGAGTGGAACAGAGGTCAGCAGGTTCTTGGACAATTGTGTGACCAGGGCTCTAAAAATGTTTTGCCAGTCCATAGAAGTAGTCACCACCTAAGGGATCCTTATGCTTTTGCTTCCCCACCAGGACCCACAAATTGCATGAAGATAGCAGTCAGAGGGAGGGGCTTTTTATCCAGGGTTCTCCTGGGGACACAACACACCTGACCACAGTGCATGATTCAAAGCCATACGGCACACTCCCATCAGCACACGGACTGTGATCTGCAGCAGGGACTCTGATCCAGGAGGGCAGGGACTGTGCCCATTTGCGTACTGCTGCATTTCCAGGGCCCAGCTCAGTCCCTGGCACACAGTAGGTGCTAAGAAACATTGAGTTATTAAATGGATCTGTAGAATTCAAGGGAAAATATATATAAGCTAGTATGATAGGTGTGGAATGGATGTGACAGATACTACTCCTCAGATGAGGAGACAGAAAAAGGAGCATTAATTTTTTTTTGCATGTATGATGATAGAGTCACTATGTTGGATGGTGAGATGGAGCAGAGGCTGAAGCAGAGAAAACCTGGTGATGCATCTGAGGTACAGTGAAGACAAATGAAAGAAGAAATATGTACTCTCCCTTATCAACGTGACCAGCCATCTCCCTGCCTTTAAGTCAGGCCACAGCTGCCGTGGAGGTGAGCACTGTTTGAAAGCAAACTTGAGAGGGCCCTGCAGGAATCACCAGGGCCCCTGGTGAGTCCTGACCAGCAGCAGCCTTGCATGTGTGCAGGTGCAGGGGCTAATGATCCAGTACAATGAGGCACAGAAAGGGTCTGTGTAGAAGCCCTTCCTCTGCCATTGACAGGGGTGGAATCCAAATTCAAGAGCCGGTGCCCTGACCCACTTCACCTCTGCTACAGCATTCTTCTGTGTGTATACTTAGAGCTATCTGCTACTTGCAAACCCATAGAGCTACTCTAAATTCATCATTCTTCAAAAGTAAATGTAGCCTCTTGCTAAGAATAATCTGAGCATGAAATGGTTTTTCTATCTAGTTTAAGTTGCTTCCGTGAATCACCAAAGTTGGAGTGGGTTGTGAGCATGTCAAAATGAATCCTCCCACCCCTACTGAGCAGGCCTAGAAAGATGCCCTGAGAGACAGCAACCACCTATTAAAACATGATAGAGAGGTGGTTTGTTCAGCAGAGAATGGACAGGGATGAGAGGAATCGGAACTCCCATCACACAGCGAGTATTTGCAGAATGAAAACTGCCCTCTGTACCTAATGGAGCAGGCACACCAACCAGGGAACACCTTCGAAAGTAAGTGATACATTTCTCAAACATGTATCATGCACCGTGTTTTAAGATGAATATGTAAGCACCGTTGATGCATGTTAAGCCAATTCTATCCCTTGAAGTTTTCTGATGCCAAAAAGATGAAGTATGTGGGAGATTTGAAGACCAAGTGAAAAGAGCTTTATGTTAAGAGACTTTACCCCCCAGTTTTTAATTATCATTGAATGCAGTCACTTACCTGATCTTGGAAGGACCAGACACTTGCAAATGCAAAATAGATTCCACACAGTACAGGGGGAAAGTCTGGGGGAGTATTCTGGGCTGTCAGGAGACAATCCAGTAATGAGAACAAAGTCTTCAATAAAGACAAACAGAATAAAAGGGCTGTGTTAGAATCACTGCAGCCATGCATAATAGCTGAGCTGCAAAGACACCGCAGAAATGGTAATGAGTACAATAGTGCTCTGAACTTGGAGTGTTTTTATTTAAAAAATTTTAATTAACCAGAAAATGAGCATTAATCCCAGTAACTTGGAAAATAACAACATGCCATCTTATTGCCACAAGCAAAAAGATGAGGAAAAAAACAGATAAATGTTATCTGGGGAAATAAGCCCTTTGAAAATTTAGCAATTCAGAACACTAGGTAGAAAATCTAGTATACCCACTTCTAAATGGTCAACTTAAAATGGTTTGTTACATTCTGAAATGTCTGCCCTTGAATTCCTCAGAATCCAGTTATATTCAATGCTCTGATTTCACCAGTTAAATATATTGAATAAAATTTTCAGTCATCCAGAATTTATATTCTGAAAATATTAGTCCTTATTCCAATAATTGGGAAATCCAATGAGCCAGCAACAACAAGCCTCATCTGTCGGCCACGTCTCCTGAAATATCGAAGTAGAGGGCGCACGTGATGAGGACACCAAGGGGTCTGACCGACCCACAAAGGTCCTGGCAAAAGAAACGGGGCCACACCAAGCTCCCTACTGATGCTCACAAGAAGTAGTTGTTATTTTTATCCACTACATCAGCTATGTTTTTCCCAACGGACGAGGGCCTGGGTTTACTGTACGAATAACAGAACAGACCTTGATGTAAGAAATTGATTGCCTTAAATTTTTTTGTTAGCAATCAAGCACTTACAAAATGCAGGTGATGAAAAAGCAAACTTCTTTTAAAAGAAGTTCTCCAAAGTGCCCCCACACCATTTCCCCTGCATTTACACTTAGGATGCAGATTTCAAAGCTCAATGACTATAATTTCTATTGTCATTGACAATCACATGGTAGCAAGAGTTCTGGTCACAGAGTCTGAACCTGAACACATCCAACACCTGGCAACCTAACCTGCACCTTGCCCCAAACTCCTTCCCTTGGGTAATGCACTGTAACTGCTCATGGCCTTTAGTCTCAAAGACTCTCTCTCACAAAATCAGTTCTACTCCAGAAATGTCTCTTGAATCTGGTCTTTCTCCTCTATCCCTGAGTTCAGGCATCCAACTCTTCTCTCACTTGAAAAATTCCGATAACCTTAAAAGGTCTTCCCACTGCCCTGATTCTATTCATCTTCAGTCGTCTGCTAAGAAATAATTAACAAACTTCTCATGCTTAAAAATTTCCACTGCCCTCCAAACAAAACTCATACTACTCACCATGCCCTTCACAGTCTTGCCCTACTTTTATCTCCTGTTCTTACTATAAATAATCCAGGTTTGGGACACACCAAATTTCTCAATATTTCTCTTGTCTACCATGTTCTTTCACAACTTCAATCGTTGTGTAAGTTTTTCAGCAAAATCATCCTTTGGCTGTGCAGGAAGGACCCTTGCCCAGGTCCTTGTGTTTTAGGGGCCTCCTGCTGTAACCCTCCTCTGACCACGCTTCTCCACCAGGCAGGCCGTCTGTGGACCCAGGTTATGTGCCTGCCCAGAGGTCGCACATCCCCTCTAGACCATGTTCCGCGGTGCCCAGGGCTCCGGAGTTTTCCGTCCAAAGAACCCCAGCCTACTTCTAGGGCTGGTGTGGGCCTCTTCCCATGTGCATCCTCCAGAGGGCAGCCCACACCACCAGCCTGATCCTTCCTAGGCCTGAGGGTGGCCAAGAGACAGCTGTCTGTGGAGGAGCTGCAGTAAACCCAGTGTCCACACGTGGCACACAAGGTACCTTGTTGTACAGGTTTGGAACTGGGAGATGGGAAAAGCAGGAAAGAGGCTCCTAGGAAGGGGCCCCAGAGGACAGGGACCAGATCTTGCCTGTCATGCCTTTACATCCCAGCATGGAACTCCTAAGAAGGCTAGAATTCAAAATTTTAATTTGGTCTTCCAGGTCATTGTAAAAGTAAGTTTACCAAGGTAGTAGATATTTTGTTTAATAATTTATTATTTTGATTTGTAACTTTTAAATACTTAGATATATAGCATTTGGGCCTCTTTTTGCAGTAAACACTAGGGTCAGACCTGCTTTCCTGCCCTGTCTCCTTATGTCTGCTAGTGAACTCCTATTCAGCCTTCAGAATCCATTGCAAATACCGCCTCTTCAAGGAAGTCTTTTCAGCTCTAAGACAGAGTTAATCACTCTGATTTAACTGGGACTTTTGATTGTAAACAGCAAGTAACATTATTTAGAGTTACATGTGCAAAAAGTGCAATAGCTTATCTCCTCCTCTTCCTCCTCTTCCTCCGATAAAGCTAGGGAATTGGAATTCAGCTGGGCTTAGACAGGCCTGGGATATAGTCTGGTCCCCAGGTGGTGTGCTCAGCCATCTTCCGTCTGCCACTCATCCACATGATGGAATCCCTCCAGGGGGATTTCAAGCATAATGAGGAGCAGCCTTTGCCCAAAGAAATGAAACCTTCTAGTTCCCTCCATACTCCAAGCTATTACACTTTTTGCACATGTAACTCTAAATAATGTTACTTGCTGTTTACAATCAAAAGTCCCAGTTAAATCAGAGTGATTAACTCTGTCTTAGAGATGAAAAGACTTCCTTGAAGAGGCGGTATTTGCAATGGATTCTGAAGGCTGAATAAGGAGTTCACTAGCAGACATAAGGAGACAGGGCAGGAAAGCAGGTCTGACCCTAGTGTTTACTGCAGGGCCCAGAACAGGGGTGCAAAACGAGGCCCAAATGCTATATATCTAAGTATTTAAAAATTACAAATCAAAACAATAAACTATTAAACAAAATACCACCAGTTGTGTGAGCTAAGCAGTCACTGGCAGGGAGGCCACTGAGCTCCCAGCTCCACCACCATGGAGTCAGGGTGGCAAGGAAGAGCCGGACAGCATGTCCAGGGCTGGTCTGTGGAATTGACCTATGTCCCTTAGTATCAAGCTGTGCACAGAGGCAGCTAAACATCTTGTCCTGGCTGGTGTGGCTCAGTGGATTGAGTGCTGGCCTGCGAACCAAAAGGTCACCAGTTCGATTCCTGGTTGTAGACCAGGTCCCCAGTGGGGGGCTCGAGAGAGGCAACCACACATTGATGTTTCTCTCCCTCTCTTTCTCTCTTCCCCTCTCTAAAAATAAATAAATAAAACCTTAAAAAATAATAAACATCTCAGGGACATTGTAAGGTTTGCAAAACACCCCAGGACATGAAAATTAGGATACCAATGATCTGGATCTGTTTTTTAATTATATACATATTTGAAAAGATTTTCCTTTTCTGGCTATTTTTCATTTGCAGCAAGTACTTTTTAAAACAATTAGGTAGGCTACTGGCTATGAAAATATCTCTGCTCATAAACTTTGTCATCACCATATTTCATTAAAAAACATCTAAGGTCATTGTTTCATTAAACAATTTTACATTATCAGATTAATTGGCTAAGTTACAGAAGACTTCTCCAGTAATTCCTATATCGTCTGCCATGATCTCTAAGGATTGGACTGGAAGGGGCACCACCAGCAAGGGCTTCCAGCTCCAGCAGATCTGTTCAGGAGCTCTGTTCAGTTTTATTTATTTAGTTACTTAGTTCAATGAGACCTTAATTTTTTTTTTTTTTAAGACTTCAGGAAAGAAAGGCTGATTGCTCAACACGAGAGACAAAATTGGTACGTCATCAGAGTGGCCAGGACAGAAACTGCAAATTGCTTGCGCGGCTCTGGGGTGGTCTGACAGACCAGCACGAGCCAGAAAGCACACTCTGCTCTGGCTGCCACTCTCTCCTGGCCCCCTGGAAGGGCAGCCCACTGTCAGTTAACACAACAGCAGTGAGCATCCGCAGAACAATAGATTTTGATTAGAAAAACACTAATGCCATATCTATTTGTTAATTAGAGACTCTTAGCAATTTCTGTCAAATGTGGAATTCTTTTTTTAATTTCAGAGAAGTAATCACAGGCTCCTGAAAGTCAGTGCGAACTCTTTCCTTTCAGGCTTTTGTTTGCCTGATGTGAGGAGGGGTCGGGAGGAGGCCTGGAGAGGGATGTCATGGTGCAGTTCTCTTCCCACGGGCACTCGGGCAAAGCAAGTGTTGAATTTACAGTTTTAATCATGAAGGACTAAGGATAACCAACTGAAAAGTTTTTGACCAGGATATGTACATTTGCAATTTAAGCCCTGGAATTGAGAGACCGGATTGCAAAACACATGCAGAAGCCACAGTTTTTATTCTTTCACATGGACTCTGAATATTTACTCAGTGTCTCCAAGTTTTCCCATATTTATTGCCTGCTGCTAAAATGAAGAGTGGAGAAAAAAAAATCCAAATAAAGAGAAAATCAGGAAAATAAAAACCATGAGAGAGAAGAATTATCTGGGGAAAGGGAGGTTGTTTGTGGTAGTCTGCTTGAGATAAAAAAATTTAACTAAACCTCAATTAAAAAAATAAAACAAGAACATTTAACAGTCACAGAACAGAGAAATATAATGCAGTAGAATAATTCTGATTTATCACTGTTTGGGGGTGGGGTTTATCTCAGCTTAATTTCTGGTGAAGACCCTGCTGAGAGGCAGACATGTCTGGGCATATCTGACAGACAGCGGTGCAGGCCTGCCTGACATTTCTTTGTCTAAGGAGTGAGCAGGTGCATTTTTGGTAATACCTTACCCTTAGGAAAGAAGGATGCAGACACATTGAGCCTGACCCCATGGCAAAGAGCAATGGGACATGCAAATGAACACAGCCCTGTGTCTGTTAGTTGGATTACTTCCTTACTGCAGCCCCACACTTGATTCATGGCTGGGTGCTAATAGGGCATTGGGCAGAAGGGACTATGAGTTGCTTTCAAAGAATCTCTTTAGGAAAATCTATGTAAGCTCAGGTGGCAAAAGCAACTCTGCTTGGGGATCCCTCTGACAGCAAACACAAGAAGAGAGGTCTCCTTCCCACCTTGCCACCTGAAAACCAAGCGCCTTTGGTACTCTAGGGGGAACTGGAGTTCCCACTGGGGTGGAGATTCATTGCCTGGAGGCACCCAGTGGAGGGAGAACCCACCACCTGTCCAGACTTGCTATGAAGTATTTGGGAAGACACCCCTGGGAGCTCCCCAAAATACCTGGTGGGTAAATCATTTGCAGGAGACTGAAGGTCACACTAAGAAAAGGAGATCAAAAGCAATTACATATTTATTATGTACTCCAGGCTTGCTTTTCAGTTGACTCTAATGTTTAGGTGAGTTAAGTGGTGCCATCATTCTAACATCTTGCTAAATCTCAAAGCTTTCAATGACTCATTCATTGCTGGTTAGAAACTCAGACTACAAACACTGTTTAATGGCATTATACACTTTTAAAGTTTGGGGCACTAAGCTTTCTTTCCCTATTATATATTTTGATACGTCTAACTATGAAAGGACCTCAACAAGTACAATTCTTAATGCACTTAAAATGGTTTATGTTTATATTAAATTTGGGGTGTAATTATTTTTCTTCCTATGCCAGTTACCTATTGTATAACAAATCACTCCAAAATTTAGTGGTTTAGACTACATAAACATTGAAATGTCTAAAATAAAAACACTGACTATACCAAGTGTTGGCAAGGAATTGGTGCAACTGAAACTGTCATTCACTGCTAGTGGGAATGTAAGGTAGTGCAACCATTTTGAAAACCAGTAAAAAACAACTGGCAGTTTCTTAAAATATTAAACATGCACTACCATGTAATCCTAGTATTCTACTTCTATATATTTATTTAAGAGAAATGGAAACATACAGCCATACAAAGTGAATGGCATATAAACTGTGAATGTTTATAGCAGCTTTATTTTTTATCAGCAAAAGCTGGAAACAATGGAAATGTCCAACCATGGGTGAATGAATAATCAAATTATGGTATATTCATACAGTAGGTTACTACTCAAGTAATAAAAATAAAAGTGAATGAACTACTAATACACCCAATAATATGAATGAATCTCAGTAATGCTGAAAGAAGCCAGACCAAAAAATAAAAAATTATACTGTAAGAGTTCAGCTATAAAACTCTAGAAAATGTAAACTAGTCTTCAGTGACAGGAAGCAGATCAGTGATTGCATGGTTGGGAGAGGAGGACAAAGAGAGATTATGAAAGGGTACAAGGAAATATTTTAGGGATAATAGATATGTTCATTACTGTAAATGTAGTGATTGTTTCACAGGCATACAGTATGTTAAAAATCATCAAACCAGATACTTTAAATATATTGCATATCAGTTCTGCCTCAATTTTTTAATTTTAGTAAAAAATTGGAAAGCAATGCCAGAAGGAAATTTAGTGGCTTAAAACAAATAAAGCTAAATAAAATCATTTAATTTGCTCACAGATCTGCACAGTAAGTAGGGCTTGATGGGGAAGGCTCATCTCTGCTTCATGTGGCACCAGCTGTGACAACTCAGTTGAGGACTGAAGGATCAGATTCCAAGTTGGCTCGCTCACATGGTGACAAGTTGATACTGACTGTAAGATGGGAGCTCAGTCTATTACAAGTGAACAAGATGATATGAACTTCCTGCTAACTGGATTCAAAAAGCAAGTATCCCAAAACAGAGCTTTGCTTTGAAAATCACAAAGCATTACTTCCATCAAATCTTAGTAATTGAGGCAGTCACAAAGGCACACCCAGGTTCAAGGGAAGGGGAAATAGACTCTTGAGAGGAGCACAAAATTCTGGAAGAACATACGGAATAGGAATTATCGTTGAAGCTATTTTTTGGAAAATATTATTTAACACAGTCCACCCTCTGGCTCAATAACTCACATTCCGCCCACATGCAAAATACACTCTGTCATTTCCAAGACCCCCAAAGTCTTATCCCTTAATGGTACTGGGCTCAGACTTGAGGTTCAGGATCATATCATCTAAAGCAAATCCAGTGGAAAACAATTTCTTAAGTTAAATTTCTTCCAAAGAAAGACAAATACTACATGACCCAGCCATTCCACTCCTAAGAGAAATAAAAACAGATGGCCACACAAAGAGATAAAGCTTCCATAGATGAAGTTGCTCAAGTACAGATCCCCATGTGAAATTTCTCTTGATCTTAAAACCCGTGAATTACAAAGAAAGTTATTTACCCCCATACACCCAATATACAATGAATGGTAGGACAGATATATGACAACTTCAATAAACACTCTTGTTCAAAAAGAGAGAAAATGGAGGCCCAGAGAGGTCATTGCTCCACGGCAATTCTAAAGTCCGGTTCTACCACCTCTGTAAAGTTTGCTTCAGCTCTTAATTCTACCCTCAGAGCGGGTGTGCTAAGGGTCTGGAAGAGCACATTATTGTTGTGGCTGTTTTTTAAAAATACAATCTGCTACACATTCCTTTTTATTTAGTTATATTTTTGAATATTTAAAATGCTTATATGGTTCAGAAGTCAACACTATATGAAAAGGTATATTTAAAGAAGTTTCATTCTTATTTCTAACCCTATAGGTAACTTTTAAATTAGTGTTTAATTTATCCTTCCAATTTCTGTTTTAAATCACACACATACACATATATATACCACACATTCTTACTGCCAATTCTTTATTACTCAGAAGACATTATATATATACATATATATGTAGATCTATATATGTAACAAAGATACTATATATACACTTGTACTTGCTATATAATCCTTCATCAAGATCTTCCCATTATCTATGGTTGTATAGCATTCCATTACATACTTGTACTAGAGTTAATTCAATTGGTCTTTTATGAATCATCATTTGTTGTCAAACTTTTTTTTTTTTGTCAATCTGACAGTTAAGAAATAGTATCTCAGTATAATGTTAATTTTAATAACTTTATGTTTAAGAAAAATTTATATTTTTTTCTGTGAAAGGTCTGTTAGTCTTTTGCCATTTTCCTATTGCTGTCTCCAAATTTTAATAATTTCTTTTAGTTTTAACAATTCTTTGTATATTAGAGAAACTCATCCTTTATCTAGGAGGTTTGTTGGAAATAATTTCTGCCAGTTTTTCTTTTGCCTTTTGACTTTGCTTACTGTATTTTCTACCTGGACAAAAGCTTTGCTTCCCCAGTAATATAGTTGTTTTTATCTATGTTTTCTTTTGATTGTAGAGAGAAACAAATGATTTTAACAGTAAATAATTTGGATCACATGACTGTATAGGAAAAAATAATTGAAGTAATTTGTGAACCTAGTACTTTGGCTATACATCTTTAGTAGGATATATTCTTGTCAATCACATTGGTATATTAAGTCTGAGATGATTTCATATTTATCATAGGATAGAGCAAGTAAATTATTACATTTAAGTGATCTGGAGAAGGCAGATACCTGCCACAAACACCCTTAACCTCATTAATGATCCAGCCACAGCTGTGTGATAACTACAGCCAACCCTCAAACCAGTTCAAACTGACAATATTTCACCTTAAGTATGCACCACCTGCCCCTAACTTCCTACCTGAGCTTATTTTCTGCTGTTGCATGGCATCCCTGTGCAAGTCCACATGATACACACACCTTGTAATTCGGAGCACTGGGTAAGTCACCACCACCCCCCCCCTCCCATCAGGGGTGTCCAACCTTTTGGTGTCTCTGCGCCACACTGGAAGAAGAGTTGTCTTTGGCCACACATTAAATACATTGTGACACGCAATCACAAAAAAAACTCATGATGTTTTAAGTAAATTTACAATCTTTTGTTGGGCTGCATTCACAGCCATCCTGAGCTGTATGCAGCCCATAGGCCCCAGGTTGGACTCCCCTGCAAGTAATTCTCAACCAACAGGGATAGGAGCCAATAGATAAATGCCTTTCCTTTTTGCCCCTTAGACAAACAACTCTAAGGCAGATATTTTATACTACTCAGAAGATTTTGTGAAATCAAGCACTAATCACCTACAGAAGTGACCAATTCAGTAATGTATTTGTTTTGGGATTTCCCTCCTTCCCTGTTTTAGTCCCCTGGGTTCCTCACTCTTGCTCCCTGGGATCACTTCCCAAATAAGTCACCTGCATGCCAGCCCTCAGACTCTGTTTTTGGGAGGACCTCAGGATAGGACATTGTTTATAGATTAGCTGAATCATTGGACTTACACTGGGAGAGCCAATGAACTTCAAATTTTTTATCACCTGAGAAAAATAAACCTTAATTTGTTTGCTGTTACTTGCAGCCAAAAGCGTTTCTCACAAACACAGGTACACTAAGGGGACTAGCAGAAGCTAAAGCTGGAAGTATGGAAAAGGACCAAATAGCAAAGGGAACCATATGGCAGACTGAATGTTTGTACTTTATTATCTGGAATGAATCCAACATTTCTTGCCTGGATGACTATCTGGATGGTTTGAGCATCCACTAGTGCAGAGGGAGGTACAGATGGTGAGATAGGGGAACTCATTAGCTTGAACTGAGACATGTTAAATTTGCAATGCCTCTGTATGGTGGCAGATCTAAACCTAGCAAGGCTCAAGGAAAAGCTGTAAATGAAGGAAGCTTAATTTTTTCTGAAGTTACTCACTTTTGTCTTTTTGCCAAATTTAATTCTGATTTTATTGTTCCCATCATGTTCTTTCCTGCCTAGACTTTTTTTTTTGTAATGGTACAACATTATTTTATTATTAGTCACAACCTATGAAAAATCTACTTCTACAATTACTTTATGTTGTTTACAAAATGCCATATGAATTACTTCTACAGTTTAATTTCAAAGTTCAGAGACATAGAATCAGTTTTTAAAAATCAGGATATTGCTGAATTACCATTGGCTGAATTCATATATGGTCCAATTGGCAAAAAGATTCATCAAAAGTGAACATTCACAAGACTTTACATCTGATGATTACTCTTAATGTTGAATCATATTGTGGCCATTTGAAGAGAAAAGTCTTGGAGTCTTTTATGTACAAAACCAGATGAACTCAGTATTTTTATATATCTCACCTAGAGTGAATTAAAATACTATGTGGTTAAAATGTGATGATTTATGCTTTATGATATATGCAAACTTCTCTTACAAGACTGGAGTGAAGATGGATTACAGCTTACGCCTTGGCCTCTTGAACGGTGTCTCTCTGGACATCCCTCTCTGGATGTTCCCTCTTGGAATCCAGCTGTCATGCTGTGGGAAGTCCATGGTACAGAAAAACCACATGCAGGCACCCTGGTCAACAGCCCAGCTAAGCTCCCAGCTGGGGGCTCCAAATGGTATCTCCCAGCAACTGAATGACAGCTCCCTCAGAAGCAACTGCCCAGCCAAGCCCCTTGGGAACTTTTAATCTAGAAAATTATGAACACAATAAAGTGGTTGTCTTGTGGTGCTAAATTTGGGGGTAATTTATTACACAGCAATAGATAATAGGAACACTACCTGAGATCCTAAAGAAAGTCAAACTTAGCACTATTTCCACTTAATAATCTGTCTTACTGACACTGTTATGGAAGTTAATGGATTAATTTTTAAAGGATAAAATGTCTGAATTTTTAACCATTTTTAATAAAATGTCTAATGTCTAATGTCTGTAAAATGTTTGAGTCTTTTTTTTTGCCCTGATTTCCTGTTGCGATGGTGAAAATATGACCAATAGCTGTAAGAAATCAGCAAAAGATTTACAAAAGTGTCTTGTTTCTTTGTGGTAAAGACCATAGATTTCCAAACAAACTACTTGATGGAGGGTAAGGAGATTTCCAAGACCAAAAAAAAAACCCAACTGTAAAGCTCTTCAATGAGGATTTAGAGATTGTAATCAAAAGTACTCAAAATAATAGGATGGCTAATTATCTCATTAGTAAAATTATGAATCAAAGGTACAATTTAAAAATAAAATAAGTAGATGCTCTCAGGCATCACACACATAAGATAAAGAAAGTTTCATGTCAGAAATGAAGCCTGAGCCCTTGACATGGTGGCTCAGTTGATGGGTGCTTCATCCCGTACACCAAAAGACTGGGGGTTTCATCCCTGGACAGGGCACGTACTTAGGTTGTGGGTTTGAACCCTGGTTGGAGCACATATGGGAGGCAACCAATTGGTATTTCTCTCTCAAATCAATGTTTCTCTCTTTTACTCTCTCTTTCTTTCTAAAATCAGTGAACATATTTAAAAAAAGAAAAAGCCCAAGTTTTCACCTATGATGCCCAGAGATGGTAAGTTTGATAGTATGAGTTTTTAGAAGAATAATCTATACTCATTCACCATTTTCCAATGCCTTATAGCTAGCATATCTGTTCAATATGACAGTAGGGAAACAAATCATTTAAGGAAGAGAAAAATAAATACTTACAAATGATACCAGATCTTTTCTCCACTTCCATTTTTAAAGGAACAAAGACATGAGACATTATTTATTCTATTGTATGGAGGAAAAAGATAAGTTTCTAGAAATTAAAGTGTCAATTAGAAAGTTCTAGTTGTTCTGAAAAATCCTTGTAACCAATGAGCAAAAATTCTTCTCCCTAGCCAGATGTGGAGAATAACCCAGAGTAAAAATCCCCTCTCACTGCATTCCCTTAAGAAGGGCCATCTGGGAGTCAAAATAATTCTTTCAATAGCAGGACAAATTTTTCTTTTAAAAATGGGAGGATTTATTAACTTGCTTATAAGTGTGAAAGACTGATCATAATGGGGCAAGGTGTGGGTCTGGTGGTTTTCCATCTTGACTCTTGTGGGGAAACAGTCTAGAGAAGGTCCAGAGCCCAGTGGGCTGTCAGCCACTCCTAGCACTTAGCAACATGACTCATTGTAGGAAAACTTGCCTTGGCCATTTCAATAACCTCGGACTCCTGCTTTGCAGAAATAATTCTTGTCTTCGGAAACTATTCATCATATCCTAATTTCACTGGCCATTTTCATATCTTGTAACCTTTTAGAGATCACTGTAAAGTGATTCTAAATGGCTCCTGACCAAAAGCAGGCAGAAACTTGGGTCCTGTCAGTCACAGGGAAGAGAGAAAGAAAGAAAAGGCACAGATTCAAACAAAACTGACTATTCTTAGTCTTCTTAGTCTCAGTGGCTCATTTTTCAGCTTCCTTATTGATTTGACTCTGAAAAAAAAAAAAAAAAACCTCCTCTGGGTCTCATACTATGAGAAAAAGCACATAGAAATATTGTCAGGGAGTAAGAGGACACACTTCATGATACAATGCTATATGTCAGTGGCCATGGAAAGACTTGGAAAATCTTTTACCTGTTATATATATAGATAATGAGGCAACATGGCTAAATGTCTTGGTTGTGAAATTCACACTCCTCTTCTAAAGAGAGAGATTTAAGGATCCAAGATGGTGGCAGAGAAGGTAGATGTTACATTTGCTGCCTCCCAGGACCAAACTGGAATTACAACTAAAATACAGAACATTCAACCTGAAAAACCAACTGAAGGCTAGCTGAAGAGAAGACATATAACTATGGATTTACAGAAGAAGCCACATTGAGACTGGTAAGAAGGGCAGAGACATAAAAAAGGTCTGGGCCCACTTCCACAGGAGGTACTAAGATCTCAGAGGGATATTTCAGCTGCAAAGGTTCCCCTTGGGAATGCAGGGTCTCAACACCAAGCTGGGCTCCCCAGCCCAGAATACCAGAGCCAGGAAGAGGCACCCACATAAAAGCTGGCTATCAAAATCAGTGGGAATTCTGTCCACCAGAGAGAAAAGGCAGACTGCTAGAGACAAAGGCACCGTCTTAAAGGCCAATGAACAAAATCTCATTTGCAGCCAATCACCATGGTCTCTGGCACAGGGAGGGGAGTCCAGACTAGTTACATGAGGAAAAACTGGGGTTTGTGTCTCCAGGTAGAGAGCTGGAGGACAACTGTCAGGATCCCTGTGCTGAGTCCCTCTCCCACACTGTAGACACCATCTTTATTGGGTAGCATACTCCCCTCCATATAGCATCAGTTGGAGAAATGCAATAGCCCCACCTTCAGGGCTCTGCATCGTACCACCCTGCAAAGCTTGTGTACTGCTGAGGAGTCAGCTGCCTGAGCTGGGGTATAGAGGTCTGGGCGAATGCATAGGTTGTCAGTGACTGAGTTGTGTGGCTTTGGAATAACATGATTTACCCCATTATTCCATTAATCTGACTGGTGCTCCCCTCACAAGAGGCCTTCTAGCACCACTCTCCAGGCCTCTGGAGGCCCCATTCTCCTGACTTTGACTTCAAATGGCTCTAACACCCTGCCAATGTCTAGGCAGAATCGAGAACAGACTGAGTTGTGTGGTTTTGAGGCAGGGGCTACTCCCCCCATTTTCTCCAAGCCTGACTAGCACATCCCCCTCACAGAAAATCCACTAGTCCTACCCTCTGGACTCCCTGTAGCTCCACTCTGCTGAGATCAAGCTCTGGGCAGAATCTGAACAGACTGAGTTGTGTGGCTCTAGGAGGGGGGAGATTTTTTCCCTCACATGCCAGACCAGTGCAGCTCCATCCCTGCACATGGCCAAATCTTGGTCTCTTTGGGCCTGATAAACTCTGCTGGTCTCATCCTGATGACTCCCTGAGACCCTGATCCCATACAAAGATGTGGGAACACCCAGCAGTTGGCAGCTAGATATGGTACATCATGGGACATTTGCTAAGTGGCCTCAGGCCCAGCCCTGGCACCATTTGAACCTTTATCAATCTGGTAAACATCACTCACCTCTACCTGGTGACTTACTGAGAATCTACCTCAAGCAACTTGAGTACAACCATAGGCTCTTTTAGTGTTTGAGCCTAACAGGTAGCCAGCAAGTGCAGGTAGGTAGAGGCAGATCTCAGGGTCCCTTGGGACTTTTGCTGACCTACCCCTGGGTTCGGTGTTAGTAAAGCTGGCCTTGGTGCACAGCTTGGACCTTCCCACTCACATCCAGGCCCAGCAGAGGCAGCCACAAACTGTGAATCACTTTGTAGCTCTAAACAAGTTGCCCAGGGCCAGTTATAGGGAGCATCTGAATTGACCTGCACAAGAGACCCCCCAAGAGGCCCCCAGAACCAACCCAGTGCTTAGCGTCAGACATCGGAGCATGATCCAATTGGCTTCACAAGTGGCATATCCAAAGGGAGATCTCAATAGTCACCAGAACCTGCTGAGGCAAACTATGCTTCAGGTTGTTGGCACTTGCACAGCAGCTTGTACACTGTGGTTGGGGCTGACCCTCACAGTCAGCCAGTCTGAGGGTTGACCCCTAATATGAATGGGCCAATAGCAATAAAAATTCAATTATAACAGGAGGCCCACCTAACCCACACAAGGGACATTCCTGGAGCACACAGGTGATTAAGAAGACTGCACCCACAGAAAGTGTACTACATAAGGCCACCCTGCCACTGGGAGTCATAGCAGGTCTACCTAATACATAGACATAAAGAGGCAGCAAAAGCAAGGAGACAAATAAATAAATCCTGAATGAAAGAACAGGAGAAATCTTCAGAAAAATAGCCAAATGAAAATGGAAGCAAGCAATTTACCAGATATAAAGTTTAAAAAAATGGTTATAAGGATGCTCAAGGAATTAGTGAGAACTACAACAGCATGAAAAGAGGATATAGAAATCATAAAAAATAACCAGTCAGAAATGAATACTACACTAGAAGAAATAAACAGTAAGTTGGATGAAGCAGAAGATCGAATCATTGATTTGGAGGACAAGGTATTAGAAAACACCAAATCAGAGAAACCAACAAAAAAAAAAAGATTTAAAAAATGAGGATAGTACAAGGGACCTTTGAGACAACATGAAGCATAACAACATGCACATCATAGGGGTACCAGAAGGAGAAGAAAGAGAGCAAGGGATCAAATCTATCTAAAGAAATAATGACCAAAAATTTTACTAACCTGTTGAAGGAAAAAGACAAACAAGTCCTGGAAGCACAGAGAGTCCCAAACAACATGAATACAAAAAGGCCCACACCAAGACACATCACAATTGAAATGGCAATGATTAAACACAAAGAGATAACCTTTTGAGCAGCAAAAGAAATAAAGTTAGTTACCTACAAAGGAGTTCCCATAATACTGTCAGCTGATTTCTCAACAGAAACATTTCAGGTCAGAAGAGACTGGCCTAAAATATTGGAAGTGATGAAAAGCAAGGACCTACAACCAAGACTACTTTACAGAGCAATGCTATCATTTAAAATTGAAGGAGAAATAAAGAGCTTACCAGATGAGAAAATAGTGAAAGAGTTTGCTACCACCAAACCAGGATTACAGGAAATGTTGAGCAGAAAGAGAGGAGGGGGGGGGGGGGAGAAGAAGAAGAGGAAGAAATGTAGTTAAAAGAATTAAAATGAGACTCCCTGCCAAGATGGAGGTATTTCACACAACCAAAACAAGGGCAACAACAATTTAAAAACAAAAAAACATGCAGAACTGATAGAAAATCGAACTGTATGGAAGTCTGACAACCAAGGAGTTAAAGAACAAACATCCATCCAGACCAACAGGAGGGGTGGAGTCAGGCTGGGTGGAGAGGACTTGCAGTAAAATGGCTGTGGAGGACCAGGGTGGGCAAGGTGGTGGCTGGTGGACTTAGTGAAGTGGTGGATTGTGGAACATGGTGAGCAAGGCTGCAGCTGGCAGACCTGCAAGGTGGGGGTTGGTGAAGTGGGTGGTTCCACATTCCATGAAGATAAACCAGGAGGAACACCTGGGGAGTGAGACAGAACTTTATTTCCCAGTGTGGTGAAATAAAGCCTCAAACCACCGATTGAAAACACCTGTGGGGGTTGAGGTGCAACGAGAGAAACTCCCAGCCTCACAAAACAGTTCATTGGAGAGACCCACAGAGTCCTAGAAAGTACACAAGCCAACTCACCTGGGAATCAGCACCAAAAGGGCCCACTTTGCTTGTGGGTAGCTAGGGAAGTGACTGAAAACCAGCAGAGAGCAGAGCAAGTGGCACTGTTCCCTCTTGGACCACTCACCCACATACAGCATCACAACACAGCAACATGGGTTGCCCTGCCCTGATGAAAACCTAAGGCTCTGCCCCCTACTACATAACAGGTGCTCCGAGACTAAAAACAAAAAAGGTCCAAATGAAAGAACAGATCAAAGTTCCAGAAAAAATACAACTAAGTGACAAAGAGATAGCCAATCTATCAGACACATAGTTCAAAACACTGGTAATCAGGAAGCTCACAGAATTGGTTGAATATGGTCACAAAATAGAGGGAAAAAATGAAGGCCATGCTAAGTGAAATAAAAGAAAATGTACAGGGAACCAAGAGTGATGGGAAGGAAACTGGGACTCAAATCAATGGTTTGGAGAAGGAAGAAATAAACATTCAACCAGAACAGAATGAAGAAACAAGAATTCAAAAAAAATTTGAGGAGAGGCTGAGGAACCTCCAGAACAACTTTAAATGTTCCAACATCTGAATTATAGGGGTGCCAGAAGGAGAAGAGGAAGAGCAAGAAATTGAAAACTTATTTGAACAGATAATGAAGAAGAACTTCCCCAATCTGGCAAAGGAAATAGATTTTCAGGAAGTCCAGGAAGCTCAGAGAGTTCAAAAGAAGTTGGATCCAAGGAGGAACACACCAAGGCACATCATAATTACATTATCCAAGAATAAAGATAAGGAGAGAATCTTAGAAGCAGCAGGAGAAAAAGAGGCAGTTACTTACAAAGGAATTCCCATAAGACTGTCAGCTGATTTCTCAAAAGAGACCTTCCAGGCAAGAAGGGGCTGGAAAGAAGTATTGAAAGTCAAGGACCTACATCCAAGATTGCTCTATCCAGCAAAGCTGTCATTTAGAATGGAAGGGAAGATAAAGTGCTTCTCAGATAAGGTCAAGTTAAAGGAGTTCATCATCACCAAGCCCTTATTATATGAAGTGTTAAAGGGATTTATCTAAGGAAAAGAAGATAAAAAATAAGAACAGTAAAATGACAGCAAAATCACAGTTATTAACAACCACACCTAAAACAAAAACAAAAGCAAACTAAGCAACCAGGAACAGAACCACAGAAATGGAGTTGCATGGAGTGTTATCAACAGGGCAGTGGGAGGGGGAGAGAGGGGAAAAAGGTACAGAGAATAAATAGCATAAATGGTAGGTAGAAAATAGACAGAGGAGGTTAAGAATAGTAAAGGAAATGGAGAAGCTTAAGAACTTATATGTATGACCTATGGACATAACCTAAAGGGGGGGAATGTGGGTGGGAGGGGGTGTTCAGGGTAGAGGGAAATAAAGGGTGGTGAATGGGACAACTGCAATAGCATAATCAATAAAATATATTTTAAAAAATAATTAAAATGGTAATAATCACTTTAAATGTAAAAATGCTTCTATCAAAAGACATGGGGTAGCTGATGGATAAGAAAATAGGACCCGTGTATATGCTGTCTCCAAGAGACCCACTTAGAATAAAATATACACACAGACTAAAAGTAAGGGATGGAAAAAGATATTTTATGCAAATGGAGAAGAAAAAAAGCTATGGTAGCAATACTTATATTGACAAAATAAACTAAAACCAAGATTATAGTGAGACAAAAAAGGACACTACACAATAATAAGGGGAACAATCTAACAAGATTGTAAACCTTGTAAACATCATTGCACCCAACATAGGAGCAACTAAATATGTAAAGTCAGTCTTGATGGATATAAAGGGAGAGAATGACAGAAATACATTCAGAGAAGGGGATTTTAACACCCCATTGACTTCAATGGATAGATCTTCCCAAGAGAAAATCAACAGGAAATGGTTGCCTTAAATGACACACTAGGGCAGATGGATTTAATTGATACCTTCAGAATATTTCCCCTCTAGATAGCAGAATATACATTCTTTTCAAGTGCATATGGAATATTTTCTAAGCTAGACCACATGTTAGGACAGAAAACAAGTCTCAATAAATTTAAGAAGATTGAAATCTTAACAAGCATCTTTTCTGACCATAATGGTATCAAACTAGAAATCAATTTCAAGAACAAACTGAAACGCACACAAAGGCATGGAGACTAAATAACATGTTACTAAACAGTGAATGGGCTAATAATGACATCAAGGGGAAAAAAATCAAAAGACATCTTGAAACAAATGAAAATGAGAACACAACAAACCAAAATTTATGGGACATAGTGAAAGTTGTCCCAAAAAGGAAAATCATAGTATTACAGGCCTACCTCAAGAAGTAAAAAAATCTCAAATAAACAATCTAACTTGACATTTACAGGAATTTGAAAAATAACAACAAACAAAGCCAAAAGTGAGTAGAAGTAAATAATAAAAATAAGAGCAGAAATAAACTAATTAGAGTCTATAAAAACAATACAAAAGATCAGTGAAACAAAGAACTTGCTCTTTGAAAAGATAAACAAAATTGACAAACTTTTAACCAGACTCATCAGAGAGGGAGGACCCAAATAAATAAAGTCAAAAATGAAAAAGAAGTAACAATTGACACCAATGATATACAAAGTATTTTTGTAAGGAAGTATTATCAACAATTACATGCCAACAAATTAGACAATCTGGACAAAATGGATACATTTCTAGAAACATAAAATCTTCCAAAACTGAATCAGAAAGAAGCAGATAATGTGAATGGACAGATTACAAATAATGAAATTGAAGCCATAATCAAAAAACTCCCAAAAAACAAAAGCCCTGAACCAAATGGTTTGACAGGTGAATTTTACCAAACATACAAAGACAAACTAACACCTATCCCTCTCAAACTATTCTAAAAAGTTCAAGAGGAGGGAAGTCTCTCAAGCTCCTTTTATAAGGCCAGCATTATCCTAATTCAAAGCCAAATAAAGACACCAATATTCCTGATGAACGGAGATGCTAAAATACTCAACAAAATATTAGCAAACTGGGTCCAGCAATACATTAAAAAGACCATATGCCATGATCAAGTGGGCTTTATTCCAGAGATGCAAGATTGGTACAATATCTTCAAATCAATAAAAGTTATACAACATATAAACAAAATGAAGGATAAAAATCACATGATCATATCAATAGATGCAGAAAAAGCACTTAATACAATCTAATACCCATTTATGATAAACCTCTCACTAAAGTAGAAATAGAGGAAACATACCTCAACATAATAAAGGTCATATATGACAAACCCAAGCCAACATCATACTCAATGAACAAAAACTGTTTCCCTTAAGATTGTGAGCAAGGCAGGAATGTCCACTTTCACCTTTCTTATTCAACATAATACTGGAAGTCTGAGCCACAGCAATCAGACAAGAAAGAGAAATAAAAGGCAACCAAATTGGAAAGGAAGAAGTAAAATTGTCATTATTTGTAGATGACATGATACTGTATACAGAGAACCCTAAAGATTCCACCCAAAACTGCTAGAACTGATAAATGAATTCAGTCAAGTAATAATATAAAATAAATATCCAGAAATTGGTTACCTTTTTATGCACCAATAATGAACTATCAGAAAGGGAAACTAAGAAATGACTCCCATTTAAATCGCATCAAAAAAATAAAATACCTAGGAATAAATTTAACCAATGATTTAAAATTGCTGTACTCAGAAAATTATAAAACACTGAAGAAAGAAAATGAAGATGATACAAATGGGTAGAAGCATATACCATGTTCATAGATAAGGAGAATTAATATCATTAAATATCCACACTACCTAAAGCAACCTAAAGATTCAACACTATTTTATCAAGATACCCAATGGCATATTTCACAGACCTAGAAAAAAATATTTCAAAAATTTATATGGAACCACTAAAGACCCTGAATAGCCATAGCAATCTTGAGAAAGAAGAATGAAGTTGGAGATATCATGCTATCTGATATCAAACTACACTACAAGGCCATAGTAATCAAAATAGCATGGAACTGGCATAGAAATAGACATATAGATCAATGAAACAGAATAGAGAGCCCAGAAATAAACCCACACCTTCATGCTCAACTAATATTTGACAAAGGAACCAAGAATCATACAATGGGGTAAAGATACTCAATAAATGGTGTTGGGAAAATTGGAAAGAAACATGGAAAAAAATGAAATTAGACTACTGTCTGATACCATACACAAGAACAAACTCAAAATGGATTAAAGATTTAAATGTTAAACTTGAAACCATAAAAATCTCAGAAGAAAACATAAACAGTAAGATCTCGGACATATCTCATGGCAATACTTTTTCTGATATAGCATCTTGGGATAGGGAAACAAGAGAAAAAATAAACAAATGGTAATACATCAAACTAAATAGGTTTTGCACAGCAAAGGAAACGAAAACAAATGAAAAGACAACCTACTGAATAGGAGAACATATTTGCCAATTATATATCTGGTGAGGGGTTAGTATCCAAAATTTATAAGAATTTATACAACTCAACATCAAAAAACCCCTAATGATCCAATTAAAAATAGGAACGTGAAGAGACACTTCTCCAAAGAGGACATACAGGTGGCCAGTGGACATATAAAAAGATGTCCAATGCCACTATTCATCGGAGAGATGCAAAGTGAAATCACAATGAGATATCACCTCACACCTGTCAGGATGGATATCATCAATAAATCAACAAACAACCAGTGTTGGTGAGGAGGTGGAGAAAAGGGAACTCCAATACACTGTTGGTGGGAATGAAGACTGGTGCATCCAATGTGGAAAGCAGTATGGAGTTACCTTTAAAAATTAAAAGTGGAACTGCCTTATGACCCAGTGATTCCACTTCTGGGAATTTATCTGAAGAAACCCAAACTACTAATTAGAAAGAATATATACACCTCTGTGTTCATTTGAGTGTTATTTACAATAGCCAAGATTTTGAAGCAGCTCAAGTGTCCATCAGTAGATGAGCAGATAAAAAAGCCTGTGGTACATTTGCGCAATGGAATACTATTGGGCCATAATAAAGAAGGAAATCTTACCCTTTGCAACAGTATGGACAGATCTGGAGAGTGTTTGCTAAGTTAAATGAGCCAATCAGAGAAAGACAAATACCATATGATTTCCCTTATATGTGGAATCTAATGAACAAAATAAACTAATAAAATAGAAACAGATTCATAGATACAGAGAATACACTCAGAGCTGTCAGAGGGGAAGGGGGTTAGTGGGTTGAGTGAAAAAGGTAAAGGGATTAAGCAAGGAGAAAAAAAGCCCACGGACACAGATAACAGTGTGGTGATTACCAGAGGGAAAAGGGGGTTGGGGGAGGTAGAAGAGGGTGAAGGGGGGATAAAAGGTGATGGGAGGAGACTTGTGTTGGTGAACCCACAATACAATATACAAATGATGTATAATAGAATTGTACACCTGAAATCTATATAATTTTATTAATGAATGACACCCCAATAATTTTAATGAAAAATACAGAGAGATTCAGTGTTCATCATTTATGTTAATCTAAGAAGAGAAAGCTAGTCTTACAATGAGCTTACAGTGAGAATTCCCTGGCACCACTCTACTTCTGTAAGCAATCCTGTTTAAAACTTCAAAGGGAGGCGCTGGATGAGCCCTGCCCAAATATACAAGGGCAGACCCCCCCAAAACTGGAATTATCTTCTGGAGGGTAGGTCCCTTGTAGTACAAGCTTCCCCCACTAGGTAAGTGTTCTAGGAACCCATCTGTGTCAGTGTACCAGCTGACGATGTTGTGAGAGTCTGGCTTCAGTGAAATTTTTCTGAAGACTCTTTCAACACTTTGCCCATTTCATAATGGGTAATTTACGAGCACACCTGCCCACACCACACTAAGTGTTCAGCAGTTTTTGACCAAACATGGCATGACCCCAGTAATCCACCCTCCCTATTCACCTGATCTCCACCCCACCCCCAGCAACTTCTTTGTTTGTTTGTTTTTCTGGATGAAAAAAAAAGTCCTCAAAGGGAAATGTTTTGCTGATGTGGAAAAGGTAAAATAAAAAATGGCAGAAGCACTAAAAAGCATAAAAACCTATGAGTTCAGAAACTGTTTTGAGCAGTGGTAAAAAACATCTCAATAGCTATATTGTATCAGGTGTAAAGTACTTTGAAGGTGACTGAAGTTTAAACATGTAAGAATAAATATACAATTTTTTATAAATAAATTCCATTTTTGGGTACCCCCTCATATCCAATAATAATTAGCTGATGAGCAAAAAAGAGCAAAGACAGAATTAGTGAGGATTCTTTGTAGGGTGCAAATAGTGAAACATGAGAGTGAGAGACAGTGACAGAGCACTCAGACTCCCTGGCAAGGCACCCAGAGTTGACTGTATCAACCCCATTGTTGTAGGGGCTTCTTGGCTGCCAATCACATGGCCAATACTGGCCTCATTAGTGGGTTTTTTGTGTCCTCCCAGCCCACCATCTCTGGGCCTTCACTGAGCATGTAGAAAGATCTGGTGCAATGATTCTCCAGAAGCCTAGAACTGCCCTGTAGGAGATATCTTAAATTTTGTGGGGGTGTTTTTGATTGTCAAAATAATTATAGGAGGGGGTTACTACATACATTTAGCAGGCAGAGCCAAGGCCGTTGGATGTCCTGAAATGCACAGGCATTCCCAAACAGCAAAGCATCATCCTCCAGCCACATCCTTCATGACTTTCAAATGAGCTGCTGCACATTCATTTCATGAACATCGTCTTGTTTTTAACCTAGAACCTTCTTCAACTTTACATATGAAGACAGAAGATGCTTTTGCAATTTGTATGATTTTATTACGCTCTCAATTTTCCAGTTGCTGAAGGTTATTCCTTGCTTTGTTTGAGACTTTACCACGACTTGTCATTGTTTCAGAATGTCACTTCATGACAGCAATGCTGCTCTAGGTACCTGAGACTCTGAACCACACTCCTGTGTCAGCCTGCCTCTGCAGCTGTCACGGGCATGCTTACTATGTCTGGATTCTTATGTAGCTGCACACAAGCCTTTACATACTAAAATAAAGGAAATTTTATTTTAAATAACTAACTTTTCTTTTATATTACAATTGAGCATTGAGCACTGTATATTGTCTGTGTAAGCAGATTATTTTACCAACGAATGTTGTTTCTGGACAGCAAAGAGTGCTCACAAAATGTTTTGGATGGAAAGTACAAGGTCTGTCAGGGCTGAGAACCTCTGCTTGTAACGAGTGGGAGCATCAAGTGAGTAATTTTTCACTTACAGACCCAAATATTCTCCTTCTCCTACCTATTCTAGGTAAAATGCTAGGGAGGAGAGAAGGAGGTGCTGAAAGGTTATGACCTGCGGAGGAAAGGCCCACAGAGAAGTTTCTCTGGGCCAGGGACTTTCTACAGCAGCCTCACTGGGTTTGCAGCAAGCTTACATCTGGGGCCTGATTTCACTAGTACTTGCTACTTTATCTACTAGAATTCTCCCCACCCACCCCATCCACTTGTGACCATTTCTCATCTCTGTCTCTCTTTTTTAATTGTGTCATTTTGGCTGGCTGTGTTCACTTCAAGTTCTCAACCCAGTACCCAAATTCTTTGGAAGAAAGATGCGAATGTCCACAACAACTATATAGTCAATCCATGAACAAAATGTTGACAAAAATCTGTCTCTATTTGGAAAAGAAACTTGCAGATTATTAAATTTCTTTGACCTTAGGGGCTCCATTTTCTTTTAACTGATTAGCTGCCTTCTTAAGGTCCCAATTTCATTTATTTTAGACCTAAGATGTAGATGTGTTCTATCTAAGCCCCTCTTTTTATTACCTCAGACTTTCTAGCTTAAAACTGTTAGACCATTTTCCCAGGTGTATCCAGAATCTCACTAATTCTGAATCAAGAACATTTCCAAATCAAAATATTTCCAAAATTTAAAGAGCTTACATCAGAAACAGCATAATCAGAAAAAGATTCAATTCAAATCCCAGAGGTATTTTTAATTATATAGATTCAAGAATGGGTTACATAGCACGCATTTGCACAGAGCAGAATAGCTGTTTCCTACCACAACATAAACCGTTTACATCATGCATCAAGAGGAACAAAACAGCCAAGATGTCCTCAATATGGCTCTGCATGTTAGGGCTTGGACCCCTGACGTCACCAACCAGTCTTCAGAAGCCCAGCAGCTCACATGTCAGCAAACACAACACAGTATATGGACTCAGCCTTTGGTGCTGCAATGGCATCGTCTTTAGAATAGGTGACTATAAAAAATATCCTTTGTTTGAATGCATCTTGGGTTTAGACTCTGACGTAAAAACCTTTTTACCATAACTACACTTTCAAATACAAGAAAGGAAGCACCACAGAGCCAAACCTGGGTTAGGAAGGTGGCTGACCTTCAGAAGTCAAGCAAGCACTTGCGATAAAAACACTAAGGCAGGCTTACATTTTATTTGCATATAAATGGAAGCAGGTCTCAGGCCGAGTAACAGTTAAATTAGGCAAGAGACAGGTTTGGGTTTTGTTTTTAGTTAAGAAATAATTAGGTACTTGTCTTCAATACTTCTCTCACACACATAATCAAAAGCATTAGTGCAGAGCAATGGAATGTGCTTGTGCTTCAGAAAGAAATCTGAAGTGAAAGAAACACACCCATCCTCACATCCACAGGCACAAGCAAGTATCCTGAGACCAGTTTGGATACAGGCAGGTAACAAAGTCTACTGTGACCAAAAAGAGGAGCCACCTAGAGGAGACTGAACCAGGAAGGCCCCCTGGGGCCTAAGGTTCCCACTAAGACAGTCTCAGGCGGCCCAAGGACTGGGCGTGCTGTGGGCCCTGTGCAGGTCCCTCTTTCTGTTGTGGGAATGAACAGCAATATCTAAGCACCCTGGTACTGTCTAGTTTCACAGTAAATTGATAGGAGTGACGGGGATAGGGGAGTGGACTGAGGGGAGGGAGCAGAGACAAGACTTACCCCTCTCATTCTCTTGGAGACATCAGCAAAGGTTTTCAACATCAAATATCACAACTGAGTAGTAAGAGCCATGTTGTGTTCTTATATGGGCTTTCCATGTCCAATCCTGGTGGGGTGGGGTGTGTCGTTTATTATGCTGATGTATTATAATGAGGCTAAGGTTTACAGCAAGGTGAAATTAGTCTCCGTGTTGGATAGATCTGGTCTTCTGCCAGTTCTAAGCCGTGAATCCATTGGGGGTTGAGCTTACTATGTCCATGATAGTCCTTGTAACTGTTATCAGTTACAGCCTTTTCACCACATACCCTGTCTCAAATTCAAGGAGTCACAAAGTTTTACTCCTGGTTAAAGATTGAAAAAAAACCCCACAAAACCTCTAGAGTTCTTTCTAATTTCAGCATTTCTCTACTTAATCAGTATTTCTAAAGATTTGCCTCAACTCACAGCCCTTTTCCCTGTAACATTTTCCCTAGGCTAACAGGCCACAGTAGCAGGCCAGACAAAGATGGAAAGCAGTTATATATTATATTTTGAAGGGAAGAAAGAGAAAAGCAACCAAATCCTTGATCAAGCTAATAACATAATCCTGAAAGGGGCAGAGCCCTGCCATCTAAGCGTGCTACACTAACACACGCCAGTCTCTGTTACTCATCTGAGTATAATAGGTATCTTCTCAAACTCCTGGTTTTTACCACACTCACATTACTAGACCCATTATTCACGTAGAAATCAACTCAGGGCACCATCAAAGTTGCTTTCTTGCAGGAGCTAATTTGAAATATTAATCAGGTTAGTGAAGTTTCTAAAATGTTCATTGGTACTTATAAAGCACTAAAATAGTAGACTATTTAAAAGTAATTTTTTACCAGTTCTAGATTTTTCATTGACATGACAAAATCACTCTGTGATTGGGTAGCAGAATAGCTATAAAAACATGATTCTATTTGAGAGTATACTATATTGTAAGTATCTGTTTACATACATATGGATATTCTATTTATAATTAAGTTATCTTGTTATTTAATTATATTCTCATGCAAAGGAACATCAGCATTCCTGAGTTATCATTTCTCCAGTGTAATTTTCATGTATATTTCCCTGTTCTCTCTAAGGAAGGTAGGTTGCCAAAAGCAAATAGAACTGTGTTTTGCAAGTACCAGCAAAGTCAATTAATTATAAAGGATTTTATTCTGGATGATATAGGGATTTATTGCAATGGGTTTTGGTAGTAGTAGTAGTAACAGCTGTAGCATTTTAGATCAAAGCATTTGCTTCAAATTATTGTAAACTCTTTGCTTTACTTTCCTATACAAAGTGAGCCAGCATGTTCAAATCCAGTCAGGAATGTAAGCATACTCTGGAAAATAAAATTTAAACCTCTTGAAGGATAAAAATGAAGCTAACATTGAATTATGCAACTTACTATTAGGATACAATTATCAATATGGCTTTGAGATTTATAGGCAGTAGCACAAACTATGCATTGAGAAAGTAGTAACAAAAACAACTATAGAAACAGATAAGAAAATAAAGAATTTAGAGGTTGCATACCCAAATGTTTGCAGGGGACAGGTAGGTAATGGCAGTGAGGGCAGGTTGGTAAAAGGCAATGTGAATGGTAGGGACTGTTTCTAGTATGTACTTATAATTACATATCAGATTCAAAGTATGAGGACTGAGCCCTAAAATGTAATATTTAGATACCTCCAGACATACACCCCTCCATCACTTAGTTGGCAGCACTAAGCAGATGCTGAGATGCTTCGGACAGTGAGTGAATTACTCCTTATTAGCCAGACATCATTTTATTGTCCCCTTCTATGACAGTTGGAATCCCAGAAGTCAACTCCTGAAACATAGTAAGTACTTAATAAATATTTGTTGAATTTATTAACAAAACAGCCTTTGTGCACTGGGAGCTTCACCTTGACAAATCATAGAAAGTCTTGTGTAAGTGAGTAAAATGAAGCTACTGGGGTAATTCAGAAAAACTTTAGTGAAATATGAAGTGTGATGAGCAATGGAAAAACCCTAGTTCCCCTGTTTTAAACAATGTGATTCTAACTATATTTAGTAAATAAGTTTTCCTAGAATTGACATCAAAGGGCCTTACTACAGTCGATTCCCTTAGTTTCCAAGGCTATCACACTTTCTGAGACTAGAATCACAATAGACAACTTTCTAGTCAAGTGCCAGAGACTTACACAACAAGGAAGTCTGCTGCCAGAGGTACAACCACGGGAGCCCCTCCCTCCAGAAGGCTCCTTGAGCTCATGAGTGCCCTGGGGTCCTGGAGGGACTGTCCTCAAAGAATGACCCAACAACATTCGGCGGAGACATACGGGCATGGGCAGGACATTGCCCCACTCATGGGTTCATTGGAAATGACAGGTGAGGGTCCTAGTAGGGGGGAACTGAGTGCCCTTAACATGGAGACAGCATGATTGGCTGGGGAGGCCTGTGGTCCAGCACAACTCCTGAGCTCCCAAGCTGGGCTCCTTCAACTTAGGCGGGCAAATGCAGGAAAGAGATATCAGTTGAACAAAATGAAACCCAAATCAGGAGGCAATTCAAAACATTGTTACTATCACAAGCAGGTCACTTACGTATATCCTGCTGCACCATACCCCCTGTCACCACTCCTAGAAGATAATAAAGTCAGTCCTTTCCACAGAAAGCACACATGTCACAGAGCCATTTCCCTCTGTGATTAAGAATCAGAAGATATGCTCTTCTTTGTGCTTCTTGGATCAGCCTTGATCTGGTGACAGCACAAGTGACAGAATAATTCAGTTGTGACAGGAGTACCACAAGGGGACATACTTGTCAATGGGCCCATCTGTCTGCTGTCATTCTCCAACCCCCCAAATGCTGAAGAGATTACCATGCTACTGAAAATGTTACAAGGAGTTACACTCACTCATCCGTATTTTAAACGGGGTGAAGGAAGGTTCTGAATAATAGATGGAGCATCCATTAAAGAAGAGGAAGAGGAAGAAGAAAAAGTCACCAGAAGAGCAAGTAATAAATCTAGAATGTTGAACTCTGGCTAATTGTAGTTTCTCATCTTTCTTATGTCCTAGAATTACTCGGAGAAAAACAGTAAGAAATCATTTTGTGCTGCGCTTATGTCACAAATGTTTAGTGAGTAGCTACTGTATAGGCAGCGATGGGCTAGATCTTATAGGGAACACAAAACAGTAAAATTTATGAATTCCACTTTCAATAAACTTAAGAGCTGATTAAGAAAAGCTACATACCCTTGAAAATTTAAGTTATAAAATGGTGCAAGTCCTAACTAATCACATAGCCCCACATGTTCCATTTAATAGTTTAGAATCAAATGGGAACAAATTCTGTATATTGGGAGTTGACTACTGTTGGAACCCCAAGTACCTCCTCTCCGAAACCCTACACTGAGGGGGTGCCTCCTGCTTTATCCCTCCATGATTCAGTTTCTTATGTGTTCTTTGGTCTTCTCAGTCAGACCTCCTCATGTCCAGCAGACTTCTCAACACCTAGCCCTTTGTTGAATGGTCAGTTGCCCTAGATACAGCCTCTACTCCTACCAGGTAAAACTCTTAATTACTTCTTGGTGTCCCCTCCCACAGAGCTGAACACACGTCACTGTGGTCATTCTGTGTTGTCCCTATTAAAATGCAAGCTGTATGACAGTAGGAGTTGGGTCTTCCTTATCTGTGTATCCCCAGCAACCAGCTGGGTGTCCTTACTGAAAGAATCAACGGTTATTACAACTTTGCTCAAACAACAATCAAAGTAACTAGAAAATCTGAGGGTTTGTAAAATAGTACCAAGATGCAGAGTTATAATAAAAAAAATAAAGGGAACAAATTGAAAATTATAAGAAGACAGAAAAAAGTTCTCACACACCTCCCAATTTTACAGGTAATATTGTTGACCATACATACTTTTCTCCAGAGCACCTGAGGCTGTCCTTGTTTTAATCGCCACCTGAAAAGCCATGGGCCAAAAAGAACATCTTCATTCTGCAACAGCAACAACTGCAAGACCTGGGCTGATCTATGAACGACAGCAGCTTCCCCACCCTCCCTCCCAGGTGGCCTTGTTTCTGGACTCTGCCCAAAGGCATAGAAGCACTCCCCACAGAAACACCTAGATGCCTCCCAACCTGAGATAGAGCCACAGGTGTACTGGTAAAACCATGAGTGCCACAACAATTCCTGTGGTTCACCCAGGAGACCAAACACAAAAAAGCAGAAGGTGTGAAATGCACATAGAGTTCTATGGATGTGCAGAAATTCATCATTATTACTTATGCTGGGCCACCAGCTAGGTTAGACCACTGGACACTTTTACTTGGTTAGCATCAGTTCCTTTGCAGTCTCAATACAGCCAAAGGTGCTGAGCAGGGACTCAGATAGGGGATCTCCAGGAAGAAGTAAACTTGGAATTTGACTTGGCGATGTGTAGGTAAAGAAGGTAAAGTTCCACATATGATGCCATCTTTGCTCCTTTCCATCAGATCATACTGAATCTACACACACACACACACACACACACACACACAGCGTGCCAAGGCAGAACTCAGAGTGCCAGGTCTGGATTCCAAACAGCTGGGGCAGAAAGCAGCAGTTGGCAGGGGCAGACAACAACAAGAGACACAGTATTGGGTCCAGATTGACAAGCGGAGTTCTTGGCATAACCACATTGCAGCCCCTTTTCACGAGAACTGGCAAACTACCAGGCCTCTGTACCCGTTCCCCAAATGGCAAGTCCTAGACTCCCGAAGGAAAAGGAAAACTTACGGGTATAGCCATTTGCTTCTGACTGTTTTCAAGCTATATCAGGTTATATATACTTGTAGGCTAGGTCTCAAAATGAAATGTGTTTTCACCCTAATAAGAACAGGGGCATGAAAGTAATATGACTTATTTTTTTTTTTGTTATAACTTAAAGAGACCTTGAACATAATTACTCTAATGCTCTCCTGTACAGCTGAGGAAAGTGAGTTTGAGAAGTTATATGCCTTGACTGCCAGTTAGTGGCAGGGGGCTTGCCCTGACTTTCAGGTAGCATTCTTTATGCTCTGCCATGCTGCCCTTGTGATTTATTTCATATCTACCAATAGCTCCCTAAAAGATCATTACCCAAACAATGATTTTACAATGTTGCATTCATAGGTAAATCAGCATGCTATTTTCTCACAAATACAGTTGCATGTTCTTACTCCACCCCCCCACCCCTGCTGTAAGACACACAAAGATGGCCTGGGGTGGGAGGGTAGGTGGGGCAGTGCTGGGTCAGGGCAGGAGGAGTTTGGGTGAGGGGGAGAGCTAGCGATGACTTGAGTGATCAGGAGACAAGACAGTAATGACTTCTGTAGTCACTTTCTTTTGCTGAAAATCAACCAACCAATAAGTCTCTATTGACAGTAGTTAAGAACTAATGACTTTGTAGTTGGGGAGGCTGGGTTTAAGTCCTGGGTCTACCACTGAATAGTGGAGTGACCTTAGGCAGGTTTCTTAATTATTTTATACCTCAGCCTCTATCTGTAAAACAGAGATAAAAATAACACCTTCCTCACTGAGTTTTTATAAGGATTAAGTGAGATGACACACTGAAGATTCTTAGCACATGCCAATTTGCTCTTATTTACCTAACAAATTTAACCCTTTTTTTCCTTTGACTCTGGTTTCTAACACAGTAATAGAACTAGATTCATCATTCATGCAGTTATCAACTGTAGATGCTATAGAAGTTGCATTTTGGAAGTGGCTGATTTGAAATGTCAATGTTACCAGTGGAGTCTCTAAAATCTGTATATCAATGCTTATAAGGACATCTAAAACACTGGATTCTTAAAAAAAAACAAAATTTATGAAGAACTTACAAAACTCAACACCAAAAAAAAGCAATTAAAAAATGGGCAAAGGACCTGAATAGACACTTCTCCAAAGAGGACGTACAGGTGGCCAATAGACATATGAAATAATGCTCAACATTACTATTCATCAGAGAAACACAAAGTAAAACCACAATGAGATATAATCTCATGCCTGTCAGAATGGTTATCATCAATAAATCAGGAAACAACAGGTGTTGGCAAAGATATGGAGGAAAGGGAACACTTGCACATGTTGGGAATGCAGACTAGGGCAGCCACTGTGGAAAGCAGTGTGGAGTTAGCTCAAAAAATTTAAAGTGGATCTGCCTTATGACCCAGTGATTCCACTTGGGGGAATTTATCTGAAGAAACCTAAAACACTGATTTGAAAGAATATGTGCATCCCCATGTTCATTGCAGTGTTATTTACAATAGCCAAGATTTGGAAGAAGCCCAAGTGTCCATCAGTAGATGAGTGGATAAAAAAAACAAACAAACTGTGGTACATTTACACAATAGAATACTACGTGGTTGTAAAAAAAATAAGAAAACTTTACCCTTTGTGAGAGCATGGGTGGACCTGGAGAACATCGTGCTGAGTGAAATAAGCCAGTCAGAGAAAAGCAAATACCATATGATTTCACTCATACGTGGAATCTAATGAATGAATTGAACTAACAAGCAAAATAGAGGCACTCATAGATAGAGAGCAGGCTGACAGCTCAGGGAAGAGGGGCTGGGAGATGGAGGGATTGAGCGAAACAGAAAAAGAACTCATGGACATGGACAACAGTGTGGTAATTGTAGGGTTGAGGGTGGAGGTGGTAGAGGATATAGGGGGAATAAATGATAATGAAAAAATACAATTAAAAATGAACTATTAAAAAACAAAAGAGCCCTGGCTGGTGTAGCTCAGTGGATTGAGTGTGGGCCTGTGAACCAAAGAATCGTGGTTCAATTCCCAGTCAGGGCACATGCCTGGGTTGCAGGCCAGTTCCCAGCAGGGGACTCACAAGAGGCAACTACACATTGATATTTCTCTCCCTCTCTTCTTCCCTTCCTCTCTAAAGATAAAATAAATAAAATCTTAAAAAATAAGAAAAGAAAAGAAAAAATTCCAAACTGTAAGAAAAAAAGTAGTTCTCTTACTACTTCAATTAAGGTTAGTTAGCTACTGTCCTCAGTATCATCAATATCATCCTCATCATCTTCAACATCATCATCAGCTAACAGGGTGACCAACAACCATCTAAAGGAAACCACCTTTGATGATGAGTTTCGGCACTTTCGAAGAGAAGAAAGACATAAGGCTACAACAGGTTCTGGTATTAGATAAGGCAAGGACACCAAAGATCAGAGGAGTGAGTGTTTCATCTTCTGAGTTAGAAAAGAGGAAGAATTCCCAGTCATTCGAATTGTCTCTCCTTCTATTCTCTCAGGAGGTTCTACTTGTTGACTTTAAAAAATAGATCTTCTTGCCCTGCCCCGTGTGGCTCAGTTGTCCCATACACTGAAAGTTGGCAGGTTCGATTCCAGGTTAGGAATACCTGGGTTGTGGGTTCCATCCCCTGTCTGGATGTGTATGGGAGGCAACCAGTCGATGTTTCTGCCTCACACCGATGTTTCCCTCTCTCTCTCTTTCTCCATTTCTCTCTCTCTAAAAGCAATGAAAAAAAATGTCCTTGGGTGAATACTAAAAAAAAAAAAGACACTCTTTCTCTGAAGAGTTCCCAGAGGAGACATTACCACCTCCTTTTCCTTTACCTCAAAACTTCTCTCTCACTTGTATTTTCACATGGAAAGTATGCAGTTATAGGCTGGATCATCTCAGACCATAACTCTGCCAACACCTCAGTTCTTAAAATAGCAGATTCACAGCATGCAGACCCAAGCCTGTGGGCTGTGAATCTTTCTCTCTGTCTGTCTGTCTTAATTTCTCTCTCCCTCTCC
The DNA here is from genome assembly GCA_004027475.1 of Anoura caudifer. Lineage (NCBI taxonomy): Eukaryota > Metazoa > Chordata > Mammalia > Chiroptera > Phyllostomidae > Anoura > Anoura caudifer. The sequence goes on along the minus strand of PVKU01002994.1, from coordinate 63,706 downwards.
AATTCTTATCAAAATAGTTTTTGCCTCTACCAATAAAAGAAAGAAAGAAAGAAAGAAAGAAAGAAAGAAAGAAAGAAAGAAAGAAAGAAAGAAAGAAAGAAAAGGAAGGAAGACCAAAATTCCATGGTCCTTAAATCCAGTAACAATGTTTTTGAAATGTGAAAGAAAAAAATCTGGATAAAGCAATTAAAAATGACTTTTTAATTATTGAAAAATAAGAGAAAGAATACTACTCTAAAATTTAAAAACCTTCAAGTAATAATTTTCTTTTCAGATGTTACACTTATTTTTATTTAAGTTGTATTAGTCACCCAAAACCTAGATTTAAAGTATCTTAGCATAATCTTAGTGATGGAAATATTTACTCCAAACATCTTGCCTATATTATTATTTCTTAAATTCCACACTTGTAAAATATAGCCAAACTACTTATCCCAATGTAAAGTACTATGCTTTCCAATGTTACCCCTTCAAGCTGTTACCTCCAGAAATTGTTTCCTTTTTTTGTTGAAAGAGTTTTACTGACTCATCTTGAACCCGATCTCAGGACATTAGCCAATTCTCCTAAATTTATCTTGTGCTTGCTAGCAATTTGGATTTGCCTCTGGCAGAAGCTAAATAGGGTTTAGAATATTAATTTAAATTCTTGTGCTAAAAATGTAATAAAAATCTTGGATTTTGAGCATAAGAGGCTGTAGCATTTCCATAATGATATGCAAAAGGTTCCACTTTTATTAAATGTACCATGGGGAAGTTAATCCTGAAAATAAAATTGCTCTTGTTTTTTTGGTCTTGATACATGAACTGATGATACTTGCTTCTAGAATAATCCCTGTCTACTTAAAACAAAAAAAGCTCTGGGTAGCACACCATAATCCCAAGGCTAACAGCTGTCAACTAATAAAGGCATTCACCAGATGCTGAAGCCCAGAGATATCCAACAACAGTGATCATTACAGCCTTCACTCACCCATTTAGAATTTACAACAAACTGAGCAGAAAGCTATTACTTCCACTTTCAGTATAAAGTTTTCCTTAGGCTGCAGGTGAAGTTCTCCAACAGAAGGATGCACCATTGGCTCCAAGTTCACTTAGCTCTTTCGCAGAACTTCCACCAATAGAAACAGGTCCCAGGTAAAGTCCAGAAGGAAGTCACTTGTTATTATCAGAGGGATGTTAAAATTCTTAAGGGGTCCCAATCACACCCAGAAAAAGGACTTACACTGTAATTAAATGAAATAATAACAAGTCATAATATAAAGCATAAAATGAACCAACATTATGAATTAATCATACTTAGACAATTACAACCCATATGGTTTGTTAAACTCAATCTGCTACCTGTAATGACATAGACTACATACTTACTGTATATTCAGTGCTACAGCATTTTCTGCCCCCTTCCCAGAATGTCATTACTTAATTTTGTGAATGAAAAAATGAGATGTGAAAGGCAATGTGTTCACCATTTGGTGTCTTCTCAAGTCTCCCTTATTGGGTCAAAGGCTTGCCTGCCACTCACAGCTCAGGGACTTTTGAATTCCTCTCCTTACAGACACTGGTTCCTTTAGAAACAAATGCCATTCTTCCTCCTCCCACCGATTCTGTCCTTTCCCACTTCTCTACTTCAAGTTACCTACAGCATCATGCTAAGCGAAGTAAGCCAGGGTGGTGAAAGACGATCCATATGATCTCACCTTTAACAGGAACCTAAACAACAAAACAAACAAGCAAAATATAACCAAAGACACTGAAATAGAGAACAGGCTGACAGTGACCAGAGGGGAGAGGGGAGGGAATTTCAGGGGAAAAGGGGAAGGGTTTACAGGAACAAGTATAAAGGACACAGGGACAAAAACTGGGGGTGGGGGTGGAAATGGGAGGAAGGTGGGGAGGACTGGGCGGTGGGCTGGGGTGAAAGTAAAAGACAGAAAACTGTACTTGAGCAACAATTAAAATTTGAAAAATTAAAATTAAAAAAAAAAGTTACCTACAGCAGCAGGAAGTTGGGAGAGGGCTTTCTACGTACCTTAGCCATGAAGGAAGAATGCATTTCTCCTATGTAATATGACACCACAGTCCAAAGACAACAGTGCCCTGGAGAAAACCTTGCTTTTTCTATAATAAAATCAGTGGTGTAACTTAGAAGACCAGATGAAGACACTACAAAGAAAGAAAACTATAAGGCAATATCCCTGATGAACATAGATGCTAAAATCCTCAGCAAAATTTTAGAAAAGCGAATCCAGCAATACATCAAAAAGATCATATACCATGACCAAGTAAGATTTATTCCAGGGGTGCAAGGTTGATACATATCCTCAAACAAATAAATGTGATGCACCACATAAATAAAATGAAGGCTAAAAATCACATGATTATATGAATAGATGCAGAAAAGGCATTTGATAAAATCCAGCACCCACTTATGGTTAAAAACTGAGCAAAATGGGAGTGGAGAAAACATACTTCAGTGTAATAAAGGCCATGTATGACAAACCCACAGCCAACATCCAAACATCATACTCAATGGGCCAAAACTAAAAGCATTTCCCTTAAGATCAGGAACAAGACAGGGATGTTGGCCTTCGCCACTCTTATTCAACATAGTACTGGAAGTCCTGACCACAGCAATCAGATAACATGAAGAAATAAAAGAAAACCAAATTGGAAAGGGAGAAGCAAAGCTGTTATTATTTGCAGATGACATGATACTGTATATAGAGAACCCTAAAGATTCTACCAAAAACTGCTGGAATGGATAAATGAATTCAGTCAAGAAACAGGATATAAAATAAATATCCAGAAGTCAGTTATATTTTTACACACCAATAATGAACTATTGGAAAGGGAAACTAAGAAAACAATCTCATTTATAATTGCTTTGTAAAATAAAATACACAGGAAAATTTAACCAAGGATGTAAAAGAAATATATTCAAAATATTATAAGACCCTGAAGAAAGAAATCGAAGAAAATACAAACAAGTGAAAGTATGTACTGTGTTCATTAGTAGAAAGAATTAACATTATTAAAATATCCATACTATCTAAAGTTATTTATTGATTTAATGCAATTCCTATTAAGATACCAATAGCATATTTTACAGAACTAGAACAAATATTCCAAAAGTTTATGTGGAACCACAGAACACCTCACAAAGCTACAGCAATCTTGAGACAGAAGAACCAAGTCTGAGGAATCATGCTACCTGATAAGCCACAGTCATCAAAACAGCATAGTACTGGCATAAAAACAGACATAGAGCTCAATGGAACAGAATAGAGAGCCCAGAAATGAGCCCAAGCCTTTTTGGTCAATTAATATTTGACATAGGGGCAAAATCATACAATGAGGTAAAGATAGTCTATTTGATAAATGGCAATGGCAAAATTGGACAGACATGTGCAAAAAAATGAAACTAGACCACCTTCTTACACTATACACAGGAATAAACTCAAAATAGATTAAAAACTTAAATGTTAGACTCAAAATCATAAAAATCCTAGAAGAAAACAGACAGTAAAATCTCATATATTTCTCATAGCAATATTTTTCTGATATATCTCCTTGGGCAAGGGAAACAAAAGAAAAATAAGTAAATGTTTTTGCATAGCGAAGGAAAGCCATCAGCGAAATGAAAAGACAAGCTACTGAATGAGAGAACATACTTGCCGATGATACATCTGATAAGGAGTTAATATCCAAAATTCATAAAGAACTTATAAAACTCAACACCAAAAAAAATCCAATTAAAAAATGGGCAAATGAGCTGAATAGACACTTATCCAAAAAGACATACAGATAGCCAATAGACATATGAAAAGATGCTCAATGTCACTAACCATTAGAGAAATGCAAACTAAAACCACAATGAGGTATCACCTCACACCTGTCAGAATGGCTATCATCAACAAATAAACAACAAGTGTTGGTAAAGATGTAGAGAAACTCTTGTGTACCATTGGTGGAATGCAGATTGGTGCAGTCACTGTGAAAAGCAGTATGGAGTTACCTCAAAAAATTACAAATGAAACTTCCTTATGACCCAACAATTCCACCTCTGAGAATATATCTGAAGAAACCCAAAACACTAATTTGAAAGAATATAAGCACTCTTATGTTCATCGGAGCATTATTTACAATAGCCAAGATTTGGAGGCAGCCCAAGTGCCCACCAGCAAATGAGTGGATAAAATTAACTGTGGTACATTTCCATAATGGAATACTACTTGGCCATAAAAAAGAAGGAAATCCTACCTTTTGCAATAGCATGGGTGGACCTGGAGAGTATTTGCTACGTGAAATGAGCCAGCCAGAGAAAGACAAGTACTATATGATTTCACAAATATGTGGAATCTAGTGAACAAAATGAACTAACAACATAGGAATAGATGCATAGATTCAAAGAACAGAGGCACAGCTGTTGGAGGAGAGAGGATTTGCAGGGCTGAGTGGAAAAGGTGAAGGAATTAAGCAAAAGAAAACAAACAAACTCATTGACCCAGACAATAGTATGGTGCTTACCAGAGGGAAAGGGTGGTGAGGGGAGGTAGAAGAGGGTAAAGAGGGAATAAATGGTGATGGAAGGAAGTATGGTGATGGAAGGAGACTTGACTTGGGGTGGTGAACACACAATACAATATACAGATGATATATTATAAAATTGAGCACCTCAAACTTGCATAATCTTATTAATGAATGTCACCCCAATAAATTCGATAAAAATAAATAAATAATAAACTCAAAGCTCTGTGGATGCCAACAGAAGTGTAAATAACTAGATTAGACTATTTTGTTATCTAACATTGACACATGCTTAATAAATGAAGAAATGTTCTAATTTAAACTCTCTTTCTAAGTAAAATGCTTCAATTAGTGCTTAGACACTACAATACTTCAATACCATTGCTTCTATAGAGACCCTCCTTTTAACTGCGAACTACTTGGAACCCAGAAAAGTTTCCAAGGATCTTCACCTCCACACCCCCACTATTCCATCCTTAGTATGTGTCTCTAAGTTTCTATACAGATGTTGTATACACTAGGAATAGCTTAAATGGATTTATTTATGTTTTGTGATTGAAAGTGAAGAGGAAGAAATCTATGAGCTTAAAGGTAAAAGAATAAAATTTTACTTCTAAAACCTTTAAGAATGAGCAGTCCTTTCTATACAGGTACCTTAAAATAGCCGTCTTATCTATCATTATACAGAGATGCAGTCTTTATGAGAAGTCCATTCCTGACATGTAGCATTCTGGCCAGGGACCAAGGATTTTGCCATTCTCTTAATGATATCATAAGTAGTATAGTTTAAGCAATTTTAGTGGCCAGTGCTTAAAACCAATGGACTATTACTCTGAAAATTTACAACTAAAGGAAAAGACTTAGGCCTTAATTTTGTCTTTGTTATATGAAATATATTTCAGAGTAATTAACTAGCGCTCATTGATGAAGAAACATTTTTTAAAGAAGAATTCCAGTTAATACATAATAAAGAAAAGACAGAGCTATAAAATTATTATTATGTAACCCCTAATGTAATGATGGATTCAGGCAATGAACATCAAAGGATGCTAAGTGAAGGGTGGATGAAGAGCTCAGTTTAGGGCAGTAGATGACTTCTCCTTATAAGAGGAAACCCACAACATTATAACGGGAAGATCTGGCTCTCACCAAGGGAACTCATTGATCGGTCTTGAAACACCCAGGTATTTTTTATCTCCTTATATGATGCAAATGAAGCAAAACCCAAATATATGAAAGCCTGTAGAATTAAAAGAAATATGGAAGAAAAAGGAACAAACCCAAAGATATAATGAGGAAGAAATGAGACAAATCCAAAATGTGGGCCATTCTACAGGATAACCAGTCTTTTTAAGTCAATGGTATGATTTAAAAAGGGGTCAGGGGAGAATTGCTCTCAATTTAAAGACTTAAAAAACATACAACCAAACATACAACTTGGACCTTTTGGGGCTTGAACAAAGCAACTAAAAAATTGAGAGGACAATTGGGGTAAATTGAATATGGACAGGATATTTAATGACACAAAAGATTGTTGCTGGGGTACCACAGAAACATAGTGATTGTGTAAGAAAATGCCTTTGTGTATAGAGATGTATACTGAAATATTTGAGGGTGACCTCACAATGTTTGGAATTTACTTTAGAATATTTCAGCAGACAAGGAAACTAGCAAATCAAACATGGCAAATACGAACAACTGTTAAGTGACGGATATGGAAGAATTCATTACTATTCATTCTCCTTTTATGTATTTTGAACTTTCATATAATAAAATGTATCTTAAATTAGACTAAATTTCACATTCATTTCTTGAGGTTGAAGGAATAAATAATGCTAGAATAAAACCTTTGACATAAAAATGGGAAAGCTAATTCTTAGACCCAGCTTTCCTACCGACCCCAAAATTCTACTTGCACAGAATCTTTTCTGCCTTTGAAGTTTGTTAATGATATGAGTACTACAAAAATGAAGTCATAAAATTTATAGATATTCCTGAAATATGCATGATTTTTTGACTCAGAGTTTTTAAAAAGAATTGTCCTCTCTAGTTGACCAGCTAATCACCAATAAAATGAAAATGCACTCTTAATTGGCCATTAGAAAAACCTAAAAATTATATTTAATTCTTACCAAAAAAAAAAGAAAAAGACCATTAAGATTCTCTAAAAGTTTAGTGCTTCCCATATACTAGGAATTAATGGTTATGAATATGCTCACTGTAGCTTTCAACACTATTGTTTCTCTTCAAAGTTTTAAACTGGGAGCAAGAATGCTTTGTTAGCTAACTGATCAGTTAATTTTTTTCCTGTTTTTAAAAAGATGTGCATGGAAGAAGTTGCAAAAACTTTATTTCATGAAATATGTTTTAATAATTAAATTTATAAAAATGATAACTGATTTCATCACATGCTCAAGTATTAATTACATATTTCAAGCTAAATCTACTCATGATTGTCCTTAACAAACCTCTCTGAACCTAGACAATATCAAGCTAAGCCTTGGTCCTGATGTTAGAAAACACAGGAACTAGACCCCTTTAGTGCAAGAACAATGTGCTTGACAGTGACCTTCCTTTGCCTTAGCTTGTCTCTGAAACACCAGTAAAAAATATCTAACCCAAATACAGTTCAGAGATACAATCCAAAACTTCCATACAAAACAGCTTTAAACAAACAAACAAAAAATCTCTTCCTCTCTCTCTCACTAAATAGCCTTTCAACCCTGCCTCTCCCTGCACTCCTGCCATAATTAATTCTCTTTTTTCCCTAGATTGCTTTTCAACAAAAGTCCTCTATACACAGAGCCAAGCATGGTCACACTCACAGTCCCTCAATTTACATATCTTTAATTAAAGCAATTGCAGAAATAGAGTAGCTCTCTCAGGACCAATTCCAAATTTCCAGGGAAAAAACCGAGTGAATCACCTTTAGCCAGGTGTCCATTCCTGTTTGAATTGACTTGCATGGTCAAGGTCAACATGATATAAACATGTCTTCTGGGTCTATACTCATGAGCGGGTGAGGGCAGTCCTTAGGAAGAGAGGTCATGGCCTGGACAAGCATCCCAAGTACAATAGTATCTACTGTCATCCACCTCACTCTTGTCCAAATGGTCAAGGATGAAATATTCCCAGTTGGATATGACATCAAATTAGTGGCTATTAGAGATCACAAAATGCTAAGTCCTCTCTAATTATTGCTACAATTTACCAGCAATTGTGCTACAGCCATTACTGGGTTTCCCATTTCCACAGGACACATTTTCATCTGTACCCTCATAAGGAGGGACTTCAGCTGATTTGTTTATTGCTTATTCCCAGGGCCTGGAACGGTGCTTGGTAGGTACACAGTAGGCACTTGATAGGCATTTGTTTAATGAATATTGCACAGTGTCCTAGTTGGTTAGAGCAGCTATAACAAATTACCATAGGCTGAGTGACTGACGCAACCAACATGCATTTCTCACAGTTCTGGAGGCTAGAAAGTCCAAGATCAAAGAACCAGCAGATCCAGTATCTGGTTTATAGATGGACATTTTTTCCTTGTATCCTCACATGGAGGTGAGCAGAGAAAGAGAGAAAAGTAAGCTCTCTCTAGTCTCTTCTTATAAGGGCACTAATCTCATTCATGAGGGCTCCACCCTCATTACCTACCTCCCAAAGGCTCTACCTTCTAATACCATAACATGGGGACTAGGATTCCAGCATGAATTTGGGAGGGACACCTACCTTAACTTTCTACCCTGTGTGCTCATACATATACACTGACACACACATGCACACACACACACTCCTCACTGACAGCCACAATCACTTTCCCTCCAATCTCAGAAGGACAGTTCCTGCAGAGTTGATCCTGCACTTGTTCAAGGCCAATCCATTACCTGTCCTCTTAACCCTAGTCTCCTGCTGTCCTAGGCCTTGCACCACTGTTTATTCCCTCTCTGATATCATCATCAACTTCTTCTTCTATTCTTCTTCTTCTTCTTCTTCTTCTTCTTCTTCTTCTTCTTCCTCTTCCTCTTCCTCTTCCTCTTCTCTTCTTCTTCTCTTCCTTCTTCTTCCTTCCTTCTTCTTCTTCCTTCTTCTCTCTCTCTCCTGCCCCTCCTCCTTCTTTTTCACCTCCCCTTCCTCCTCCTACCCCCCTCCCTTTCCCTTCTCTACCCTGATTTCTATGAAATATATTCAGATCTCTCCCAACTCAAATCTACCCTGGATTGGGAGGACTCTCATAGCTACTCTGTAAGACTCAACTCACTTCACTTTCTCTTTACACATTTTTATACTGTTTGACTGGACATGGATTACTTTTCTATCTTAAAAAAGCTTTCCCCCCAAAATGTTCAGACAAAAATATTTAGCACCTGAGTCCTATTCTTCAAGAAGTCTTGCCTGACTCAAATTGCTGTCAAGAGAAGGAAAAATACCTTTTATTATTGGCTAGTCTTGGCACCAACTCACAGAACAAAATGGAAACAACACATGTAAGTGAATTGTGGCAGAACCTTCTGCATGGTGTGGGCCCAGCTCCCACTTGGAGATGCACAGGACCCATACCCACAGATAGGTTCTTTCGTGGGTAATCAGATTTGCAATATACTTAGGCTGTTTTGAGACTGGCTTTTTGCTGAAACCCCCTCACCCTGCAAGTACTTTGCAAAGACCAGTGTAACTGGCTTCCTATTCATTTGCTAATGTCCTTCTTCTGTGATGTAATGAGGGGCATTGGCTCCTTTGTTGTAACATGGATGGTGAGGAAGAGCCATCTTGCAATGTGAGGAGATATGATTAGAATAAAGGCCTGTCACGGCTTTGGCTCCTCTTGAGAGAAAAGCCAGTCTGTTGTCCTTATTCCTCCACCAGACTCGGTAGTCTGTGTGTATGTTTTAATTCATCCATAATGACACAGACACTGCTGGCCGGTGTCCGCAAAAGCGAATAACATAGTAAAAATTTTGAGTAAATATTTACTCAAAATTATGAGGCCCATGTGTGGGCCTCATAATTCATGAAATAATTGATTAGTTCCTGCAAGTAATTTGCTGATATTCATTATAATTGCAGTTTATAAGGCAGTAATTGAAGCAAAATAATCATATAGGACTTCTCCTGGGACACTTAGCTAGCATGAGTAAGGTAAGACTTCTTGAAGAATAGGACTCATGTGGTAAATATTATTGTCTGTATTTTTTGGGGGGTGGAAGCTTTTTTAAGTTACAAAAATAATCCACATTCAGTTAAACCATGTACAAATGTATATAGAAAAAGGTCACTCATTTGAAGGCCTTTACATGGAGCAGGGGATGAAGAACACTGAAATTCTGGACTCCCACAGAACATGGTTTGACCATAAGGCCATTCTCCTTCCTAAAATATTACATTTTGAAGACCGATATCTGACATGAATTACTTTTCTTTTATCCCCCTCATTTCTCCAGCGTGTTTTGCAGAGACCCTTTAATGATGGCATTAACTACTCTCCATAGAAAACACCCCCACAGAAAAGGTGGGATTTGTCTACACAACACCATGGTCTCTGCAGAACTTTCCCATCCATGGACATAGAATGAAGGAAACAGAGAATGAGGGGAAACATCTGCTTGTATCCAGGGTTCATAATACTGAAATTAAATTCTCTCCCCAAATGAAAACACCACAGAATTGTGATTTTTGATATCAAAAATTTGCCCAATCTATGACTTAAAAGGGTATCAAGGCACCCTTTTTGCCTTGGTGTGCAGGTTTCATACTGGAGTTAGGGTACAACAGATTCTACTACATGTACTTAAAAAGCTTTAGCAGAAGAATTTTTAAAAAGTAGGTAGAATCCTAAATAGAACTCTCCTTTGTGGCCTGCATGTATGTTAGGGATGGGGTTGAATACAGTTTTATATTCACTTGGAACTCTGAGAATATCTGCTTCAGGTGAATCCCCATGTTCTGTGATTTTGGGAGTTAGAGAAAGAAAGCATTAAATGGTGTCATTTAGTGTAGGTTCAAGCCAATGAAACATTTGCAGATCTAATGATTTTGACTACTCGGAGGGTGTGAGCCATGTCAGGACTGTTCTTTCTTATCCATCACACACATCTCTTTATCAATTTATTACCCATTATAGACTGTACACCAGTTCCTTCCAAAGGACTTACAGTAGCTCTATACAGCTAGAATCCTTTTTCTTCCTCTAATCAGTAGTCGGCCCCACCGCTTCCTTACTTCATGAAAGCCACAGACTTGGGCTTTTAGAGAGGAGCTCGCTGAGTTGGCAAGGGATCATCTTTCTAACGCGTGCATGTACTATACAGCCATTTGCATTTTTCTAATTTTGGATTCCTGCTTCAATAGGCATATAGGACATTCTTGAGGGTACCTTGGCAACCCACCCCCACATTCATGCATGAAGGTGTCTAGTTCCAGGTTGGCTAACCCACTTGTTTAAATTACGCATGACCATGGGATTTGCTGACTGCATTCAATTCGATGCAGCTATCAGAATTTTCCAACATCTCATGTTACATGAAGCATATGTTAGAATAAATCGACTGCCTTCTGCTGCTAGGTTTTGGCTCTGCTTCTGAGAGGGAAAATGGAACATGCACTCAGTATTCAAGATCCTTTCCTCTCAGTTGGACCTGAAGCAGAGAAAACAAGGAAGTTGAACCTGACCATGTCCTCTGTGGTTTGGCATGCCAGAATCTGAAAGGGAAAGGACGCAAAGGTGAAAGAGTTGCACTAGGAGAAAATTCTCCATTAGATTGGGACATGATTTCAAGGGCTTCTACCCCCAAAATGTAAGCCCTCTCCTGAATGTTTCTGGATTCTTTTACCATGGAGGGAAACAGGCCGTTACAATAGAAATTCAAACTTAATATGAAAATATCCGAATAATAGGGTGAGTCTAACTTGTCCATTTCATTAAACATGAGTCAAGCAACATTCTGGGTTCCTTCCAGTACATGCCTGTGCACCCATTCACTCACATATGGACTGAGGGACTAGGGAATTCAGGAAAATAGTGATATCTGATGGCCTGCTGTGCTGGACACCTGGCCCAGGGGTGGAGGTTGGAGCAGCCACAATGCAAAGAGAAAAACATTGCCCCTGGAAAATGCAAATGAGGTGTCTTCATGGTGAGTAAGACTCAGACAGCAGCCTGAGGCTGGAGATGCCTGGTGGTTCTGAGCACTTCCTAGAGGCCCTCCATGGCCCCAGGTCTTGCCCAGACACTTACTCAGGTTTGTGTTTGTGCTGGAGAGAAAGTAGTTGTACATCTATTGCTTTTTTAATTCCTTACTCTGCGGATGCTTAGCCTCTAGAGCTGTAACATTCTGAGGGTCAATCAACCTGAACTGGAATTCCCAATAAGGGAACACAGAGCGTTCTCTTTCTCAGTTTTGAAGTAGCAGGAGTAACAATGACAAAGACCAACCCAAAGCACTGGGACCTGGAGCCATTACACTGAGTTAACAATGAAGTACTGATTTTTTATGGATACTCAGAGAGTCCCTAAGACTTGCAAAACACTAGCATCCCTGAATCTGGGTGGGCAGGCTATATCAATGGGACTGAGCTGAATTGTCTTCAGCTGGTGAAAACCAAGACATTTGGATTATGTGTAGAAGAAATCATTAAGTACTCTCATTGCTCATTAAGTACTCTAAGTGCTATTGGAGAGTCTTATACTTTCCCATCTGAGACTGGGAGATAACCCTGAAGGATGGATAAAGGGAAGGAGAAAGATAAAGGAAGAGGAGGTTAGAAAAAGGAGGGCTAAGGTTTTTTAAAAGAACTCTCTTATAAATAAAAAACAAAATTAAAGCTGCCTTTAACTCACACTAAAGTTCAGAAAGCTCAGTCCATGAACAGGAAGAATCCAGAAGGCTCCAAAGTCAATAAACCAGCACAAGCATTTCTTCACAGCTCCACTGTCTTTCAGTCTGGCCCCTAGTCCTCTCGACACAGGTGCCAGGAGTTCTTCTCCCTCTGCCTCCCTTCCTGCTTGTTTCCTACCTCTCACCTCTGGGTCCCAAACACCTTTGTGGTTAAGGTGCAATGTCTTCTGTCCTGGAGTCTCAAATTCTCCTGAGTGGGATACCTACAGAGCAAACATTTCTCTTCTTAACCGTGGCCACCTTGTGTGGCATAACTCAATAAGCTATTTTGCTAAAACCATACAAACAGACAAAAAAAATAACCCCCACTTCCCACGTAGGGAAGAATGGGGAGGGACAGAGAGTCCCATCCTTACCCTGGCAAGGACAGGGACAAATGAAGAGTGGGACAGGGAATTCCACTGTACCTAAAACAACTGAGATAATATTTGTGAGCCCCTGCCTTTCCCTTGCTTTTTCAGCTATAAACTTTGCAGATACCTGACCTACAGCCTTGTCCATCCAAGGGCTCACATCAAACAGCACCTAACTCTGGTAGTTAATCTCACACTACCACTGAACCTGACACAAACTTCTGATGTGCTATTATCACTGTGTTCATTTAAAATCTTTATTAACCCCATTGGTTCTCTCCAGCCTCCAGCTGAGCCACTTGGTACCCAAGTGTTAGTCTTCTCATATTTTAAAACCTAGCACTCAAAATCTGGCATATGAAGATTCTCAAGAATGAATGAACAAATGGAAATATGATAGGTAGCACGGACATATCTAATTTAACTCTCTCCCTAAATTCCACTAAAACCACAGCAAAGAGATTTAAAACAAACCAAGAGATAAACCTACAAGAACAGGGAAAATAAAGGGGAGACCATTTTTAAAACGTGAGAAGCTGGAAAACCGATGGACAAGTGGTGTCTAACTTAACAGACCTGGAAAGCTGAACCCTAAGGCAGCAGTGATGAAAGCCCAGAACCAGCCTTACCCACACAGTGTTCCTGAGGCTCGTAAACTAACCGCATCAGATCCCCTTGGAAGTGGAGTGAAGGGACAGGTTAGTGAAGAGCTGTTTGAGGGGCAGTTAGATCTCTGTGTCCCTTCTTTTCTATCAGCTTCTGTGCAGTCATCCCTCTCATACTTGGAGCCCCCCGGGCACAGTGGTGGGGTGTGTATCAAACAGGAAAAGTGAATGAAAGCAGCCTGAATGTAGAGACCTCAGTCTGCTTCCCCCCCATGGTTTCCAAATGGCCAGCAGCGAGGTATACACTTGCTAAGAGGAGACAGAAGAATCTTCTCCGGGAATCTGGTAGACCAAGACTAAGTCTTAACCTGTGTAGCGCCTGTGTGTAGGAATCATGACTGTCAGTCCTAGTTCTGGCCACAGCGCTGTAGCAGGCCAGTCCATAAGAGTGGCCTGTGTCCCAGGAAGGTTCTACTTCTTCTGAAAATATGTTAGTTTAGCCTAATTTGCATGTATGTTATACCTATAATCAGAAGTATTGGAGTAGCATAGAATATAAGCGCATCAGTCATATCTCGGACCAACAATTAGGAATCATTCAGTCAGAGCCCTGAGCTTTCATGGCTCAGTGACACTGGTTCCCAGTGCAGGGAGTACTGTCCCTTCACTCTCCTAACCCTGGATGGCCAAGACTCTGGCCGGAAGCTGTGGGCCTCATTTCCGTGAGTTCCTTCATACCACCTCCAGGCCACAGTGACCGTTGAGGTTGTTGCTAGGGAAAGAGAGAGAACGCACACTTACAAGGTAACTGATGAGACACGGAAGACACCACCAAGAAGGAAAGGTGCTGTGTGTGGTCTTCCACCCCCACCCCAGAGAAATATGTGTGTGGTATTGTCATGCACATATTTAGATAAAGAAGGTCTAGTTTGGGTAGATTAAATAATTCCATACTAGATCATCTTTTTGAAAGGCTATCTCTGGTTGAGTTCCACATTAACAAAATAACCAAAAGCCCATGGAATGTTTAAGGGTCTTAGACCTCCGTCACTCAGACAGAAGCCCAGTCAAATGACTTTGCATGGAACTCCTCTATTGACAAACCCTCCCGGCCAAGTCACCCTACAACTGCACTTCCCAAACGGTGCACTAACACTCCCTCTGGCACCACGGTGAGCTCACTGTGAGACTTTCGAACTTAAAAGGGAAACAGCAATTTCTATTGCTCACCATGCAAACTACTATTAAGTTCTTTGTGCCCAACTACCTAATAAACAAACTATCAGGCATTTCTTTGGGCCTAGAGGTGCCACGAATAAATGACTGGGATTCTAGGGGAGCTATAAGCAAGAAAATTTGGGAATCCCTGCCCTAGAGGGAAGTTTTCAGTTCAGTTGACTTGCCCATCCCACTGTTCAGAGCCTCTAATAAGCTTCTAATGAGCAGATAACTGAGCATATCAGACATTGGATGAAAGTTCCTAACACAAAATACAGAGATAAGAAAGCACACACACAAAACACACAGGGACTCTGCCTGGGAAGAAACCTCAGGGATGGAAGGGAGGGAGGGAGGGAGGGAGGGCAGAAAAGAATCAAGAAGTTTATATATAATATTCTTTTCCCTTTTCTGTTTATGCAAGGAGTCCTTTGCTAATATCACATACACACATCCAATCAAATTTATTGAAAGTACAGATAATCTCTGATGGCTGCAAAATCTGAACCATGTTTAACACATCTCAATATTTCAGTCAGTCCCTGATACCCAAGCTTACCTTGCCTGGCTTTATAGATACGTAACTAAGACTGATATTCTACCAATTTCTGCGGTGCCTCCAAAGCCATTGTAACTGACCTTTTTATATTCTCTGATGGTCTCCATCCCTTATGTCCAAAAAATGTTCTAACTACTTAGGGAGGAATTCCTGCAAGCCTATGTGCACTTCCCAGTACAAATATTAGTCTTTGGATCTTAGGTAGGCTCCCACATAGTTTCACAAGTTAAATTTAACTACAAGTTAAATACAAAGAGCAACAACAACAAACAATAATTGTAATTTATGACCAGAGGAACATAAATGATAACATTGTTAAAATCAAATATGCTGCCTTCATGTCAAACCAGTGCCATCACTTTATTTTAAAATTCCATTTTTATAGATTAAATGCTGTGTCTACCAGGCAATTATGGGTATATTTTTATATTCTAAGGAAAATAACAACAAAAAGAACGTTTGTAAGAGGGTCATGTTGCTCTCCCATTTTTTTCACAGATTGGACTAAATCACGGCAATTAGTGTAACGGAAATGTTTATAGCAATCTCTGATGGTGGTTCCACTAATGCAATGATTTCGCTCAAACCCATTACAACACGAACACGTATCATTAGGATGAATCGGAATCAAAAGCAAAGCAACTTTTTGCTTATAGTAATTCAACATACATCATCTCATCAGCAATGCTAGCTATAGAATTAAGGATATACAATTAGTCAATCAGACAGTTCCTGAATTAATTAATTAGGAAAAGAAAATCATCAAGCAAGGACAGGACTACATCTAACAACATAATTCCCACTCTTAGCAATCCTTTTCATTAATTTTTATCTAGTTATCCAAATAAATCACAGGGTTATATCTTTCCTATATTTTATATAATGTTATATAAGTATATAAAAATATATTGTATGTAATATTATATAAAACACCATACATAATTGCATATATGATACTACATAATATTATAATATTGTATGTAATTTTATATAATATTACATATTATTATACATCTTTCCCATGTGATATTATATGATATTAGTGATCAGGATACCTGCCAGATCACCCTTTGCAAAGTTCTCACATTAGTAGCCACCACTTCAGTATCTCATAAACTCACCCTCCAAGAGGTCACTTGTCTTTTTTTCTTCATCTGAGAATTATTTGTTTTGTTCTCTGCCTGGCAAAGCTATGTTTCTAACAATCTTCAAGGGTTTGATCAACAGCTGCCAATGGAACTATGCATAGAAACTGGGTTAAGTGTATTCCTCTATCGGGAGGCTTAAGTAGAAATTCAGTTACGTTGAGGCTTAGATTTTAAGACAAGGAATGTTTCTGAAAATAGAGAAGAACACTGTATAATGATAAAAGAAGAATTGTGAAATGTCAGCAGTGGAATCTATGAGTATATGAACATTCACTATAGAATTCTTTCTACTTTTCTATGTTTGAAAATTTTCAAAATACAATGTTAGAAAATAGGTGGAGTTGAAATGTATGACAACATTAGCACAAGACAGAAGTAAGTAAATGAAGGTGGTGTTCTGAGGTCTTTGCACAGCCAAGTGGTGAGAGTAAAATTCACAGTAGAATCAAATAAGTCAAAAATTCATATTGTAATTTCTAGGGTAAGCACTAACAGAGTAATAGAAGATACATGAATTACTTGGGTGGTGGAGGGGGATGGACTGAATAATAATAAATCTTCTCACTTAATCCCAATAAAAGTAAGAAAGGGAAGAAAGAATCTAAAACAACTGAGTTAAGTAGAAAACAAATAATAAAATGGTAGACAGAGACCAAATATATTAATATTTATTTTAAAAATAACTAAACACTTCGATGAAAGGACAAAGTTGATAAGACTCAACTTCCCAAAATCTTTTGCTGCTTATAAAAGATATACTTTAAAAATAAGGACACATTATGGTTATAAGAAAAAAGTGAAACAGTGTATACTAGACAAACAATAACCAAAAAGAACTGGTGTAGCTACACTAATATCAAAGTAAACATTAATACAATAAGTGTTGGTGGTAACAAAGAGTCATTTCATAATTATAAAAAGAATTAATTCATCAGAAAGATGTAACAATTTAAAATTGTATGCATTTACTACTGTAGCCTCTCAAAATATGTAAAGCAAGAATGGGCAACACTACAGGTAAATAGCAAATTCACAATAATACTGAGAGGCTTTAGTAATTGTCTTAGAAGCTAACAGCAGAAACAGACAAACTGTAGGGACATAGAGGATTAAAACAACACGAAACAATCTGACTTACTATATAGAAAACAGTGCGGCCAACAACTGCAGAATTCCTATCCTTTTCAAGTACACATGGACTACTCACTAAAATTTAAATTTGCCTGGCTATAAGCATATCAAAATAATTTTGAGAAGATTGAAATTATACACACCATGTTCGCCCATCACAATAGAATTAACCTAGAAATCAATCACAAAAAGATAAATGTAAAGATCCTCAAAAGTGTTTAGAACTTAATACCCTTCTAAAACTAGTAAGGTTCAAAGGAGAAATCACAATGGAATTAGAAAATATTTTGAATTGAATGAGAGCAAAAATGTTATATAACAAAACTTATGAGATGCATTTAAGGCATACTTCCAGGAAGAATTATATTGCAGCTCATTATAGTGCAACAATGATCAAGCCAAGTGAATTTTGTACAAGGATCGGTGACTAGACCAATGGAACATAACTGAGTCTAGAAACAGATCTCCATATAAGCAACCACTCAATTTATAGCAAAGATGCCCCAACGCACTGGAGAAAGATGGTCTTTTCAAGAATGGTACATAATCTATTGGAAATCCATATGAAAAAACAAGTTAATATTGACTCCTACCTCATACCTGACATTCACAAAAATAAACTTCAAATGGATTGTACAGCCAAATATGAAAAATAAACAGTAGGTTTAATCTAGGAGATAGCACAGCAGAAAATCTTCATGAACTTGATGTAGCTGACATGATAGACAAGAACAAAACCCAAAAATTAAAAAAGAAAGTACTGACAAATTATACTATAAAAAGTCATTAGTGGCAAAAGAACTTTTGACGCAGTGTTGCGAAATATCAGTTATCAAAATATAACCTCATTAACCTAATTTTTAAAATATATTTGTATTATGTTATATATGTAGAAATAAAAACAGATAACCATCAAAATATTAATAGTGGCTGTCTCTGCATGACAGATGTGGATAATTTTTATTCTCTATGTTTTTTCTGCATTTCCAATTCTCCTTACATTGGCATATATTATTTTTACATTCACTCAAAATAATATTTAATTCCTCTATGGTCAGAATGTTTGTGTCGGTCTCCCCCATCCCAAATTCATATGTTGAAGTCCTAATGCCCAATGTGATGGTATTAGTAGGGGGAGCTTTGGGGAGGTTCTTAGGTCACGAGGGAGGAGCCCTGCTGAATAGGGTCAGTGCCATATAAAGGAGGCTCCAGGGAACTCCTAGCCTGGCCACCATGTGAGGACACAGCAAGAAGGCGCTGGCTGTGAGGAGAGACAAGGACCCTCACCAGAAGGCAACTGCACTGGTGCCTTGATCTTGGACTTCCCAGCCTCTAGAACTGTGAGAGAGAAATTTTTGTTGTTTTAAGCCACCCAGCCTAAATGGACTAAGGCAATTCCCCTATTTTAAAAGTAACAATTTTACTGACCTAAAACTGTATGGGATCATTCTGATAAGAAAAAAAATCAGAGACAAGGACTTACTGGTGGATGAACACATGACCAAATCCCAGTGAACAGCTCGGTATTTAGGATAGGAAACCAATCTATGCAGGCATTTCCCAATTGTTTAAGCAGCAAGAATCGTTCTCTAAGTAGCATCTTTTCCCAAGGAAATCCACATTTCATTATAAAGACAGAACAAAATATCTATGTTCTCATAATTCAGGAGCAAGTAATGTAGTGGACAACATCAGAATTTGGCAAATTTATACAGAACACTCACATTCTATGGCAAAAAAAAAAAAAAAAAGTGTTCATGAAAAGTGTGTAATCTAGTTTCACTCCAGGTTGTGACCCCACTGTGAGGTGCCTGGCCTCAGGCCACAGTTACATCATTTTCTATCAGGACCATGGTACCAGAACTGCAGGCAGGGAGGGGCAGAGTTAGTTTGAGGACTGAGTGAACAGAAGTGTCTCTGGGGATGATCTGGAGAAAGAGGAGTAAAGGAAATGCTTTCTGCCCAGAACCTGAAGCAACCAGGGAAGGCAAAGGAAATATGGGAATGCCAGGAAATAAACTGAATCCTGCTCCTCGCTAGGGAATACATGGGGGTTTTAAATACAGAACCACAAACTGCTAAAAGCCAATTTAGAGGAAGTTGTGAAATTTGTCCAAAGTCCACAGTTGGTAAATAATTGAGCTGAGATCTGAACAAAGCCTGTGATCTCCTTGCGGCCCAAACACCTCCCAGGAAACAGAGAGGGTGAGCCAGATGTCCCCCACCGGGACACCAAACAGATCACAAGTGTCTACGGCATTCCTCTTCCAGCATCCGAACACCAAAATCCGGGGGAAAACGTGACTGAACAATCCCCCAACCAGGTGTTATAAAAACAACAGGTAAAAAAGAAGGAAAACCAAGGCAGTGTTAGGATGTATAATTGGCACAATCAGAGTCATGTTTTAAGACTCTGCTCTCAAGGAACAGAGGGGCCTCCATGCACATGGCGGCCGGGGGGTGGGTGGATAGCTCATTCATTGTGTGTTTATGTCCTCTAAGGTTGCGCAACACACAGCCTTACAAACATGCAAATAAGCTGAAACACTGCAAGAGTATATCACGGATTATTTCTCAACTATCTGCTTAGTGTAAACCAGGCAACATGGTTTTTTCTCTTACCAGGTTAAGAGAAACAGAAAAGAAAGGGATGACACAACTTATCTTGTCAGAGTACCTGCTGAAAAAGGAAAGGTACTCTGTGAGTTTGCTGCCAATGTAGGGAAGCGACCAAAGTCCCTGCAGGCTGCTTTCCCAGAGGCGTTAAAGGAACTCCAGAGCTGACAGGAGGTCCTGCATCGAGGACAAGTGGCCAGGATGTCTACTGTCAGAACCCTGCAAGGGTTCTCCTCACAGGAGGACCATGGTATGGGAGGAGGGTGGAACGTTCATGTCTCAGTCCCCAAATGCCACCGTCCCCCGCACGGCACAGTCAGTTCCCGGACCTTGGGTCACTACCTGACTTTTAACCCTTTCCCCTGCATTGGCTTTATTTCCCAGTCTTGTAGCTTTCTAAGTTAATCAGGGGATAATTATTTTTACTTGGCACTTTCTGTGTTTTTTAAAGTAAATGATACTTAATTGCATAAGTACATAATAATAATGCCAAAATACAGAGTCCTCCTTGACTACCAGCTCCGTCTCATCACCACCAGCATCACTGCCCAATTCCACTCCCCTCTCCCAAGGTCAGACACTATGATCAATCTGGTATACAGATTGGTCCTTTCTGGACCTATTTCAAATGTATTTAAAAGATATATGTACCCATAAATATATACTTTTATGGTGATATCATTTACACAAATAGTGTCATGCCATGCCTATTGTTCTTCAACTTCTTTTATTCACCTAAACAGGAGTGTCAAACGCATTTCGCCGGGGGCCACATCAACTTCATGGTTGCCTTTAAAGGGCCGAAGGTACGTTCACCTCCTTAACAGTTAAGGAGTAGTTACATTTATACAGTCCTAAAATTAGTTCGGCCCTTTGAAGGCAACCATGAGGCTGATGTGGCCCCCGGTGAAAATAAGTTTGACACTCTGACTTAACACATCTGTCACTGGGAGTCTCACTGGCAGTACATGCAGATCTACCTCATGTATACTTAAAACGGCTGCGTAGCCTATGATACCGTATTTGTTCAATCACTCCCCCACTGCTTCCATTTTTCACTATCACAAATGATGCAGTAATGAATGTCCTTGTATGCAAAACTTTGGGCATGTGTTCAAGTCTTTCTTTGGGACAAATGTCTTAAGTGGAACTGCTATAAATTATAACAGCTTCAACAAAATTATCTTTCCCCCAGGACCAAACCAATTCACACCCTCACCAATCATGAGAGTATGTGTTTCTCCCAGTCTTCACCACCACAGGGCATTATTGGTTTTCCAGTGACCCCATAGGCAAAAATAGTGTTTCCCAATTTCAGTTTTAATTTCCCTGGGTACTAATGAGGGTGAGAGGTAATTTTTAAATGTTTTAGTTTTGTCTTATTTTTTTATTTTATTTTGGAGTTTCCTATATTTTATTCGTGTATGTGTGTAATATATTTTATTGAGTACGCTGTTACAGTTGTCCCACTTTTTTCCTACCCTTTATTCCCCTCCACCCTGCACCCACACTCCCAAAAGCATTCCCCATCTTAGTTTATGTCCATGGGTCGTACATATAAGTTCTTTGACATCTCCATTTCCCATACTATTCTTAACCTCCCCCTATTTTGTACCTACCATCTATGCTTTTTATTCCCTATACCTTTCCCCCATTCTCCCCTCCCCCTCCCTGCTGATAGCCCTCTATGTGATCTCCATTTCTGTGATTCTGTTCCTGTTCTAGTTGTTTGCTTAGTGGGGGATTTTTTTTTAGGTTCAGTTGTTGATAGTTGTAATCTGTTGTCATTTTACTGTTCTTATTTTTGATCCTCTTTTTCTTAGAAAGTCCCTTTAACATTTCGTATAAAAAGGACTTGATGATGATGAATTCCTTTAACTTGACCTTATCTGAGAAGCACTTTATCTTCCCTTCCATTCTAAATGACAGCTTTGCTGGATAGAGCAATCTTGGATATAGGTCCTTGACTTTCAAGACTTCAAATACTTCTTTCCAGCCCCTTCTTGCCTGTAAGGTCTCTTTTGAGAAATCAGCTGATAGGCTTATGGGAACTCCTTTGTAGGTAACTGTCTCTTTTCCTCTTGCTGCTTTTAAGATTCTCTCCTTATCTTACATTTTGGGTAATGTAATCATGATGTGCCTTGGTGTGTGCTTCCTTGGGTCCAACTTCTTTGGGACTCTCTGAGCTTCCTGCACCTCCTTGAAGTCTATTTCCTTTGCCTGATTGGGAAAGTTCTCCTTCATTATTTGTTCAAATAAGTTTTCAATTTCTTGCTCTTCCTCTTCTCCTTCTGACACCCCTATGATTCGGATGTTGGAACATTTAAAGCTGTCCTGGAGCTTCATAAACCTCTCCTCATTTTTTTTGAATTCTTATTTCTTCATTCTGTTCTGGTTGAATGTTTATTTCTTCCTTCTAGTCCAAATTGTTGATTTGAGTCCTGGTTTCCTTCCCATAATTGTTGGTTCCCTGTGTATTTTTCTTTCACTTTGCATAGCCTTTACTTCTTCCTCTATTTTTGCAACCAACTCAACTATTTCTATGAGCATCCTCATTACTAGTGTTTTGAACTCTGCATCTGATAGGTTGGCTATCTCTTCATTGCTTAGTTCTATTTTTGGAGCTTTTTTTCTGTTCTTTCATTT
Organism: Anoura caudifer; assembly: GCA_004027475.1. Lineage (NCBI taxonomy): Eukaryota > Metazoa > Chordata > Mammalia > Chiroptera > Phyllostomidae > Anoura > Anoura caudifer. The sequence continues at coordinate 41,011 of PVKU01002994.1, read as the reverse complement.
GGGCCAGATAGGTATAGATATAGATATAGATATATAGATATATTTTTTCTCCACATGCTGTAAGGAGCTCAGACTTAGATATTAACCACAGCAGGGCAACCCACATTACTTCATTGTGGCACTGTATGTGGAAGGAGTCCAAGAGGGAACAATGTTGCTTGTTCAACTCTCACCCTCTCCGCCCTGGCTGCCAGTCTCTGCCCCTCCTACCAGTCTGGATGAATGTTTCTTCTTTAACTTCTTGGTTGCCAGACTTCTATACAGTTCAATTTTCTGGCAGTTCCGGTTATTTTTTGTTTTTAAATTTGCTATCCTTCTTTTGGTTGTGCAAGGAGGCAAAGCATATCTACCCACGCCTCCATCTTGGCTGGAAGTCTCCCTTTCCTATATTTTATTCTATTAGATGGTTTTGTTTTTTCCCAATTAAATCCATGGCCCATCTGGAGTTTATTTTAACTGCATATTTTGTTATAAAGAAAAACCCTATTTTTTTCCAAGTAGGATGTTAATAATCTGCCCATCATTTATTGAAGATTTCTTTTTTTCCACAGTGATTTAAACTGCCATCTAAAATCTATATAAATCTTCATTTACCATGGGTCAACTTTAGAACTCCCTATTTGCTTCCACTGATCTATTACTATGACAGGAATTGTTTTAATTAATGAAGTTTCACATTATGTTTAATGTCCAATAGGACAATATTGATGTTTTGTACATTTTTTTTCCAGATGACTTTGAAAATCAACTTGAAAAGTTTCTCAAGAAAACCCCATTAGGATTTATTTAGAGTTTCCTTTCTGTCATTTAGTAAAGTTTTATAGCTTACTTAATATAAATCTTACATACTTCTAGTTGGACTTCTAAGTCTTTGTTTTTTTGTTTTTGCTTTTTGGCTGAGCGCATATTTACATCTGATATGACTTTGCTCATTGCCAATTAACTATTGCCCCAACCACAATACAATAAAATTATCATTTTTGCTAGATAGTTTCCAAAATTTACTCAAGCACCATTAAATTTGTGTAGATTATGCTGTTCAGTTTCCTGGATCTACATTTTTATTTAATTTGATCTGTGAACAGCATGATAACATTAGTAAGTTTTCTTGACTGTGCTGAGTGACTGGCAGACCTGCTTCCAGAAATTTCCTGTCCCAAACCTCTTCTGTACTTGTCCTGCTACCTTTTTTCAACCAAAGCAGCAAAGCCTGTCCTATTTCATACACAAGGGTTCTATATCCATTCCATTTGAAAGCAAACTCCACTGTGAATTTTTTTTTCTGTTTTGAAAATCATTGTAGTGAATGATTTTCTGGTCGTTATAGTAGGAAACACTGGAGACAAAGGGGTATTTGGAAGAAATTCAAGGACCCTTTTAGTAAGCAAGGACCCATCTCTTTGCAGAGGTTCATGGTCTACAATCTGCATTGTTCCTCAGCCTGCTAACTGGGCTTCACCTGCCACCACCTGTTCTCTTAATTGCCCAAATCTGAAGATCTGCCTTCATTCAGCAATGCAGAGCTTCGGCATTATAAGTTTTCATGAGACAGTCTAGTCTTCTCTCCAGTGCCTACCAAAGGTTGGATGCGACTAATGATATTTAGAAGAGACTATATAAGAATGTGTGATCTACAACTCATCAAGTACTCTCAAATTTGACCCTTGGATGGGATTACACAGCCATCAGGATAACTATTTGGACCTTGTGAATACAGCTCTGAGAAAAATCACTACACTCAACTAAATAAGGTGCTCTGGTTTTGATTTAAGGTCATTCCAAGAGTCAATGAGTGAATGAATGAACAATCAAATTTAAAGAGAATCAATTTGCAAAGCAAAAAGCTATAGTTTTGTCACTGTAGGCAGCTTTATTTAAAATCTATTAGAAAAGGAACCAATAAACTTAGCCTCTTCTTAATTCAGTTAAATTCTTCACAGCCAAAACAAAATTACCAGAAATACCTCAGTATTAGTTGGAAAGTTTAAGTATTAGAAAATATGTATTCAACATAGAAGTTATCAAATTAAGTAGTATTTCTAGCTTTAACAATCCAAGATGCTAAAACTTCAAAATGAATATTCACTACAGAGGGCTTCCTTTGTGCTTAATAAGAGTGATTTAGCCAATTTTACGGGTTACGTAAAATTCTGGACTTTCTGACAAAGATGTAATAAAAATTTCAGGATGGATTTACTTTACAATTTAGACCTTTGCATTGAAGAACTGCATTTTTTTATTAAGTCATAAAATAACAGGTATGTGATAGGTGGCTACAGGAGCTATCTATTTCTCTCACCCCAGAAATGAGCCAGAATAGAACTTTACTCATCATTTTCTACATTTCTTTAATGTGTTTTATGGCACTCCTTACTCAACTCTGATTGAAAAAGTTGTTTCCGTATGTACACAAAAGGAAAAGAAAAAAGGGGGAAGTGGCAGTAACGGAAACCAGTCCCTTCAACAATGTAAAAGGTTACCTTCACAGATACCCTATATACCTGTGCTTAAAAATAGTTTTATATAATTTATTATAATGTTCTAAAAATGGTAGAACCATTGGCTAGAATGTTTCTTTTATAGAATTTTCTGTGCGTGAGAGAGGCTCAGCTCCATGTGGCTTCCAGGTACCTGCATCACGTAAAGATGGGCATCTACACTTTCTTGCAACAGCTCTGCTCCAACCCACTAGGGGAAGAGGGAAGGGTGGAAGGCAACAGCTGTTGTGTTTGTGCAACTCTCTGGCTTAATTGAATCAGGACAGATTTAATTTTTTGGTTTGTTATTATGCATAGTCTTCCAGATTATTTTCTAAGGGTGTTATATAAGTTTTTAATAATAAAAATTATTTTACCAGTAGATAGTTTTATCAAGCTATGAAGGAATTTTCTCTGTAGAGCAATTCAAAAGTTTTATAGGGACCATTTTGTAGTTTCCATTCTTTTTGAGGAGCTAATACCTAACCATTTCTGGTACTCATTTGGTCGTGACACCTTCGGGTGGACACATAAGTCATCAGAGGAGCCTGAAGTTCTTGGTGTCCAGTCTCTCTGCCCCGGAATGCACATGAGGGAACCACTTACTTGTGGTTGGATGAAGGCCCTGCACGAGGGACGCATAAATCAGTAGGCATAGGAGTTTTTAGACATTTGGCGTGGAAAATAGATTAGTAACTCTGTTTTATTGCAACTTTCGTTTCAGTATCTGCCAGGGGATTTCTGGAACATGCTAAAAACAAAACCCTTCCTAGCATGTGGCTGAGGGAATAGACATTTATCCAGTTATTAACATTCCCTGGCTCTGAAGGATGACAGAAACACACAAACACACTCCATTAATCATCCTGCCTGATATTTTTAGATTCAGGAAAAAAAAAAAAAAGGCTGAGAAGTTTCCCATAGGAGAAATGCAGTTATGAATGAGAGCCCTATGGAAGGCCTTGCTCTACCTCCTTGACGGCCAAAATGCCGCTCAGCAAGACCTAGTGTGCAGACAAGGGGCTCTACAAGACAAATTTCCTCACGTGTGGCATAAGGCATTTTGCTTTCAATGTTCATTAAAATTGGAAATTAACTAACTAGGAAGCATTGAGGAAGTGAAGTCAAGCATGGTAGCTTTTTCTCTGAGGTACAATGATGGATCAACAACAAAGTCAGAATCTTAACGTCATGGAAAGAACCTGAGCCCACTTCAGTCCCATGACCTGGTAGGATCAGCAAATTTTTTAGTTCAGTCCGCCCCTTCTTTTTGTAGATAAGGAACTGAGACTCAGAGTGGCCAAACGATATGCCAGATGTCACCCAGCTAATTAGCAGTTTGGTGAGACAAGAAACTGGGTTTTCCCTGAACCCTCTGAACATGTCTCTATGTCCAAGGTGGAGTTGAAGGTTACCTCTTTATGTGGTCCCTGCTCCTCTCACAAATGCAGTTACAGTTCCTATCATGATAAAATTGCATTTTTCCCCATCTCCCTAGATGTAAAGCCTATAGAAGATAGAGTCAAGTTTTACCCACCTTTTCATCCCAGCTCCTAGCATAACACCTAACACATGCCGTAGTGTAAAGTAATGCTTCTTACAATTGCAGCTAACTTCTGCTGAGCCCCTAGTTCATGTCAGGCCTGTCCTGCCTCTTTAGTGCATGACCTCTTTTGGTCCCCACAATATCCTTGGAGGCAAAAAATATTGTTGATTCTGCTTAACAAAATTTGAAATGGAAGCTCAACAGGGCAGTGTGCTGAGGGACTGGCAGCACCTGGACTCCTTTTCAGGCCTGTCTGACCGCTCAGTCAGTGTGAGTTCAGTGAGTGAATGAGTGAAGGAACTCAAGTGTTGGGTGCCTGCACTTACCCAGTGTTAGCTTTGCCACTTCTTAAGTGTCTAGATTAGAAAAACAAAGCCTTTGGTTCCTCTCATTCCTCTAGCACAAAGTGGAAGGCTACGCATGTGGAATGCATAAGACTGGGGAAGTGTATCAGAGCCTCCCAGTGGGTGTAAGACCCCTGGCTCGCTTCCATTTTTTGAGGCCCTCAACGTAGCAAAATATGAATACATGCCAAAACACGGTTACAAAAATAACAACACATTTTAAAGTTTTAGTCCTGGCAATGTAGCCCTGTGACTATGCATAACCTCATTTGAGGATGTCTAAATGTACATTTCTAGACCCTTCATGTGAGCACAGGATCTAAAGGTCTTCTGAGCCCACCCTGGAATAAGCCCCCATTAATCCTAAATCTACCCACTGAGTTCCTTTTGTGGAGTTGTGTTGAAACTGTTTGCTATTATTCCAGTAAAGCATTTACAGTACAAAGTACCTTACAATGACTAATTATATTGAATGGTCATTTCTGCCACTGAACATCATGGAAGCAACAAAGGAAAATACCTTTCTGTCACATAAAGTTGCCCTCTACCCTATCCCCATGTGACAAACTAGACACACAGGTAGTTGTGTCAGCAGAAGCAATAGAGGCGTAATGAATTGCTAAACTTGCTTCTCATAATGCAGATGGCACAGGGGACCCCTTGGGGAGGAATGCAATGCCACAGCTACAGTACAGCATCTTGAGCTCCCAAAGAGGTGTCATTAAAGTTAGTATGTGCAGAATTTAAGTACTTTCTACTCTATGAAGAAAAGTCTTTGAGAGGCAATTGTTATATTGACTCCTAGTTGATCTTGGAATTATTCAGCAATGCCAGGACTTTCTCTGGAGGTTAGTAAAGAGTGTTTGAATTATATTTTTATAAACTGTTATTCAAAAAAAGTTATTCGTTGTCCACATTTTCACTTTGGACCTAAACAGTTGGTGTCAAACTAGTATCAGAAATTCTAAGTCTCAGCTCATTTGCAACTACAATGAATGAATTCATGTAAGTTATTTCCCTCTTCTCCAAAAACTGCAATATTTTCCATCTCCTCAGAAGTGTAACAACATTAAAGACAGTTTATGATTTATCAGCCTTTCATTCATGTCTACCAAAGAACTGAAAGATGCCATCCAATTCTGATATCCCCAGTTCTATCCCACTTATTATAATTAACCTTGACTTCCTACAGCAGGACAACAGAGCCATGACCTGCCCACACAGGTGCCTTTTTGTAGGCAAACTTGAGCAGCAATTAGTGCTTAATGTATCCTTTTAAAAAGAAGCACCCATCTTCAAACCATCTATTTATTTATTCAGTAAATATAATGAGCACCTACCATGTGCCAGGCATATCAGAAATATGTTATGTGTTTTCTGAATTGGAACTGGTCATGCACTTTCCCATAGAAATATTGTCACCGACATTATTACTCTTAGACACACGCAGGTAGGGGGCTCTGCCCAGAATTCAGGACTCAGAGGTTCCTGGACATTAGAGTCCCTTCTGGTGCCTGTGACTGGCCAAAGCTGGCATCACCCACTGGGCAGGCACCTGGAGCCTGGACCTGCTGCTGTATGAGCCTCAGTCCCTGTTTCTCACCTTCTTGGGGGCCTCCACACTTCTATTGCTTCCACATTATGGTGTCGACCGGAGGTGCCAGTGACTCCAGAGCTCGCTCCTATGGGGTCAGAGTGTCGTAGCTGGGCTCTGGGCTCTGGTGGAATAGCAAATGCAGTGTCTTCTGGGCAGTGTGGGGTTTTTGTTCTACTGTGATCAGATGAGACTGGACAGTAGAATGGTGCTGACACTCTGGTCTGTATAACTCACGCTGCTTACACAGACAGGTGCCCCACAAAAAAATTAACCTGTGACTCTGTCACATCATAGGTCTGTGCATTGAATCATCTAATTGTTATAATAACAGGTTAGGTGCCCTTAATAATGAGTTATAATTTTAATTTACATCTTAATTAAGGGTTAAATTTATAAGCTAAGGATATTCCTTACCAACAAGCCTAGGAACCTACCTTATTTTAATTTTTAGGATAGAGAAATGTTTTGTTTTTTAAAAGATATTATTTATTTTTAGAGACAGGGGGAAAGAGGGAAAAAAGTGGGAGAGAAACATCAATGTGTGGTTACCTCTCATGTGCCCCCTACCAGGAACCTGGTCCACAACCCAGGCATGTGTCCTAGACTGGGAATCCAACCGGTGACCCTTTGGTTCATAGGCCAGCACTCCATCCACTGAGCCACCCTAGCCAGGGCAAGGAAATGCTTTCTGATTACCAGACAACTATAATAATTTTCAAATGGATTTTTGGGATCCAATCCATCCTAAATTTGAGACTATCTGTATCATTCTATGTATATACTGCAGAACTCACTTATAAAAAAGGGTCAATTGTTGCCCTGGCTGGTGTAGCTCAGAGGATTGAGTGCTGGCCTGCAAGCCAAAGGGTTGCTGGTTCGATTCCCAGTCAGAGCACATGCCTGGGTTGTGGGCCAGGTCCCCAGTTGGAGGTGTATGAGAGATAACTGATTGATGTTTCACTTGCACGTTGATGTTTCTCTCCCTCCCTTCTCTCTCTAAAAAAGAAATTAAAAAATAATAAAGACAGTCAAATTGTTCCATGAAATTCTTAATGTAAAGCTTTTTGGGAACAATGCAAAGGAAACACCGTGTGCATGTTTCTGTGGCTTATTTATGTTACTCATCTTTGTGCCTCAGAACTCTTCATACAATGCCCATAGTAGGTAGATACTCAACAAATATTGGCTGATTGTCATTTTTCAGTAGAAAGTCTTCATTATGTATTTTTCTTCAAAAAACAGTGTTTGTAGGTGCTTCATAACTAGTTAAAACCTTTTATGAAGAAAACAAAATGAGAAAGCTCTATATAACACATGAGGATATTTTCCTCAAGAAATTCTTCTGGCTTCATAACCTTGTCAGAACTGCCAATGTTTTTCTTGTGGCTCAATAACAACAACAAAAATGACACAGCCATCCATAGCAGTAAAAAATGATTAAAAAAAACAACAATGGGACAATGACACAAATCCCCTGAAAATGATTCAAAACTCTCTCCCTCAGGGAAAGACTCTACCTCAGTCTCTCCCTTCTTTGTCTCCATCTTTGCTTCTCTCACATATACTCAGACAGGAACACACATGTGCACACACGCATGCAAGTGGGTGCACGCCCACCCATACCCCACTTCCGCCTGACAGGAAACACAAAGGCAGTGTGGAGCACATGGTTTAGGTCGGTGCGAGCTCAGTAAAAACAGCCACTTCCAAAACAGGTACACGAGACTGTGAAAGGCGGGAGCCATTTCCTGAGCCAAGCAGAAATCTGAATTCCTTGTTCAGTTAACCGTGTATTTCAGTCATACACTTAACAAGTGAGTAATTTTCATATTCAATATAAAAACCAATATTAAAAGAACGCTGTGTGCGCATATTTGCCGTCTATGCAAATATCTGTTAAGACTCTCTAGCTAATGTTATATCTCCCATGTGTTAACTGTCAATGATTATAAAATATTATTAATCAACAACTATGTGGTCTCCACGAAGTAAATGAACTCTGCCTTTCTTGACAGTTCCATGACGTCATTGAAGTAGACGCTTTCAGAACCAAATGCTAATGATCTATTTTTTAAAATATGTTACACATGCTGGTAACAAATCAAAAACCCGAAGAAACAACTGAAATGCACCATATGAAAAGTCGACACCACCCCTCTGGGTTTTCTGCAGCGCTGGTTTCACAGTGTAGCAGAACAAGGACCGAGGAGGTCCCCCTGTCCACACCAGCAAGTGGATTGACTGGTTGCCATTGCCTGGTGTCCGCACCCTGCTGTTCACGGATGTGACCTACAAGCCTGCGTGCCAACTTAATCCTGGCTGAGTAAACCATATTTAAGCAAATCAAGAGAACTTGATACTGTGTTTACACATATTCTCTGCTGAATAATCATTGCTTGCTTACTATATTTTTATAGAAAGAGAATTGAGGTTTCAAATTATCCTAAAGAAAAAAAAAATTAAAGTTGACTCCTAAAGCATATAATCCGAGAACTGTCTCACTGTAAATCCTGGCTGTATCTAATTTGCAGATGAAAGGGTAAACTGTGGGTCAAATATCCCAGTTTTCTAACTCATAATCGTTAAGATTAGGCTTGTGTCTTACCTTCATTGGCATTATTCCTTTAATAGTAGAGTCTCCTCATAGACAAAAGGTATTGAGACAAAGCCACTGAGGTGTCACTCTAAGGTGGAAACACGTTCCAAATGCAGCATTCCACTCTTGTCCTGGGGGGCGGGGTGGGTCCAGTGGATGCCCCAAACTGCAGATAGTACAGAACCCCAAAATACTGTTATTTCCCATACATCCATACCTATGATCAAGATTAATTTAAAAATTAGGTACAGTAAGAGATTAACAACAATAACCAATAATAAAATAGAACAGTTATAACAACATATTATGATTAAAGTTATGTGAAAGAGTTCTCTCACAATTCTTTATACTTACCTTACTTCTTCTTGGGATGATGTTAGATGATAAAACACCTACTTGATTTGATGAAGCGAGGAGAATGAGACATTATTAAGCAAAATTAGGGTTACTTGAACACAAGCACTACAATAGTAACCTAGTAACTACAACAGTAACTACAAAGTAACCTAGATCACTACCAATGGGAGCGGACCTCAGGGAGGTAGCTCAGGGAGTGCACGCGGCCCGCAGCTGGTTCATAGCTCAGGCAGAGGGGACAGGTCTCGCGAGATTTCATCATGCTACTCACAACAGCACAAAATTTGAAACTTACGAATTCTTTCTGAAATTTTCCATTTTATATTTTTAGACAGTGGTTGACCCAGGTAACTGAAACCATGGAAAGCGAAACCGCGGATAAGGGGAGGACTACCATCGCAGTCAGGACTGACTTGCTGCTCAGTTGGCAGAGAACGCCCGCACTGGCGGTCACCACCTTTCACCTGCGGGGCAGCCGAACCCAGCTGAGAGGCAGCGAGGAGGAGCGCTCCCAGGTGTTCACTGTCTCACTGCAAGAAGGGCCTTCTGAAGGCAGTCACTTCCTTAAATTTCACCTGAAGGTTCTCCCACTTCAGCCACTCTCAGATTATTCCCACCCGAAATCTTACTTTATTATTTCAGCCAGTGCCCCAGGAAGGTAATAATCCCTTCAGAGTGCCCATCGCCTCCCTTCCCTCTGTGCCGTAGCTTGAAGATCTTCCACCTCCAAAATGTTTACTGTATCTTGATTTTCTACTTCTTCTCTGGCATAATTTCTAAGAATCTTCCCTCCAATCCACAGTTCTAAGCAATCAGGAACTTTCAAGAGCTGGCAGTGCTCCAAAGCAGGGATCTGCAAGCATATTTTTGATAACCATTAGATCTACAACCAGCTCCAGTAGTGTAATGGAATTTTCTAAAGCAAATAACTTTTCTTTCATGATAACATAAAGAAAAATTAATGAGTGGTGCTGTGGGCTGAACTGCATCCCCCCAAATCCATGCATGAGTGAACACTAAACACCCAATGTGATGGGATTTGGAGATGGGGCCTTCTGGAGATACTCAGAGATACTCAGGCTTAGATGAGGTCGTGAGGATGGGGCCCTCAGGATGGGAGGAGTGCCTTTATTAGAAGAGATACCAGAGATCTCTCTCTCTCTTCCCCCTCTTCTTCCTCCTCCCATCCCCCCACCACCGCAGGAGGACACAGCAAGAAGCGGACATCTGTAAACCCGGAGGAGAGCTCTCGCCACAACTCAGCCATGCTGGCACCCTGATCTCAGAGTTCCAGCCCCCAGAACAGTGAGAAAGTAAACTCCTGTTGTTTAAGCCACCCAGGCTATGGTGTTTTGTGACAGCAGCCCAAGCTGGCTAAACACAAGTGGCTTTGATTAAACTGTACTTAAAATCCTTTCCAGCTCCAAATTCTTTGAATTTATGTCATTTATAAAAATATGCTCATGTTGATGTGGGTAGTTGAGGGATGAGAGGTACTAAGTTTGGGGAGTGAAATTGTTAGGGTCAGAGATTCAAAAAAGTGTGAAATAAATGGCAAACTATCAAAACTCCCCAAAGGTAGTTAAAACCCGGTCTTGAGAATTATCAGATGCAAATTCTATCTTAACCTCCTCAAATGTGAGTTATCACCTTTACCCTTTTCTCTGACTGGACAACCTTTGATGCTTCAGTACTGGAACATGAGCGGTACCTTACCTAAATGTGAAATATTGATAAAGCAAATAAAATTGTGTAAGCTGCTTCATGGTATGGTATGAAATATAAAATTAACTTTTCTCAAACATGTGTAAGTTACAGTTCTGATTTGGTAAGCTATTAAGACTGACAAAGAGTTAGTGATAGGCCAATATACTATCTTAGCTTGGAAGGATGAGCAAAAGTGAATCCATTTGATTTCAGTAGGTGGCAATTGAGCTTAATGTCTTTACATGCTAGGGCTAGTTTTCTGTGCGTTCTGGAAGTTTTCCCTACCCTCACCTCTCGGCCTCACCCTATGTAGAGACCCTCACACATACATCCTCCATCATACCCCAAAACCATTCACACATAAAGATACCTGGGTCTACAGAAACAGAAAGGAGGTTAGTGATTGTGTAGAGCAGGGGCAGGGATGAGGAGACTCGGGATAACAGCTGAAGGGTAGAGAGTGTTTCTGTTTGAATTGATGAACTTTTCTAATGCTGACTCTGGCAATGGTTTCACATACCTGTGACTTGACTAAAAACCATCAAATTATATACTTTAAATGAATGAATTATATGACATACGATTACAAGTCAATTGTTTTGAATGAAAACAGCTTCACTAAGTTAACCCTGAATGTTCACTTTGAGGAGAGTGAGCAGAACAGAAGGGAGGGTATGACAGGGATAACAGAGCTGAAGTCATGTCTTGTGGCCTAGACTTGACAATAAGGAAACACAGAATCATGGTCCTCGGATTCATTTCCCCAGTGAGTCGCGCTCTTGGAGGGCCAGCCAGATCACAGCATCAGGAGCGGGGAAGGCTCTTCCTTCCCCCTTATGCACGGTAAAAGGGGACTCCTTCCCTACAACCACCCCACAACAACCCCTTCCCCCCCACCATCCCCCAGACAACTGAGTGTTTTCTCAAAGCCTCACTGAGGAAGGATTTGATAGCACAAAGGATCATAAGGTGGAGGAAGAGGAGTGAATCATGTCTTAGAAATGTGGTGGTATAAGGCAGGCTACAGAGCTGGGCTGGCCTCCCCAGCAGGAACACATTAATATGCAGATCTGGCATAACCGTTTCCCCTTGTCCTTGCAACACACCTCCTGCCAGATTCCTATCCAAAATTCTAATTAATAGCAATCCATATTTTCACACAGCTCTGACAGTTTGAATATGCAAGTGCCTATTCAATGCTCCAAAGACCCAGCACCCTTTCAGAGCACATGGCTCTATACAAGGGCTCCTGAAATGCAGACACTGCCTCGCTGTCACCATCCTAGGAGTGTGGCAGCTGCACTCCCCAAAGCCAGCAAAGTGGATCCTGGGCACAGAAGACATGCCTCAGCCCCCATCCACCATCTGCCTGGTTGGTGGGTGCACAGTCTCAGCACAGACAGACAGCTGCCCCTGACAATAGGGAAAACAGCAGCGCTTCCCCAGCGCGTTGGCAACAAGAAAAAAAAAATGTCTGCAGAAAGAATATGTAAAATTGCTGCAAATTTTGGATGCAACTGTTATTATGTCTCCTCACAGCTAAATGATCACACTCAGTAGGATGGGTTCTGTTTAGCAACTGCAACAATTAGGCACATTTATACAGAATAAGACACTAACAAGACTAAAAGACTATTGTCCTGGACAGAGTTCCTCTCATATGTTCTAGCACAGTAAATGATACCTTCAAAAAAAACACAAAAACTTCTCTTAAGTAAAATGACTGCACTAATTACTTTACTGTGAGCACAAATAAAAATTACTTTCTTCAAAAATTCTAACTCTAAATAAATTACTCTAGTCAAAAAAGATGTACTCAATTCTTTATTAAGGATGTTGTAAAATCTAAGTGATTATTCTTGGGTGTCACATAATAAAGTTAGGCTGTGCCAGGAAAACATTTATCACTTACTAAGTAATTATTTACTTAGAGTCCTAAAATTTAAAAAAACTCAAGAATTATCTATACAAGTCAAGTCTCTGAAGGAGAGGAAAAATACACACAAATATAACTATGAGGAACATTTTTCTTTTAAGGAAAAAACACCCAGATTTTCAAATGTAACTGATTTGGGTCCCTGTGAAACCAGAAAAGCCAGCATTGGTGCTGCCTGTCACCTACCAGACCCAATAAGCAGAGACAGGGATTGAATCTTTATGGGCACTTTATTTAGATGGTTGGCCATCTGAGAAGACGGCGGGTTTGTTCCCTAATGGACGGTCTTCAATTCCGTTTTAAACTGACCCTTTTCATAAGGAGAAGGAAAGTGTAGGTATGGGATTTGGAATTCGGGAAAAAGCTAATCAGATAAAGACTGCAGCATTCTTTCATCTGGGTCCTGGGCGGTGGGCACCTCTCCCTGGAGCACAATGGCTCAGATGCCATCTTCACTGCTTGCGGTCCTCCTGGGGCACAAAGGTGGAACTACCTATGTTCTTCTGGAGTCACGGTGGGTGGGTCATACCTTCACTTCCTGAAACAACAGCTTTTTACACACATTGATTACTAAGCTCATTAGCTATTACCTGAAACTAAAATTTTCCAACATTTGGGTCTCCCATCCCCTGCACAGACCTCGCTCAGCTGCCCAAGCTCAGGTGCGCCGCTCCTGATCACCCCACAACTTCATAAATGCTCAGCTGCTTCAGTAATGTTCACACAGTTGTGGACTTTAATTGTCTAGTTAAAATAATTTAGATTTTGTGGGGCAAAGTACTCCCTGGAAGATATGGCACATTATCCAAAACTGGAAACTTTTACAGCCTTACTCTATTACAAATCTACCAGTATGTGTTAGAATCATGTTCAATTATGAGTGAAAAGAAGGCCTTTAGGATTTATATCTAACAATGGCTTAAACAAGATAGAAGCTTATTTCTCTTACATGTGAAAGAATGTGGAAGTGGAATCCCAGAACTTGTTTGATGGCATCATGTCATCAGCTGGGAACCAGCCTCCTTTACTTAGGCTGCAACAATATCCTCATCATGTTCCGCTTCACAGTATGAGATGGCTGCTCAAACTCCACCCATCTTATCCACATCCCAGCCAGCCAAAGGAAGAACAAAAGAAGAACATGACCACTTCCTTTCAGAATACCTCCTAGAAACTGCACACAAAAACTCTGCTACATCCCATTGGCCAGACTTATGGCCCTACTAACTGCCAGAGGGGCTGGAAAATGCTGTATTTATTGTAGGCATCCATGTGCCTAGCTAATACTAAGCAAGAAGAGGAGAACAAACATCGGGAAACAATAGCTGCCCTTTCACAGCATCTAAGAAGCAAACAGCTACTAACCATGAGCTCCAGGCCTGCAATAACTTTGGATTTTGTTATTATTGTCAGACACATGGTTCAGCAGAACTTGAAGGCTGTGGGCCACCTTCAGTCAACATACTAACTGCTGCATTTGCCAGCCCAGGGAGCAGCAGACTGTCTGTGAAGGCTGGATACTAAGGCTCTGCAGGCCATACTCTCCCTGCTTCAAGTACTCAGCTCTGTCCTCATGGCACAAAGGAAGCATGGATGATGTGTAAACAAATCGCTGCTGCTGTGCTCCGATCACACTTTACCAAAAATGCCTACAGCTGCCCCAGACCACTGGTCTCCTTGCAGATATTATTCATGGACCACTACCAAGAAATGTTTGAGCATACTTCCTATTTATTTTATTTATAGAACATATATATGTGACACTTTACTAACATGTTATGCACAGAGCTGAAGTCTCTCACAAAATAGAAATTAAAAAGGGGCATTAAAATATGGAAGTAGAACTTCCTCATAAATTCTCTCCATGCCCCAAGTGACTGACTTGTGTACAGCATACAGGAACAACCACACTGGCCTCTGGCTGCCAATTGCAGGTGTTGTATATTGAGCATCACCATGTGCCAACACTATGCCTGGCCCTCAGATCCAACAGCTAAACCACAGCCATGCCCACAGGAATCCTAGAAAAAGGGGAGAGATGTTCTAACGGACACCGTGATGCTTCGTCTAGATTTGCCTTGAAGGAAGGATGGTTGCCCCAAATGTTACGAGTGCTGTGGGCAGATGACAGCCAGCTCCCTGGAGAGTGCTCAGCCATAGGAAGCCCCTGCCCAAGGTCATACTGATAGCCAATGACTGATGAAAGTCATCCTGTACCATTCTGGCTCCAGATCTTCCCACTGGTGTGCCTTACCCCTTGACCTCTCCCTCTGTCCATTCCTGCTTCCTTTCTACTTCCTTTCACAGGTGTGGATGCCAAGGGGACAAAACCCATGACAGACATTCCACAGCAAGTGCAATAAAATATTTCTTTCAAATGCAATCTGTCAGAATTCAGGGAGGGCCTAGGTAAAAGGGTGCCCACATTGGCCTGGGGTACTTCAGTCTATTTGTGTGTACCTCTATTTGAGGTAGAGTCCAGTGACACAGCCTCCCCTATTATCCAAGCTGGGTAATCAAGGTGCACCTACCATGTGGGCTGTGTACACCCTCCTTTTGTAGTTGATCCTTGATAGCTGTTGGCATGTCCAAGGTCAGTCACACAGCATCCAGGTCACACAGCGTAAGCTACAAAGCGATCTGCAGATGGCTGTTGCTTGTGCTGGGCTTGGAGGTGTCCAGATGAGGTCAGCTGTGAACCAAGGCTGACTACTGCTAGTGCTAGACCTGAGGCAACTTAGCAACAAGTACAGCATTCACTGAAGCCAGATGCTGCTTGTTTGATAGAATATAAGAAAATCTGAAGTATGAGCCAAGACAAGACATTCATATGGAAAAGTCACTGGAAACACTTTAGTCGAAAGTTAGGTGGGGCAGGGCTTCAGGGATTCACCAAGCTGGGGCAAACAGTGTGAGCCAAGTTGATGGAATCTCAGATATGGTTCCCACCTGCTCTATGGTTCTGTTGGGGAAGGGCTCAGAAAAGGAAAAATGGCCTCTGTCAGCACTTCTGGGAGAAAGCTGCCCCCCAGTTTTTGCCCTGATGCGGAACAATTCAGTTTTTCCCCATATGCCTCTGGTGCCTTTCAATCTGCTACTCTCATGCTGGAGCTCAGAGGGAGTGAGTCCGAGTAAGTCTGTGCATGGGCTCTTTAAGAGAAACTGCCAGGGACTCCAGACAAGTTTTTGTCTTCTACAGCCTCAGTCCTGCTGGTTTTTACAGCCAGAAGTTATGGGGACTTCCCCTCCTGGCACTGGAGCCCTGGGATGGGGGGCCTGGTGTGGGGCCGAACCCCTCACCTCAGGTATCTCCTCTGATTTTTATCTGCCACACGTGGGTGTGGGACCAACCTGTTCCACATCTCTGCCCCACCTACAAGTCTCGATGTGGTTTCTTCTGTAATTCTGCAGTTGGTTTTTTCTTTAATTCTGTAGTTGTAGGATTTCCATTCAGCTCAATTTCTGACCATTCTGAATGATGGTTGTTCTATAGCTTAGTTGTAATTTTGATGTGGTTGCACAAGGAGGCAAGCCATGTTTACCTATGCCACCATCTTGACCAGAAGTACCTTCTAATGACATCCTAATGAGTGTGGGCTGTGTGCTCTAGGTTCTTGCTACTAATTATATGTTCCTGGACCAGTATCAACAGCATCACCTGACAGCTTGTTAGAACTGCAGAAGTTCAAGCCCCAGAGCAGACCTACCAAATCAGAATCTGCATCTTAACAAGCTCCCCAGAGGATTCATGGGCATGTAATGTAAGCTGAGTACCATGGTTCTAACCACTGGCACCCAAAGTGATAGGTACAAAACAGTGCACTGGAGTGTGGAAAGAAAATAGTAGAATAACCATTCTTATTAATCTTATCTCATCAGACATGTTCAAGAATGAAAGCATTCTCATCATTGAGATTAAGAGAACCAGGGAGCTGTGTTTCTTACCAGTTTCCTGCCCCATCCCACACGCCAGCTTCCACAGACTGATTTTGACTATTCTGAACAATCCTAAGCTAAAAGTAAGAGATTAATCTAAACAGAGGGGGTGATAAGCAGGAAGTTCTAGACACCTACCAACTGGAATGTATGCCTGCCGGGGGCAGGGCCTGGCAGCCCTCTGTTAAGGCAGGCATTAGTCCTTTGGCTGCTGGGGGGTGGGGCCATCTGGAAGGTTTCAGGGAGGGATGGTTGGGGGGCCACACAGGGGCTCAGGGGAAGACTCTTTACCAACAGGTGAGAACATATTTTAATATTGTAATGTTACAGAGTAACAGAAGGTCCATTATTGTCCGCCACCTTATGGAAAGATGTCTCTCAAAACCAGAGATTTGTGAAAAGGAAAGGAAATGTTTATTTAATGCTATACAGAGTTAAAGTAGCAACCTAACGTCCCCATTAAAAAATATCAAAGTCCTTTAGGATACCCACAGACACCCACAGTGCTTCCTCTCTCCCTCTGCCCTAATTCAGGGTACCGTAATCCATAATTCAGGAAGAGAAGCACACGTCTGGTATCCAGGCTCTTGACACCGTTCAACTGTATCGTCGTCCAGGCAAGATCTCTAATTAATCCAAAGCCATGTGGCACCTTCTCATGGCCTACTGGCAAGAGTCCTTTCCCCCTTCTTCCAGGTAAAATCTCTCTTGTTCCCTGTGCCACGCAGCCAAAGGGAGCACCCCAAAGCCGCGTGGTCCTTCTTCTATCGAAGCTGTGGGGAAGGAGTCCCCAAACTGGCAAAGCCTCGTGGCTCTCCCTCTTCACCAAAACTGCAGGGGTCTACACTCTGGTGAAACCACGTGGAATATCTCCCTCTGGCAAAACTGCAAGAGGGTCTCCACTCGGGCAAAGCTGAGTGGCAATTCTCTGCTAAAGCCACATGGTGATTTTTCCCTCATAGAGCTGTGGGTCCTGCACTCTGGTGAAACAGCATGGATCTCTCTCCTCTTCACCAAAGCTGCAGGGGTCTGTTCTCTGGTGAAACCCCATGGATCTCCCTCCTTCAATGACTGCCATGCCTGGATTTAAATCCCTGCGCCAATCCTCCTCTGCAGCCCTATTTCCGACTCCTCCCACAATCGGTTATGCCTGCCAGCATTCCTGTATATTTCCAAGGTTATTGGGATGCCATCATGAGTCTGGGCAGGTGTGTCCCATTTTCTGGAGCCAATCTTCTCTAAGCTCCCACGCAGGCGCTGTAACCTGGGGCTCCTCCCCCAGTCACTTCCTGGGGGAAGTCCTTTCCACCCCCCTGGCTCAGAGCACAACCACAGCTGTTTAACATATCTATGAGACCAGTTAAAGGTTATAGATATGTTAAATGACCGTTCTGGAGGTTATCTGCAAAACTGTTGCTATGCAAAACAACTCAATGGCTCTGCTCCATTTGTCCCTTCCCCCAACTCACACCTGAGGGGGAGGGGTGAGGACATCTTATTTGTCTTTCTAATACTTCCTGGACACCCTGAATTCTGGGCCCCATTCCAAATCCCTTTTGGGGGCCCCCTCTTGGCTGCACCCTGTTACAGTAACAACCAATGCAGCTATTCTGGTGTGTACCAGTTGAATGAAGGGACTAAGTAGATGGGTACCATTTGGCTGTTTCATGAAAGTTTCTCCTCATTTTATATGCGTGACAGAGGGTGCCAGACCACAGCCCCCTGGGGAGCTTTGTCCCCTGGAGAGAGTTCTAAAGAAACTACACACATAGCAGCAGAACCTTTCTTAGAACTGTTATCCGAGCAAAAATAGAACTATCTTAGAACTCATAAAGCACATCTCGCCATTGTCTTCAGATCTCAACTTTCCCACCAGCACTAAATAAATGCACATTTTTTCCTCCTAATTGTTTTCAGACCACTGACTGGAATTACAGCATGAAAAGGCCGCTGTCGTGTTCACTTTACATTTTAATAGACATCTTTAAACATTTGGACAAAATATTATTTTTAAATGGCAATTCTTTAACTGGTAAATGTAATTATCTAACTTTAACAGGGGGGAAAAGAATCTGACAATCAAAATATTCTGTCACTGCTTTACCCACGCACCTACAATATCTTTTCAGCAAACGAAATGATTCTTTATTTTATGCTTTTAAAAATGCATTAGGGTAATTGCTCTGCAACAGATCACCTTCTCTGCTCTGAGCTTGGCTGCCACCTCCCTTACATGTCCATCAATTGTGCATATTGTCATGATCTCCTGATTGCCCTGGGTGAGTCCCCCTGCAGCATGTTTATAAGAGTATTCAGTTGAGCAATCTGCAAAATAATTATATTTCAATGGAGATATTATGCTGTGAAAAAAAATCTATTATGTGTCAAGTGCTAAATGAAGCAGTTAGAGAACCGAGACACATTTATTGGTGCTTTTAATCAAAGCAAATAACTTCGTAAGCTGATCATTTCATTGTTTTCTTGCTATTTTAATTTGCTTCTTCAATAACAAAAATATACTTTTCAACCAGCAGTCGTCACTTTACTTCTGACCGAAGAAAATACCAGATTGTTTAAAACAGTCTTGGTTTACCTTCTCCATGCCATTGGAATCTGTTTCCCAATGCCCTGTGGCAAAAAGTGTACAGAAGTTAGTCTCTTTATAAAGGTTATCCAGAAGTCTGCATTTTCCTTATTCCAAAGAGATGCTGGGGAAGCTTAACCTTACGTGTTGGTGGCAGAGAGTTGAAGAACTTTTGCTCTAATGCACTTTATCTGTCCCTTTGTAAAGTTTGAAGTTCAAAGTAAAGAAGACTGTTTGTAAGCTTCAAGTTGAATGCACACCTGGGCTATTTCAATGTTCCAGACCTCGCTACCAGAACAAGAGCCCCACGCTTACCTCTCAGCACAAAATTCAAACCATACACTGGTAGTTCCAGAACATTTTGAGTACATAAAGAAATCACTCTTTTAAACTTCAAAATTTAATGTAAAGCCATAGACTTTCACCATACCTCGGCAAGCCTGAACACGAACACTTTGACCTAAGAGTACCAGTAAATTTCTCCTGAGACTAAGAGCTCACATTTCCTGAAGGTTCACTGTGTGCCTGGTCCCAGTTTAATTCCTCTATAAGCATCCTCTCCTGTAATAGAAAAATTCAATGAAATAAAGCTGATGATTAGCCCAATTTGCAGATGAGGAAACTAAGGCTAGAGAGAGTAAGGAACTTGCCTGGCTCGAGCCAATCTCCCCAGATGTCCCCTGTCCATGCTCAGCAGACGATGACTAAGCAGGACAGCACTAAACCTGCTTAAGCCTCAGAACCATTTCTAGTCCTCACCCATGTCTCAATGGCCCACCACATCTGAATGCTGGTCAAAGTCACTTAAATGCATAATGAAGATATAGGACACCGAGGCCCAGGGTCTCCCAGCCCCTTCCATGACTCAACAAGCCCTAGCCCCACAGAAAGTTTGGGATGGCTCTCTTTCCTCCTCCCACCTTCTGTCTTATTTGCAGAAAAAGATCCATGTGCAATCCCATCCAAACCTCATGGTAACATTTCCTGGCCTGGTATCTGCCTGTTTTCCAAGCAGGAGGAGTGACTAACACAACACTGTGATTGGAGAAGCCCATAGAGGGCTCTCAGCCTGGCTCTCGTTACACTCTGCGCTCCTTCAACACCAGCCCAGAAAGCCAGCAGCTGCCAGGAGGGTGGATGCTCATCTCCACTTTACCCAAACCTGGCACCGCAGGCTTCAGGGAAAAAAAAAAAAAAGACGGCACAGCACGCTCGTTCCAGATTCTGGCCACCCCATGAGAAAGCCGCTGACTCTGCTGCTTGTTCGACCCTCTCCACGTCCCACTCCACCCTCCAGCCATCCAGCTCTGCCCACTTGTTATCATTAAACCTGTACCGTCTAAAAGGGCCTAATTATTACAGTCTATAGGCCACCGTTCAGGGCAGGTATTAGGGAAGACAGTGCTGACAAGAGGCTTTTCCAGAACAAAGAAAGTCAAACAGATGCTAGACCCTGAAGGAGAAAGTCCTCTCATCTCGGGAACTGCAGAGAGGTGTGTGTGTGATAGGGCGTTGTACATGGGTGTGAAAGAGTGTGGCATGTGTGTGAACACACACTTGCATAAATCATATATGAGCACACACAACTGTGAAGTCAGGAAGAAAAGTATTCAGGGAATGTAACCCATAATACAGCCTCGCCATTGTAAGGGAAAATAAGGGGGAGATCACACTGTTTGAAACAGAACACACCCTCTTCTGCTGGAGAAATCACTAAGGTTTAGATCCAGAACTTTTTTCTCAGGATCACGAGAGCTGGGTCTCTTAAAACTGTAATATTCACCACTGGTTGTGTGCCAGAGTCTGTGCCAAGCATGTCACATGAACACCAACATGCACCTATGAAATATATACTATTATCTCCATTTTGCAGGTGAGGAAACCAGGATTCAGAGAGGTTAGGTCGTTTCCTCAGTGTCTCACAGCTAATAAATGGTGAACCAGGAGTAAAATCGTGCAGTGTGAAGACAAAATTGGTGCTCTAAACTTGATAATAGTTCATCTCACTCCTAAAATAAAAGACACTGTTGTGTGCCAATCACCCCATTTTTAGCCCTGGATTCAAATGCTCACACCCATTTTCACCATAGCACAGAGTCTTGGCCAGAGATTCTCAGATGTCAGTGAGCAAAAAAAATCCTTTGGGGAGCTTTTAAAATACTGGTTCTTGGCTATATCCTAGTGATTTAGATTCCTCTTGCTTGAGTCAGGTCCTAGGAACCTGCCTTTCAGCTGGCATTCCAGCGGGTTCTGATGCAGGAGGTGCTGGTGTCATCTGCGGCCCAGAATGGGTGTTGAGTAACTGAGATGTTCCTGTGCTTCCTAAACACGCACCATTGTCAGCGTACCTTCACTGCCATCCACACTGCTTTCCTTTCCTGCCTCGCCATTCTTATTCCACCTGCAAGTCTGCATCTTTCAGGAAGAAACCTACTTTGAGCTTCTTCTATTGATGGGTTCCAGATCATATTTTGCATAGTCTAATAACTTTTTAACCCCTGGACATGAGGTTTCCAAGAGCACAGGTCAAGGACAGCCTCTGGGGTGACATAATAAAGAATGTAGATGCACTTGACGAGAGAAACCCCCAGGAAATTGCACTGCTGTCTATCTCATTTGCACTAGCGGGATTTTAATCTATGGAAGTGACTGAGCGGCCACACAGAGAGGCCAATGCCACTGGAAGATTTTTATCACTTACACTTCCTGAGGAAAGGGGACACACCGTGCCACACAGGGCTACATGGGAGAGTGCCAAGGTCAGGAGGCAGAAGGAGGAGTGAGAGGGAAGCCCAGGCCAGAGCCTTTATTGTGTTTAACATAGACCAGGCAAAGCAGGGAAAACAGCTTAAGAAATTGGCTATTGTGAATAATGTTGACAGACTCCGAGCTACAGGGGTGGTCTCCAGTTACCCAGTACCTGGCCCCGAATGATTTAGGGCAGGGGAAATATCGGCTTGGTGTGTGAGGGTTAGGTAAGGAGGTAGTTCCAAGCACAGGCTCTGGATTGCAGAAAAGCTAAAAACAACTGTGGCTGTCAGTTCAATACGAAATAAACAAGTACAGAATCTAAGAAAACACAGAATATCGTCAATAATATAAACAGGCCTTTCCTTTACTCAGCCAAAAGCTAGAAACTGCAAGCTAAGAAGGAGAGGCTGAATCGCCAACAGACTCTAGATTTAGACCCTGGAGGGGTCTTTAAAAATGTGCTTTGTGCAATGTACTGATTTCTGTCAGCACCAAAAATAATCTTTAAAAAATATTCAGTGTCACTGACAAATCAAAATCTTTTATAACTCACATCTCTAAAACCTCTTTTCACGAAAACAGATGTACTACTGTAACTCAGAAGACTCAGAAACTATGCTGTAAAAAGCAAGAAAATGTAAAAGTTCCAAAATAAGCTGCTCTTTAGAAACAGATAGAATTTTATTTTATGAATAACATTAGAAGTATCCATTTTAGAATCAGGACAGATACATCTCTCAACTTAATGACAATAAATACCCGCTACCTTGTAGTGGTGAAGGGCATGAGCCATGGGTTTCAGAAGACCCAGCACTTACAGCTGAATGACCTTGGGCACGCGGATCGGTTCTTCCCTGTGGAACAATGATACCTGCCTCCCAGAGAGTGCCATGAGGATCGGAATCATGGAAACATGGTAACACCGTGTGTGGTACATAGTAAGTGTTCAATAAGTGGATAACATTTTGATTGTTTAAACTTTAAAAGTTATTATTAGGAGAGAAGACACTGATAATCTCCACATTTCTAGCCGAGGAGCCTGGGGTACCGCAGACAGAGCTGAGAGAGAAAAGATTCCTTAGGGACATAGGCAATGGGCTCAGACAACCTGGGAGTTAAGCAAGCTGAGTTTAGGCGGCCGGCAAGCATTCAGGTGGAGGCCTGTACAGCTAAAACACCACAGTTCAGCTCTAAGCACAGAAATGGAAGTCAGAAATAAGATTTACTCTTCAGGAAGTAAAATACTAGGGACATTGGTAAGCTTTACTTCCATAGCCTGTTTCTTTCAAGACACTGATGAAAAAAATAATAATTCTATGGAGAGCATATATTCTGTTCAGTGATTATTTTATTTTTATTTTTTAATTTTGTCCTTCTTTTAAGGTTTTTATTTATTTTTAGAGAAAGAGGAAGGAAAGGTGAAAGAGAGGGAGAGAAACATCACACCCCCTACTGGAGAACTGGCCTGCAACCCAGGCATGTGCCCTGACTGGGAATCAAACCAGTGACCCTTTGGTTCACAGGCCAGTGCTCAATCCACTGAGCCACACCATCCATGACTGTTCAGTGGTTATTTTACAAGAACTTAAAGAGTCCTACAGTTAAGAAAACAGAAATGCACACTTAAAACCTGTATGATCTTATTAACCAATGTCACCACAATAAATTTTTTTTTTTTTTAAGAATTAAATAGAAAGCAAGGAAGGAAGGAAGAAAAAAAAGAAAATGGGGGAGAAAAACTTCTGAAATTTGGTTGTTTGGTCATAAAACTGAGCATAGTTAATAGACAATTGAATAATTTCTATTTTTTTTCTACATGTGCTTTCCCATCTCTGGCATTCTATAATAAAAGTTTGCAATAGTCAATTCTCAATTAGCTTTTCTAATGGAGAGGAGCAGTGCCACAGATTAAAAACAAACTGTAGATAACACAAAAATGATTTACTGCCACTCACAGGTCCCCTTCCTCCCCCAGCCCCTCTCCTCCTCGAAGCCCTCCCACCAGCCCCTGCGGACCCCCTCGTGTCATGTCACAAGGAGACAGTGGGTCACATAGATAATCCGCTCAAGGGTAATGGATTTGACCACAATTTAGCATTGATTAATTATGGTGTCCAATTTTAATTCAGTGCTATTCACTAACTAATTAGATAAGGTTTTTCTGTGTTCTATTTTTAGCACAGAAATTTCTAAGCGTAGGTACTTTAAAATTAGCAGTCATGTTAAAATTTAGTAATTATTTATCCCCAACCTCACAACGAGCGCTGTATGAGGGTCAGGAGACCAAGATTCTTCCCCATCCCCCCTGTGACAGGAACTCTGTGACACCAGGCTGTCCACTTCACCCCTCTGAGCTGTGCCCTCATTTATGAAGTGGGGTTAGACGAAGTGGACGCCTGAGGTCACTTCCAGGACGACCCTTCTAGTCCAGGTCACACTGATGATGCCTACCTTGTTTTTAACATGTTTGCCCTGGACGTGTACTCATCAGTTTATGGCAGTGACCCTCAGCCAGGGCAGTTTTGTCCCCCGGGGGGCATTTGTCAATGTCTGGAAACATTTTCATAGTCATGACTCTGGGGAGGAAAGGGGGTGATGCCGGCATCTAGTGGGTAAAAAGCCAGGGATGCGGCTAAACACTCCAGAATGCCTAGGGGAGCCCTTGACCACAAACAATGATCTGGTCCAAAATGTTCATAGTGCTGAGGTTGAGAAAACCCCAATACCGAGAAAGGATTTTTGACATAGGTCAGTTGTGTAGAAATTGCCCTATTTTGAAAGAGGAACAGATGTTTAAATTATAGGTTAATACAATATTAAATTGGCACTTACTACAGAAGCATCAAAGATTCTATGAATATGAAATTCCAAAATGGGGTACCACATCACCACATGGAAATTTCAAAGTGTCATTCAACACTGGGTAGGCAGCCCTAACCCCTGTGGGGAGGCTATAAAGGGGCTGCAAGCGTGGATATTGGGGAGGTTTTGTGAGAGTAATTCTTTTTAGAGAGCTGCTGTCCTGTGTGAGTCCTAATCCCACCCCTGTGGGGCAGTTGGATGGGACTGCTTTGAATTCGGCCCCCAAAGAGCGTCCTGGGAGCAATGGGCTCCAAAGTCTCTGTGGAGTGAAAACTCAAGAGAACAGCAATGAGAAGCGAGTACAGCTACAGCAGCGATTTTCATGTGGTGTGCCACAAGAATTTTAAAACGTGCAATATCTAACTATTTAGTCAGGGGCACTGACCTCCTTTCCCTTAGATTGTCAAATTAAAATATGACAACAGCCAATACAACAATAGCCTTCCAGTGTGAATGATCAAAATTATACCTATTTTTTATCAATCGGCAAAAAATATATTTTTGGCGTGCCGCTGAATTTTAGTAATCTGTTTATACGTGCCGTGAAATGGAAAAGGTAGAAAACCGCTGAGCTAGAGGGATAACATGCATGGTCCGCCTCCTGGGACCCCTGCTGGTGGAGGGACCCTGCAGAGGCTGCTCTAAAGAGACCATGACACCCTTATGAGAAAAAGATTCGTCTTTCAGCATTTGCCAGACCCTGGCGGTGCAAAGCTATCTCACAATCATATTCCTCATGTTAAGAACTTTCCTGTTCCTTGTTCCTTCCAGCCTCGCTGCGTTCTGACACCAGAGAAGCCTGAAAGTTAGACATCGGTGAAAGGGAGAAAAAAACCTTCCATACTTCCTTCCCCAAAGGCGGTGGCCTGTGAGGAGCCAGCCACAGCTGGAATAAGAGGAGAAGTCTCACTTTTAAATGTATCTCAAAGCATTTTCAAAATCAAGACAGTGCCTTTTGGCTTAGGTTGACTGTAGGACTTTCTACTCTTCAAGTGACTAGAATGTTCCTGGAGGATGTCAGAACGTTCAACCAACAAAAAAGAAAAACTCCTTCATTAGAGAAATTTAAAGAACAGTGAAAGTCAAAAACATGTTTCATCTCAATTACATTTTTCTGGTTGCACTTGCCCAGTACACTAGTTACAAACACACACTTACAGTTTGCTTCTTCTAGAAAGAGAATCAAGATTCCTTATGAATTGTTTGCCTACAGGGAAAACAAACAAATGAGAAAACCTTGCTAGATATTTCTATTTAAGTGAGTTACTAGAAATGTCAAACTTTCTGAGTTCAAAAAGTACAATTTTTTGGTTCCTATGAATTTTGAGTCAACTTTATTGAACTTTGAGGCAAAAAAAAAGTACCTGCTGCCCTTAACTACAAAGCTTTGCAAAGATTGTAAACTCAGCTATAAGTTATCCTGGTACTTGTAGGCCTGACTTTGATGATCTCAAATTCTCAAAATTTGAGTTTAATAACATTGTCAGATATTTTGAGAGGACTCCTTTTCAACTGCTGACATGCATTAAACATTTCATCTATTTTGTTAACTATAGGTCTCTGATCCACTTAAAAACAATGGAATCCAGAATCCTGTCTTGTACTTGCATGGACCTGAAGTAATGTCTCTATTGTCCTTGAAGGCACAATAGAGAGGTTTGAAATTGGTAGAAATATCATGCACAGGTGAAAAACAATTTTGGGTTTATTTTATCAAAAGCCACAAGTAAATCTTCACCCAGGGTTTTTTTTCCAAATTAAATCTGGTTATTGTTTCTTATCTTTATATTTCCCTTTATATGATTATACCTTTAAAAAGAGGAAAATAACCAGTGACTTTAGAATATCCCCTGGGGTCTCAAGGTCCTCTATGAAAAGTGTGCTCCATGAACCAGCAGCTTCCGCAGGACTTGGGAGCTCATTAGAAATGCAGAATCTCAGGCTGGTCCTCAGACCTGATGGAACTGAATCTGCATTTTAACAATATCCTTAGGTGATTCTTAAAGACATTAAAATTTAAGAAGTACTCATTCAGACCACCATTGAAAAGGCCTGCAATGATACTGAATAGCAATTTAATCAAAAACAATTAAGTAGAAATAACCCGCTTAGGATGAATTATTTAGAGTCAAAATGTAAGTAAATAAACCCACAGTAGAAACAAAGTAAATCCTCGGCAACAAGTATCAGTTTCAATCCAGAGAGGGCCAAAGACTTTTCACGGAGTGGCGTCTGAGACCTTAAGTAACTGATTCGGTGGAAACGCAGCGAGGACTCAGCATATAGCTCCCAAATTGTGCTGGCCAACTATCGTGCAGGTCTCACAGTTTTTCTAATAATCCCAATTGACTAGTGATTGGGAACACTTCCTAAACCCATGGACAAGAGCAGGAAGATGGGAAGGAATACGTTGTCCCAATGGGTGTTTTCTTTCTGTGCTGCCTGCATGTCAGCTGCACCAGTGGCTCTCTCCTTGCTAGACATTTCGGAAGGAGCCGGGCAACACCGTGCCAGGCTGCACCCCACACCAAGGAAGTCAGAATCTGTAGGTTGGGGTCCAGGCACCAGTAGTTTTTAAAAGTCTTATACGGCCACAACATGAAGCCAAGTTTGGGGACCAAAGACCAACACAAGTCAAATTGAAGGAGTTGTTTGACAATCATATGGTGGACTTATCACATGTAAAGGACCTGTGGACAAAGACAATGGGGGAATGTGGAAGGTGGAGGGTGGATCAGGCAGGGGAGAGTAATGGGGGGGAAATGGGGACAACATTCAATTGCAGCATGTTAAAATTGAACAATATTTTTTTTTAAGAAATAGCTAGTGTTCATAATTTATTCCCCTACCTAGCTTTGGTGGGAGTGGGGTGTGGGTAGCGGTGAAGACTGACATATCGCCATCCACTATCCTCACTCGGACTCTCGTCCTCTATGATACAGTCTAGGACAGCAGCCTACTCTCTGGTCTCCTGCTTCTAATCTCGTATCTTCACATTCTGCATCACCCATTTTCTCCTCTGTCTACACCACTCCCCCAACCCAGTGATTTACCTGGGGGAAAAAGAAATCAGGCCATGCCCCTCTCCTCCTTAAAACCCACCAAAGGCTCACCATGTCTCCTTAATGAGTTCCAAGTCCCTTAACCTGGTACCTGGGCCCTCCATGGTTTATCCCATGCCGACACCTCCAGCTTCACCTCCTGACCTCCCCATCTCTGGGCCCCAGCATCACTGAACCAGTAACATGTTTCCAAATACCCCAAGCCATTCCTTGCCCCCGGGTTTTTGTCCAATTCTTGTCCCCATTTCTTGGAGTAGCCAAGTCCTGCTTACCTCTCCAGAGCCCCGCTCAGGCATCACTGCTCCAGGAAGCCTTCATTTTCCCCCATCCGACTCCCTTGCAGGCGGCTCGCCACAGGGCTCCCTTGTGCTCTAAAGTGAGGGGAGTAACATGGGATTTAAGCACGGAGGTGAGAGTAGGTATGTTCTGAAAAAGTGAATCAGCTCATTATTGCAGATGCAGGGGAGATGTGGTACATAAGCAATGGGAGTCCCAAACAATCAAGCACCCTGTTTCCTGTCCCAGTGCAGATGCACACTGCCAGGTGACGACAGACCCTCTAAATTATGACAACTTGGGTAAAAAAAATGGACCCATGTCAGCTAAGGGGAAATTTTCTCTGTTAAAAGAACAGAAACTATATTCATTACAAAATTTTTGAAAAACTTGCCGAAGAAAGATGAGTTCCTAAACCTTGAGTGATTAATAGACTCAATGTGACTCTCCCTATAACTGCTTTCTAATCGTTTCACAACCCTCAGGCTTTAATGAACTTTCAGAACTGCTTTGGGTTGCTTTTCACTTGATCAGACTGAGAATCCCCCAGTCCACATTTCTGTCATCAGAACCTATGAAATAAAATAAGAGAGTCACCATAACCTTCTTCCCCCTAAAATAATAACAATAAACCCCACCCAGCTAAATTAAAAATGGTACCAGGGCCACATGGATGGTTGTTTTCAGTGTTGCTTCTTTTATCTTACTAGTCAATATATTTTTTAGTCCATCTCCAGTTAGTTCAGTTGAAGGAAAGAAAATAAACATTTATTCTACACATATTTATATGCTAAGCACTGTATTGAGAGTATTTCTGCATGTCTTCTTATGTAATAAACACAACAACCCTGTGAAATCAACATTACCTACCTCTTGCAAATGAAGAAACCAACTCAGGAAGCTTAAGTAAGCTGCCCAAGATCACACAGTTAGTAAGATACTAATAAATTCCATAAATCTGCATCCTTTTCACACAAAAAAATTATGAAAATAATACAGGGAGGAGAAAAGAAGACCTAGTTAAACTCCTTCAAAGCTTATGCCAAGTCCAAAGCAAACATGGCAAAGCGCATACAAGTATCTAACAGTGTCAGCTTCTCTATGCAGAGTGCTGGAGTTCAGCAAAAAGCAGCAAATCCTGGCTACCACTAATAAACTAACAGAAGCCTCTCTTGTTTGTGTTACCTTATCAAGGAATGTAATTTCCAACATAGAGCAGAGCCTGAAAGAAATAAATACAAAGCTAAGCACAGTCTAAGAAAATGTTAAAACATAGCTGTTTTTAAATGTTGTGTGTGTAGTCTTCAGAGATCAGACTTTTTCCCTCCTCTAAAATCATGTCATTATCAGACTTCTTCTTTGCTATAAATCACCTTTTACTGAGAAAAATGCGAATTTACAAATCAGATTTTGAAGGATGTGCTAAGGGTTCTGACCACGTTACTCCAATAAAATCCTTCCTTCGTGACCCAAACACAGGTTCCAGCGTACGAGTACTTCGAAGCGAGTGTCTCTTACTTCTTAGCTACAATTTAAGAAGTACAGGGAAGCCTCGTTTGGATCCAGTTTTAGAAGAAGGAATTACCTGTAAAAAAATAAATGTATGTCTCAGCTTGTCATTTCAATGCACGTTGACATTTCGATGCTGATGTGGCCTGTTGGCGATGATGACTCTATTATGTGCCTGAATCCATTAATGTCTTCCGGGTATGGTTTTATATCCCATTCATCACATTAAGAGTTTAGTAGCTGAAAACTCCAGATACACTGAGGTTGTCTAGCTAAAGAATACTGATCTTACAGGATTAAAATGAAAATCACATTCCAGAGCCAATGAACAATAAACTCATGTAAAAAAAAAATAACCTTACAGCAGTAGAAAACATACCCAGGATTTAAGAGAAGACCAGTTATGGAGCTACGAGCCCCTAATCTGGGTCCATATTTGTTCATATCTGTTCATATTTTCCTTAAAGCCAGGAAAATAAACTAATGGAAAGGCTTTAAGGAAAATAAACTACTATAAAATAAAGTAAAATCAAATAAAATGTCCTTTACCAGTTCGTAATACCCAAGGAGACCACAACACTTCCGTGTTGGATTAAGGAGGCTTTTTTTCAAGGTCAATGTGAGCTCTACTACATAGATTGTGTTTATATATAAGATATAAGCACTTTTTTTAACTGTCTGAAAATACTGGTAATCTGAAAACTATGACTTGTTTAAAATCATACACTCTGTGATGTCTTTTCAATAGTCCCTGTGATCTTCTAATATGGGGAAGTGGTTTTTACCAAGCTAACCACCAGCCTTGAAATACCTAATGATGCCCTGAGACTGGAGGGAATGATTCCAAATTGCTCTAAATTGAACTTCCCATGGTAAGAACAAAGGGTGACACTTAACTCAAGGCCAACAGCCAGAGGCCTTGGGAGGTCCAATTTTCCACCTAGGACTCCAGTTTCTTGGGAACTTCAGGATTTTAAAGTACGGTATCTCAATCTGACATGCAGAATGAACTTATCCCGAGAAAGAGACTGCTGTAGTGGTTTTGTGATTTTCCTGAGATTCCTTTTTCTGCCAGAAGCTAAAGATCTCCAGGCTAGAGATAGAGCTAACTGGGAAAATAGCCAAGTCCCTGCCCCCAGTGTCACTCAAATTTCTAAATATTCTTCTTAAAGATAAGCTACCTCATTCTCAAAATGCATGTCAGCACTCTGCGACAGAGCTATTACAGCAAATCATGAGTGATAGAGCAGATCCATTCCCCTCTGGGAAGAATCATACTTCATTAGGATACTTTTTGGTTGCAAGAAACCGAAATCCATTTGAGCTAGCTTAAGTAAAGAAAATATGTATGATACGAATTCTGGGGTATCTTAAGAAATTCAAGAGTTTGTTAAAAAGCCAAGCTTCAGAAAGGGCAAGAAGCAAGAATTAGCACAGTGTGGAAAACCCTGAAAGTCTTCTTTCCATCTCTCGGCATCTTTTCATTCTTCTCTCCGTTGCCCAATCGTTGTGGTGGAATGTGGCCATCGCCAGCACTCCTATCATTGGTGTGTTCTCCATTCAGGACAGCAGCCAGGCCGACCTATGGGTTCTTGCCCCTAATTCCATTTCCCAAGAAAGGAATCTGATTGATTTAGCTTGAATAAGATGACCAGCACTCAACTACTTGTGAGTGAGATTATTTGTCCAAACATAGCTGCTCCCACTGAAACAATGGGATAAAAGGACATGAAGGAGGAATGGAGTTAACAGCTTTAGAAAATAATAATATAGGATACCCAGTTATATTTGAATGTACATAAATAAATAATTTTAGTGTAAGTATATTCTGTGCAAGACAACAGTATTCCATGAGATACTAATAGATATTCCATAGAAAAAGTTTCCATAATTAAAAGGGTTTGGAGAACACTGGGTAACATCTATCCATTCGCTGAATATTAAAATCGGTGCCTACTTGGACCAGGCCCAAAATTCAACAGAGGATTTCTTTGAATTTTTGATACAACACTGAGCACTGTGACTCTTCAAGAAGGAAAGTGAAATGGACAGTGTTCCCCAAACTTATCTGACCTCAGAAAAATCAGCAAATGCTTAATGTTATTCAGAAACCAATTTGAGAAATGCTAACTTAAAGCAAATATATCAAGGAAGATAAATTTTTCTAATCAGCAACCACCTGTAATACCTTGATGTTCCATCACATCAGAGACCCCAACTACACCAGAGCCCAGAGGAAGTGTGCTTTGCTGACCAAATACATGTTAGGGCCTCGAGCCCACATCTGTGAGTCCCAGCCCTGATCATTTCTCCATTGTACACCCATTATTATCACAACACACTTGAACTTACCCCAACTTTTACAGTTGTTTGATTATTTTATTGAGGCCATTTCAGCCTACTTTTCATAAGACTTCTAAACTATTTTTCTTTTCTTTTTTTATTGTTGTTCTATTACAGTTGTCCCAATTCCACCCCTACCCTGCAACTTCGCTCTCCCTTGCCCTGCCCACATCTGTTCCCACAGCCAATCCCCACCCTGTTGTCTGTGTCCATGGGTCCTTTATACAAGTTCCTTGGCTGGACCCTTCCCCTTCTTTCCCCATTATTCCCCTCCCCGTCTCTTCTGGTCACTGTCTGTCTGTTCTTTATTTCCATGTCTCTGGTTCTGTTTTGCTTGCTTGTTTGTTTTGTTGATTACGTTTCACTTACAGGTGAGATTATATGGTATTTTTCTTTAACTGCCTGGATTATTTCACTTAGCATAATACTCTCCAGTTCCATCCATGCTGTCACAAAGAGTAGGAGTTCCTTCTTTCTTTCTGCTTCATCATAATCCATTGTGTAAACATACCACAGTTTTTTGATCCACTCATTTACTGATGGGCACTTAGGCTGCTTCCAAGACTTGGCTATTGTAAGTAACACTGCT
Organism: Anoura caudifer; assembly: GCA_004027475.1. Classification (NCBI taxonomy): domain Eukaryota; kingdom Metazoa; phylum Chordata; class Mammalia; order Chiroptera; family Phyllostomidae; genus Anoura; species Anoura caudifer. The sequence continues at coordinate 8,539 of PVKU01002994.1, read as the reverse complement.
ATGAACATTGGGGTGCACAGGTTCTTTTGAATTGGTGTTCCATGGTTCTTGGGATATAATCCCAGCAGTGGAATCACTGGATCAAAAGGCAGTTCCATTTTTAGTTTTTTGAAGAAATTCCGTACTGTTTTCTACAGGGGCTGCACCAGTCTGCATTCCCACCAACAGTGCACTAGGGTTCCCTTTTCTCCGCAGCCTTGCCAGTGCTTATTGTTTATTGATTTGTTAATGATGGCCATTCTGACAGGTGTGAAGCAGTATCTCATTGTGATTTTAATTTGTATCTCTTTGACAGCTAGTGATGTTGAGCATCCTTTCAAAGGTTTCTAAACTATTTCTGATACATCTCCTATCAAAATTGCTATTTGCATATTACATTATGATGCAGAAAGTCCTGATTGTGGCCAGTGACACTGTCTACAAGAAACAGCAAACATTGTACCAGCAGCAGATGAGTAGGCAAAGTCTAAGTTTTCCCAATCACAAAAGTCACTTTCTTGAAGCTGCCATATCTCTTCAGTACCCTTCGACCCTCCCCTGCAGCCCATCCCCAACTGCCTCTTCTTTTGACATCTTGGCTTTCCCTATTGCCAATCTCACTCAGAATTTTTGTCTGTCCTTCAATCTGCTAACTTACCATTCCCTGATGGTTCCTTCTGGGCATTCCAAAATGCCTCCAAAGACAGAAAATTACAAATATAATCCAGTTTAAAACACCATTAAAACTTGGATGTACCAGTTTTTAAAATGAATGTATGACATCTGACAAGTATGAAAAATGTCAAAGCTTGAAATTTGTTCCAGGTTATAAGATCTACAAGAACTTGGTCTTAGAGATTTAAAAGGGATTAATTAGAAACCTGAACCTTGACTGAATAGTTGATAATATTAGAGGTTTTTTGATTCTTAATGACACTAAAAAATTAATAGTTTTAAGCATGTTAGTGGTTCCTTTGGTTATGTTAAAAATAAATAGGAGGAAAAAAAAAAATAGGGCCTTAACTGCTTTGAAAAGATACATTGTCCAGGATTTACTCCAAAATAACATAGGCAAGAGGGGGTGGATGAGAGTATAGACAAGGCAGAATTGGCTAGGGGTTAACGATTGTTGAAGTTGTGTGGTGGACACATAGGAGCTGTGGGTTGTTCATGACACTATTCTATTTGCTTTTGTGGATGTTCAAAGAATTCCCTAATGCAATATTTAAAATACATATATACATACATACATAAATACATAAGTAAAAATCTTAGTTGATCAAGAGAAGTTGGGGTGGGGAGGCTGAAGTTATGGGACAAGTCCTACCAGAGGTCCTAGAATGAAATCTGAGCTACAAAGTTGAAAGTGGAGAAGTTATCTTCTTGTTCATTGCCCCAGGCTTCACCCTATAGAGCATCTACAGCGCCAAGGAGCTGGTGATGGCCCTCAACCCAAACTCGGAAGGTATTTCTGATCTGGTGAGATCTTTGCTCTGGCTCCATACCAACTGGTCACAGATGGCCACTCTATGTTAGGGAATTTCACCAGGTCTTGGTCTGTGCTTGTGCAGTCACTCAAGGAGTAGACGTCAAACACTGAATCTTTTTTATCTGCTGCCTGTGGAAACCTTTGTTTCCCTCCAAGACGCTGGCTGTTGCTCTGAGGCTGAGCTTTCTGTTGTTCTCATGTGAGCCCTCTAGGTTGCTGTTCTCTTTGTGGATCTTCCTTCTCTTGTGCTGAGTTGACGAGAGGTGCTCCTCGGCCCCTGGCAGGAAAAGTGCCTTTTTGAGAAGAGCCAAAGCTTGAAGCAGAGTCATTCCTCAGAAATTAAAGACACATGACAGTTCCTGTGGGGCGGCTTTAAACACCCCACTGTAGCAGCAGTACCACGTGCTCTACAAAATACAGGCTTTGAGGGTAATGCTGTTCGTGATGAGGTCTAATTCAGGATTTATTCATAAGATAGGTGTTTGGGAGGCATAATATTAATGCTTTCATGGAAAGCAATTAGTTCCAGGATCAGTCCAGGTTCTTGGTTTCAAACCACAGCAACCAATTCTGGCAGAATTAAGCAAGATAAAAGGATTTCTGAGTAGATCTGATTCTCCAGGAAAACTAGAGAATCACATCAACAAAACAGGTAGGAACAGGGGAAGTAAAGTTGCCAGGGCCACAGCTACAACCCACTGCCTCTGTCCCTAAAGGCCACTGCCACCACTGTTACAGATCCAGCCCTCGATGCTGCCACTGTCCCTGCTTCTCCACCTCGTTAGATCCTGATCCAAGCCCAAGCCAGGGGCGTCCCATTGACTTGGTCAAGGACCTGCCCACAGGGAAGGATGAAGTGGGAGCATCAGGCCTTTGCTGTCTCCATGCTGGCTCCCACAGGGGTGTCACCACAGGGAAGTGTCTGTTTCACTCGGTCCCCGGTGATCCTGGATGGCTGAACTCATATGCCCTTTAGATGTGAACCATTTGACTAATGCGGAAGAAGTCACCCTGGGAACTCTGCTGAAGAATAGCTATTGGTCAGGGAAAGGCCTCCTTGTTAGGAAGAAATTAAGAGGAGAGAATGAGAATGGCATTGCTGTGTTTCAGAAATTCATAGGGGCTGCCTGTCTACAGCTCCGCCCTGTCCCCACCTCATCTAAGGACTGCTAACATTTGCACTCAGTGGTTTTTACATTCGTTTTTAATAATAAAAAAACTCATTGAAATGAAAACGATGAATTAAGAGAGCAAAGGATTGTGACAGCAACCTGCCTTTTTTTACCCCTTTACTAAAATAAAGAAGGCACAAAAGATATCTGCTGACCCTGAAAAACTGCCCAAGAACCCAGATCCCCTGGAACTTGCGTCTGCAGATTTGGGAGGAGAATCCCTGTCACTCCCAACATGGCCAGAGAGCGCAGTGGTAGCGCAGGCTCCGACAGTGCGTGTTCGCCTTCTCATTCGTCCTTGCTGCCGGCCAGCCGCCCCCGCTCTGGCCCACAGCCTGAACGCAGTTAATGTAATGAGTCTGCGCTTCCTTTGCAAGGTTGTGAAGGGGTCAATCAAGTCTGAACTCTTCATCTGTAATATAACAGTTCCGTAATGCGTACAGTTCACAGATGGAATCATCCGTGATTGTATCATGGACTACTTCGGAATTAGACCTTCAGATTTGGGATAGTGGAGCAAACCTGAGCTGCCTGCTTCATTCATATCGATGATCGATGCCTTCTGTGCCTGCATCTGTAATTGTACTTGACCCCCTGCCCGACATGTGTAATTTGCCATGCAGTATATTGCCTTAGTGCTGCTCCAGGCTGATGGGTAATCTCACTTCCCTTAATTGAGGGCACTTGTTTTCCCTTAGCCAATGAGAGGAGCACTTGGAAATTTGCTGAATCCACAGTTCCTCCTAGAGCCTGAGCTAGAAGTTATAGCCATTTACTTTTTCAAACTATGCTTTCCAAGGATAAGTCAAGTGCCTAATAATACAAAGCATCATCCAAATGGGCCCAGGCCTGTGCTTAATGGTAAACCAAACACCTGACCGCATCTCAAAACCAGGAAGCTGTCAGACACTACTGAGTATGTGCAAAGGACTCAGGTGCTAACTTGAATATTGATCAAAGTAGGCACAATGTAAGTTTAAAAGACAGTTATTACTGCAGCCACAGATTAAACTTTTTTATTTTTTATTTTTTATTTTTGTAACATACTTAAATCCATAAATGATAATGCTAGTAAAAAATATATCATAACTTATTAGTCACAGTTGGAGGGTTTTAGAGAATGAATTCATTATTTTGAAAACTGATAAAGGGAAAGAATTGAGCATTTATGTCACTTTTCCCATATAAACAATAAACAAATAGTAGATGAGGAAAATTTTTTCTTTATAGAAGCAGTTCAGCTAAAAAAAACATAATTAGTAGGCTAAGAAAATTATCTTTGCAACTTCTAACTGACAAATGAATTAAGGCAATAATCATCAGCGGATGCTCACTTCATGGAAAGGCAGACAGTCATGCACCATGCGCCTCCTGATGGAGGAACCCCCCACAATAATCTACAGAGCAGTTTGGATCCCTCCAAAAGATGAAGTGTGCTCCAATTACCAACACACAAGTCAGGAGGGCATGTTAAAGGACACCTTAAAGGTGCAAGCAGTAAAATCCAAGCTTTGAAAACTCTTAAGCACAAGCAGCTTTGTTTATTCAACAATAACAAAAATTGAAAAAAAAAATGGAGAGGGACCTACAAAGCAAAAGAAACTTGCAAAATCATAAACCAATGGCAGTGCATGAAACTTGTTTGGATCTGGCATCAAATAGCAAATCACTGAACTTAACAGACGTGCAAAGCTTGCTCTCTGATAGAGACGTTTAAGATACTTACAGTCAGTGACAGACTGACCACACTGTCTGTCTGAAGTCTGACCCCATGGCAAGCTTCTGATCCAGTCGCCCCTGGCCCAGAGAACACTCTGTGGAGCATTCACGTGGCTGACTCAGAACTTGGTGGGGTTCTAGGTAAGCAATACTCTTTTCAGAGAAGATGAGGGTTCGACTGACTTTGGGGAGTTATCACTAATGAGCCATTGGCTAAATACAAGTCACTATCTTACTGCTTCTTGGCTTCCAGACCCTTCCCTTTCCCCACCCTGTTGGTCTGTCTGCTGAGGTGGCTCTCTCATGCTGGTCACCTTGCTCATCTGCACAACTCCTCACACCTCTCACTGACCCAGAGAAGGATGTCAACCATCTTTACAACCAAGTGTTCAGACTTCTTTCTCACGGAATTCTAACCTCATCTTCCAGGGCACTTGACTCCTTATTGCTACCTCTTGCATTAAAAAAACAAAACAATGCTGTCCTCAGTGGCCCCCTGTGTTTTCTACACTTTGGCCACCTTTTCTTCTCCTTGAGCACCTTGTAAATTACTGCCAATTTTCTTTTATCTGAAATGAGGAGACTGAATTAAAACTATCCCTAAGATTTCTTTTAGTTCTAAAGTTCTGTGATGCTATAATTTTTCATCATCCTTTTGCTCTGATACTCTCATTATCTGAAGCTGTTACTTATTTTGTGGAATTCTCCATAGTTAGAGTTATAGCATACTTGTACAATTTGAGCATAATATTTATAACAGGAGTCATTTTGAAAATACAATGTAAAATGTATAAATATCTGATTAGAAGATTATAGGGTAATGGGGTATAATAATCTAGTGATTTTAATGTATCATACCGCATTTTACAACATTGCTACACAATTTAATGTATATTTTATGAGTTTTTTGACAGCATTTTAAAAATCTTCTGACACTGCTTTTCAAGTTGTTTAAGATGTTTATTAACTCTCTACCACTTCAGAATAATCTTTACTAAGTGAAAATCTGCCCTCAAATCAAATTATTTTCATCCTATTTTTATCCAAATGATTGGTTTCTGCAGTATGTGAGTAGATGTTCCCTACGAGAATTAAAATGATTTTATAATCAAATAAATGTTGGAAAAGGCTGGGTCCAATGCACACAAGTAAACAGGTTTTTCCTGCAGGACTTTCAGAGCCTTCAGTTGCCTTGGACAGAACGTTTATAGGTCGTCATTTCTCAAACGCCTACTTACCTCGTGAAGTGCTGCTCAGTGAACTGTAGTGTGGGGAAGGCTGCCCTGTGCTCCCCGATACAGTCTTTGTATTCCAATCTAGACTTGGATTAAAACTAGTAGAGGAAAACAAAGGATATATTTTTAGATTCTTTTGCTTGCCTTTCTTTGCCTGATTTGTGGTTAGATTCTCAGCCTGCCTCTGCCTCTGGATGCTTCCTCTAAGTGCACTTTTTTCTTAAATCTATTGGAATTAAATCTATGGAGAGAGGTAGGGATATGGGGAATTAAAATTTTTTTAAAACAGGAAGTAAATATGAGAAAATGTTTCAACCAAAGTTCCTTTGATGTTAAAAATGATGTGGAAAAGTAGACTAATATCATAAGTAATACTTTTTAATTTTTTTAATTTACCGATTTTTAGAGAGAGAGAGAAAGAAACATTGATTTGTTGTTTTACTTATCCATGAATTCCTTAGTTGCTTCTTATATGGGCCCTGCCTGGTAATCGAACCAGCAACCTTGGCATATTGGAACAATGTTCTCACCAACTGAGCTGCCCAGCCAGGGAGCAACACTTTTCATTTAACAAAGCATTTATGAGCCTTTTCTCCTTTTTTTGAACTTAGCTTATTAGAGAAAATGATAATAAAATGGTTTTAAAGACTACTAAATGCATTTGAATAACTAATGAACATTCTTTAAAAAAATACTGAATGTCCTATAAATTTTTACAGGCATCATTTAATCAGGCTCTCCTTTCCTGTGCTGATCTTTCGGCATCTACACATTGCACTCCCAGTCTTATCGCCAGAGAGGAGCTAACACTCAGCTCTTCTCACCTCACACCACTGCTGGAATTCCAGGGGCAGCTCAACCCAGGCTGGAAAGAGGTAGACGAGCTCTGAAGACTCTCAACATCCAACTGGCTCTGAAGCTAGATATGTCTTTGCAGTAGGTACTCCTTTTTAATTCATCCAACAAACAAGGCTAATGATTTGGAAATGGTCCCTGTCCTCAAGGATCTGAGTCTAGCCAGGTGAGCCCAACTAGGAAAGAGAGGGTACAAAAAGAATGGTCAGTTTTACTGTGTGGGGTTGCCCAGAGGGCTTCTTTGGGGAGGTGAAACTTGGGCTGGATCTTGCAGTGTTTGTGTGGTAGATAAAGTGAAGTAAATGCATTCATGAGAAAAGGTACAACCTGAGAAATCCCCAGAAACATATAGCAGCCTGGCACTATTTGAGAACAATATGTTGTTTCTACGGCTGGGGCGCAGAGCATGGGGGCAGGGTGGGGGGTGCTGGTGAGAGAGACAGGTGGGGCCACATCACGCAGGGATTCAACTTTATCCTGCAAACAGTAGGGAGCCATCCAAGAGCGAAAAGCAGATGGAGACAAAGTAAGTTTTGCATGCAGAACAATTAATGGAATGTCGTGTGGAGAACAGATTTGATGGCACCAGTGTAGAGATAGGGAGGGTAAAGGGAGAGCATGAGTGTCCAGGAGAGGAATGGAAAGAGCCTGAAGACACTTGCAGCAATGGGGCTGAAGATGGGATAGATACAAGAAATAGGAAGAGGTCAATAGATGGAACCCATTCTGTCTTTTGATACGCATGTAGAGGGAGTTCCGGAGTGCCTGGTTCGGCTGACTGGGAAGATAGTGGTATCTTGCACCAAGATAAGGAACCCAGGAGAAATAGTGTTTCAGGGGAAGAAGGGAAGGAAAAGCTATAGGAAATTAACTTCTCAGAGCCTTATTAAAATAGTCATGTGACATAAAGTAGAGCATAGAAAATATAGTCAGTAGAATTGTAATAATCATATACAGTATCAGATGGACACGAGACTTACTGGGGTGATCACTTTGTAAGTTATGTAAAGTCTAATCACTATGCTGTGCACCTAAAACTAACATAATATTGTACGTCAGCTGTAATTGAAAACTAAATTTTTTTAAAAATATTCACTTCTGTATTTCTGAGTATGAAGGGTTTGTGATACATTCAGGTAGAAGTGACAAGAGAGGAATTGAATATGTGGAACCAAAACCTGAAAGGGGTCTAGGCTGGAAATAGTGATTCTAGAACATTGTTGTGCAGCCAGGTGGCCCATGAGGTGGGTTGGGCAGTGGCGTGCTCCTAAGCCATTGTTACTGCATGACTTTCCTTCATAGTTACTCACTATAATATCATTATATACTCAAAAATTTTCTGTAAACCATTTCTCATTTTCTTAATTAAGTTTATTACATAAGAAAATTTTACATCATTACTGTCAATTTTTTAAATATTATTTGCCATCAATAAAGAAATACATAGATAACAATTATATAATAAAACCTCCCTTGTATAAAAAATAAAATTTGACCAAATTACAGGAAGAAATTAACAAATCCACAACCATAGTACAAGATCATGGCGTATTACCCTCAGTAATTGATAAACAGATCTAAGAGTCATAAAGATATGAAAAATTTGAATGGCAGTCATATTTTCAAGCAAACATCACTTTTTTTCTTTATATTTTTAATATATTTTGTCGATTGTGCTACTACAATTGTCCCATTTCTCCCCCATCATTCCCCTCCACTCTGCACACTCCCTCCCACCCACATTCCCCCCCTTTAGTTCATGTCCATGTGTCATAAGTTTTTAGCTTCTACTTTTCCCACATTATTCTTGCCCTCCCCCTGTCTATTTTCTACCCACAATCTATGCTACTTATTCTCTGTACCTTTTCCCCCTCTCTCCTCCTCCCACTCCCCTGTTGCTAACCCTCCATGTGACCTCCATTTCTGTGGTTCTGCTCCTGTTCTTGTTGTTTGCTTAGTTTGCTTTTGTTTTACGTTGGTTGTTAATATCTGTGAGTTTGCTGTCTTTTTACTGTCCTATTTTTTATCTTCTTTTTCTTAGATAAGTCCCTTTAACATGTCATAGAATAAGGGCTTGGTGATGATGAACT
>PVKU01002993.1:156751-198086 GCA_004027475.1 Anoura caudifer | reverse complement strand
ATCAGGTAACTCCCACAAAGGTGTTTAGTGCCGCTGAAATCCAACTCTACGTTGGATGCTTAATAGGCAAGAAGGGAGGGCACTGCTTTAAGGAGTGTGCTGCTTTTGGCGATCAAGGGAGCCTTCTAATTTATCTCTTCTGTTTTGTAAAAGGTGACCTTCACACACACACACACACACACACACACACACACACACACACCCTTTGTCTTGACCTCTGTGAGGACCCAGTATCTAACTCAGATCAAAAAGGGGGACACTGTATTAAGTAGCTCAAATTACAGAGAAAATATGATTCCACTTCAAGCTAAAATATCAAGAAAAGCCTAGAGTCACCACCATCGGTCAGTCCAGGGAACCCTGCTTCACTCTGAGCACTAAGTGGTGAATCACAACTTTGTGACCGGTTACCAAGTAGGGATTGTCAGAGAAATGAGAATAAATCGGGTTTCTTCCACTTTTGTTTGAGTGGTCTGGCAGGTTGATTTAGTTGAACATAGTTTGGTGTTCTGTGCGAGAGTACAATGCCCCAAAAGTGTAAGCTGCTGACTCATTTCCTCAGACAGCCTGAGGGTTAATTGGATAGAGCAGGGCAGACATTTTGACTGATGGGTGACATCATTTGCTGCCACTAAAAAAAAAAAAAAAAAAAAAAAAAAAAAAAAAAAAAGAGGCAAAGATGAAAGGGTCAGATTTACATAAGAACAACTTGAGCTGGAAGATTTTTCTAGGAAGTAGAACAGAGACTCTTAAAAAGGCAAAAAAGATGTTTGACAAGGTGATTTCAAAACAACTCACAGCAGAGCAGGTACCCAGGAGGCACAAGGACGCTTGCCATTCAGTTGGGAAGGAACTGCTGCTGAAGGTCAATCCAGTAGATTTGGGGCGGGATGCAAACATGCTGTGTATTCTCCTTTCTACCCTTTCAAAACCGTGCCTAACTTTGTGTTGCTTGACTCGCTAGTATTTCAGAGGAGGAACGCCTGATTGGTTGGTGTGTCTGTTTAAATGCATTGGAACATGAATTAGTGCCTGGATTGTGCCTTTAAAAGTCACCAAGACAGTGGCTGTGATGACGAGGAGAAGCTGCATAGCTGCCTGGCCACGCGCTGTAGCTTTGACTTCTTCCTTCTGATGGACACACTGCAGGTACCAATGCAGATTTAGCGAAGCTCTGGTTTATGGTGGGTGCAGACTTGAAAAGGCTGTGTATTTTTTGACTTGCGTTCTTGGGAGTTCATTCTTTAGGAAGTACATCTGGTGCCAGACAGTCATATTTCTAATGCTTTAGACTCACTTTTCCTTTATTCACAGTGTGTGGGTGACATCTAAAATCGATTTTTGTGCATACGAAAATAACATTAAAATATTTTTGAAAGAGGTTTTCACAGGCACTTTGCTTCACATGACACAATGCATGATTAGCAGGTATGAAGAGCTAATGGGTTTATAAACCCATTATACATAAAAGTTTCACTTCTAAAATAATGTTCAGCTGCTACTTACATGCATTGCTGTGACTTATGTAAGAAATGAATTATACTGTGATCTGTAAAAGTCTTATTGCCTTATATTAAATTTTTAAGCAATTTGAAAATATGCAGCTTGCTATTTTTTTTTTTTGGCAAGGTAATGGGGAGTGGGGCTTAGACTATATTGGCAGTTTAGGAGTTGAGCTTAAACCATCTGAACTGACTGGAGCTTGGGAGAGACCTTTGAAAATGTGGGCTTTTCGTGTCCAATGTCACGAGCCATGTTGGAGGGTTGAGGCTGGGGTGAGAACAGCCTGCATCCACGCGTCAGTTTGTACCTGATGTCTGACAGAGATTCAGGAAACGAAGGTCCAATTTTTAATAATTTTTAAAAAAAAGATGTTACTTATTTTTAGAGAGAGGGGAAGGGGGGAGAAAGAGAGAGAGAGAGAAATATCAATGTGTGGTTGCCTCTTGCGCACCCCTAACTGGGGACCTAGCCTGCAACCTAGGAATGTGCTCTGACTGGGAATTCGCCTGGGGAATCTCCTCAGTGTGACGCTGAAATAGCTCAGACAACTTCTGCCTCCACCGACGAGAAAAACGGAAGCGACCACGGTACAGAAGAAGAGAGTGAGGGGCTTTGCGAGAACACTTTCAGATAACCATGGGTATTCTTCTCCGGCACCCACAGGCCTTGGGTTCTTGGCCACTTCACAGGGAAGAGAAAAGAGGGAACAGAAAGGGGCAGCGCAGGGAGCAGGGCCGCGTCTAGGCTTTGAGAACTGGCCTTGCTCCTTCTGTACGAGTGGATCCCAGCCCCTCTGCTGGGACGCCGGAGGTGGACCCAGCAGCCCTGGCGTATGGAGTGAATCATCCTGTAAACGAAGATGCCAGCTGAGAAAGAACCGGTACCCCTCACCTCACAGAGCATTGGATGGGCTTGAAAGGGCAATGACCTTGGGGGCCCTTTGACATGGACAACGTACGGCGTTTGTGCTGTGTCTTACCACTTCCTGGCTGAGTACAAAGCCGAGAGTCTGTGTTGAAGGGAGGGATGCTTTTTATGTGGAGGGCAGGTGAATTTTATCAAACTGGGACTTATTTCATCGGTGGCTTCTCTCAGACCTAACAGACCGAGGAGTGAAGACCCTCCCGTTTGATTGCACTCTGGTCCCTCCCCACGGCGGCCCAGATGAGATTAGCAGAACTGGACGGTGGAAGCATTAGCGGAAATTTTCCATGATTAAAGAAATAGAAGGAAAAACAAGCACTTCTTCATCTCAACAGTGCGAAAGCCAAACTGGCAACATGCAAGTTTCCAAATGAAGGGTCTAATATTTCCCCCTCGTAGTGGGCACAGCCTTACGATCTTGGAGCCTCAGAATAAGGGACATGGGGGGGGGGGAACTTCTCCCTCTGGTTGGTGTTTGTGTGCCTTGGGAGTGAAGCTTCTACACACCTGGGTTCTGAGTTTTCTTCCCAACACGGGTCGCCCCACTCTTACCCAGAACAAGTCAGAGGACAAGGGAATAAAACGAATCCACTGTCGGACTCCTGCTCCTGTTCACCTGCCGGGTCCCTCAGCCATGGATGGCCTCTCTGTGAGCCCACTCCCGTAGGAGACAGCTTACCTTAGGCAACTCATTAAAATGGGAAGAAAACTAGTTTATTAAAAGTAAACTTGAAAATACGCACACTTCCAGTTAGTTGTCAATACGCGATTGCTAACAACCCCTCACAAATGTAAAGCGTCGCTCCCTGACCGGCTGGCTCATCGAACCAGGGATCCTGCCAGACCAGGTGTGCCCGTTGTGCACAGGAAGGAATGCAGGTGCACAGGGGCTGGGGGCTCCAGTGAGAGACCCGAGTCTAGAACCCTGGGTTTGTCACTACCATGAATGAAGTGTTTCTTTGAGCACACCCTGATTTGTGTCATTCGCTCAACTGTTCATCTCCCAAGTGGCGTGTCAACTTGGCCAGCCTGCGGTCCTCGGTTATTCATGCACACGCTAATCTAAGTGTTGCTGTGGAAGTACTTTTTAGATGTGATTAAAGCCCCTAGTAGTTGACTTTATTTTTAAGAACCTTGGTAGGTCTGGTCAGTCAGTGGAAGGTCCTTTAAGGGAGCGCTGAGGTTTGTCTGGGAGAAGAAATTGTCCCCGTGATGGCAGCTTCGGCCCGTGCTTGGGGGTTTCGGTCTTCCCCACCCAAAGATATGCCCTCTGGGTTTCTGAGGTGCTTTGCTTGTCCCTCAATCGTGGAAGCCAATTCCTTCTAAGAAGTCTCTCTCTGTCTATCTCCTGCTGGCCCTGCTGCTCTGGTTGAACCCTGACTGATGATACACCAAGGGAGCAACAGTAATTACAACATGGATCTGACGTAATGCAGTGGACACCGAGGTCTCCACGTGTAGATGGAAAGAGAAATCAAGGCTCTGCCAGGCCACAGGCCACAATCTTGCTTCATGGAACCAGAAGCCTGATCTTTCATATACTTTTGTGCAGTTCTTGTTGAAGGACTGGACCTGCTCTTGCCGGGCTCCGAGGCCAGGGCTGGAGTCTAACGCAATGACTGGCCGGACATTGATTCGCTGCCCGACAGCCACCGGGTAGAAAGGGAACACTGGGCCAGAGAAGAGAAGATCAGAATCTCAGTGAGGAAGGCACGTTCACCTGCCACAGGCTGTGGCCAAGGTGGGAGGCCACAGGCTGAGCTGGAGAGAGCCAGGGCCTTCCGGAGAGATCACGGGGGCCACGGAACCCGAGTCAGGCTTTGTGGGTGGAGAAGCAAGAACAACCAATGGAGCTGACTGTGGGTTTTCAGGGGGAAATTACGCATCGTGTAGAGCACACCTTCGCAGGTTTTCTGATGCCAGTTGTTCGTTGCCATGGAGCTGTTTTTACAATCTGTGAGTTGTGGAGAACTGACGGCAACACCATCACAGCTGCCCGTGCAAAGTCATTCCTGGGTAGCGACTGTCCATGCGTTCTGTCAGGTGGAGGTTAAATCAATCCCACCCCCGCACCCCCAAAAAACCCCACTTCAGCATTCTGTTACTCTATAAAATCTACAGTTCTTGGACTTCCTTGAACCTGTTGTGATATCTGTATGATTTCCTTATTCAATGAAGAAGTTAAATAAAATTTTTGGTACATGTTTATTTTATATTTGTATGAGAGTCATGATTTTACTTCAAAAAAATTATCCTCTCACAACGCCTGAGGTGCCTTGGGTGCATGGAGAGGAGCGCCACAGGCTGCGTCGTCTTCAGAGACAAGGGACAAGAGTCTGCCCAGTGGGGTCAGCAAGGGGTTATCAACCTCAGAAAGGCCCATGCTGCCCTGCTTTGCTGCAGGGATGTGAATAGAAGAACTTTTTAAATTTTTATTTTTTAATTAATGTAAAATACAGATTCTCTATCTTGCCTTTTGAGATGAATATCAAGCGCTGCTTTTATAGATTTTTTGAGGAAGGGCTCCACGTGGTCTCTTGCTCCTATTGAAACAGACATCTGTTTGTAGGTGTGATTAATATTTTACCTGCTTCCAAGAACCACATTTGCAATGGACCAAATGGTAACAGGAGAGAGAATGATAGATTGCGTGGCAGGTCAGACCTTGCAAAGAGCAATGTCATCTGTAGGACCACGGAGCAGATGGTGAAAAACCATATGATAAAAACAACAGAAGGCTACATGGTGAATACATTCAACCCCAAGCAGGCAACTAATGAGAGTGATGAGCAGAAAGGAAACGTGGGGTAGGGGGTCACCCAAGACCTCCAGCTCTGAGATACTGATGCTACCTTGCCTTTTGGGTTCTGTGGCAAGAGTCTCCAGAGGCCCCAGGATGGTTTCACTGGGCTATTGGTCTTCCTACTGGAGGTGGGTAGGGACGGGAAAGGGCAGGAGGGGCAGCAGACGTGGCTGGCTCGCTCGTGTGATTGGAAACACTGGGGCAGGGATGGGGACTGTCCCTTCCTTAAGATGCCAGAGGCAGCTGGGAAAAGGAGGATCGAAGCCCAGGTCCCCAGCCCCTACGGTGCTCTTTCTACCTGGCCATCCTGTCATGAGAGCCACAGTGAGGGTGGGGATGGCAATGCCACTCTGTAAACAATGGAAGAAATGGAGCCACGGGAGGCGTGTTCATTCTACCATTTTCTCAGTACCCATAATTGTGCCTACAGACGTGAATACTGCCAACCTCGGGGTGAGCTGAATAAGGTCTGTGAGTGCAGAGATTTACAGTGCCCAGAATGTACCACTAAAATATCGTCTTATAGTCCTTTGTAAGGGAAACATCACAGAATTCAGTTGAATGTGTATGTACTCTGTTAAAAAAAATAGCACACTTCAGGAAGTAAACTACACTGTTTATGAAGAAAAGCATTCAGGAAACCAAGATAAAATATTAACTCTCTTACGATCCAGGGACTGCTGTTAAGAGAAAGATCTAGTCTAAAGCTGAGCTCCAGGCAGAGGAGGAAGAACACCCCCGGGATAAGCAGGGAAATACAAAGGAACTCGGGAAGTCCTGCGGCAAGAGCGGTCCCTGTGGGGAGACAAAGAGGAGGACTTGGGTACCAACGGGGACTTCAGAGGACCAGCTGCTAAGCCCCGGGGGTAACCAGCCAGGAAAGCCTGGATTCAGAGCTCAAGACCCATGCAACATCCTGAGCAGAATAACAAGCTGGCACTTTTCACATAAATCAAAAATGTTTTTCTGAAATCACAGTACAGAATATTCTTGGAAGTTGTTTATGAGTGGCAGTGTTAAAAACACGGCTCTCGAGCTGCATGTCTGGTGTGTCCCTCACACTGCAGAAGATGGAAAAATGCAAGGAGGGAAGGATGACAAAGTGCACTCTGCCGGCTGTGCAAGAGTTCACAGCCCCTGGGACGGGGGATGGGGAGACCGGGCTTTGTGGACCCCAGAGCTGAGCACTAGACCATGAATCTGGGGTTTGTCAAACCAGCTGGAGTCAATTGCCTGGAGGATCTGGGAGTAAATAATGAATCACAGACGGAAGGGATAGAAGTTCCTGCCGTGATAAGCTGCTGTTGACACAAGGCTGCTATTGACAGGTCCAAGGCACATTCCTCATACGAGTGACCCCTTTTCCACTCTTAATAATGCTGACATTTATTGAGCACCTACTATATTCCAGGCATATAATATTATTACATGCCCCCATGTAATAATTCATGGATATAATCCAAGAGGTGTTTTTATAGACTTGAGTGGAGAAACTCATCAGGTAAATTAGCTAGTTTGTGTTTTAACTATCTAACTACTTTCCTGAGTTGTCAGTTTCGGTCCTTCCTGGGTCTGCTTAAGTTGGTTTCTGAGAGGAACATTTGCCTCAGACCTTCACAAGTTTGTGTAATTGAGGTTTAGCATACTGTGTTCATTTCAGTCCCCATTAAGAGTCTGAACAATTTATCTGTGTGATGTAGGTGGGTGATGACTTGTAGTGATTTGAAGGAAGTAAGTAGGTTCTATCTACCTTTTCGTAGCTTCTCTCACTCATCAGGGAACACGGCATCTTTATCTTACCATATGCTTTAAATCTACTATGACACTCAGACTTCCAAATAAAGCAGCAAAATTCTATTTAGGATCCTTTAAAGGGTGAGCCTGGAAAGCCTACTACTCGTCTTCCATGAGCATGTTGGTTGACCAGATGGCTGCAGCCCCTTTAGTAGACACCAAGCAGTGTAAATGAGGGATAGAGCTCCCCTAAGGGCAGGCTTGAGGGGTGAGGTGTTCTGGGTAGTAGGGCTTGAAAAGCAAAGCCCCAGCGCAAGCAGAGGCAGCCCAAGGTGGAGAATGGCACAGGTCCCTGGGAAGATGTAGGGAAGGAACAAGAGACTGTAGTTCTCCAAAGCGGGCATCTAACATAGTAATTCCTTGTACACTGGAAGTATGGGAGGCAGGAGTCTTGGCTGGATGCTGAGTCATCCCTTTTCTGTTCCTCATGTACATGTTGCAACAACTAAGAGGGCACACCGTTGATGGAGTCTCTGGCCTGCTGAAACATAGATGGATGCCTGGCATTATACGTCTGATTAGGTAAATTAAAGATCTGAAAGCAATAATGTCAGCAATAGTCACCATTAAACAGAGATCTCAGGAGTGGAATAGACCTTTTAAGCATCTGTTTTACTTGAAGCCCAGTATTTATCTCTTTGGCTCAGGTCCAAGTACCTAGCTGGCAAGGACCCAAACCCATGCCTGGGCTTGCCTCTTGGGATCTAAAAAAATTCAGTTGGCCAGAATTGAAAATTGTCTCTCTGGGTTTCAGAGCATTAGTAGAAGAATTCTGAGATGTTTTAGAGAATATGCTGAAAACAAACAAACAAACAAAAACCTGAAGCAATTCAAGATTTTTTAAAGTTTTGTTTTCAAAATCAGATGTGAGGAAGGGATTTAGATGAGTTTTAGGTCACTTCAGAGAGAATGTGCACAATGCCTGCCAAGTGTGCTGGGTTCTTTATTGCCCTGTTTATGCTGATGAAGAAGTTTGTGCACTTTGGAGTGACTCTTCGAGGGGGATCTGATGAGGCCATTGTCCACGACGGTCTTTCCGTTCTTACATCCCTGGCCTGTGCCTTGGCGGGGTTCTGCTTCTGGCCCTGCACCTGGGTCTGGACACTCATGAGAGCCTCGTGTTTGACCTGCAGGAATTCCTTGTTCACCTCACGGATTCAGACACCAATCCTAGCCTTAGGGGATGTACCACAGGCTCTGTCTCCCCAGATTGATTGTCATACTCAGGTCCCCTTCCTATTTTGCTAAATCTTCTTTCCCCTTCATTACCTCCCATTTCCTATTTTTGCTTTTCCCTCCCGATACTGAGGGCTCCACTGACAGTGAATGGATGACTGCCCTGGCCATCCACTGACACAGGAGTTTCATAGCAATGGAGCACCAGCCTTGAGTCGATGAGAACTAACACGGGGAATAACAGGATAAGCAGAGCTAGTCAAGTTGTGGGTTCTGGCCTGAACACATGGCTTGAAGGACCTCAGAGTAATGCTAGAGCTCAAACGAAAGTCAGGGGCTGAGTTTTCTGGGTGGATGGGAGTCATGATGTGAAATACAAGCCTGGGGTGGGCCCCGTGCCCCTCCTGCACACCTTCCTAGGAGGACAACCAGGTGGCGGGTCCGGGGAGAGCTGAGATGAGGGCCAGAGGCCAACCCCACCCTTGACAGGCACACAATCACATGCTGGGCTTTGAGACTTTTGTCTGCATAACAGCAGGACCTGAGTCTTGGGCAGTCTTCATACATGAGTCATGGCTCCCTCCTCAGATCTGGAAGAAGCCATTCAGAGAACACTGTGCTTTTTCAACAGATGAGTAAACCGGCAGACAGACGGGGGGACTGCTAGATAAACAGCGGTGGAAAGAGGTGAGTCTGCCGCAGAGAATGTGTCCAAAGCAACAGAAGTTTGGTGTTTGGATATATTTCCCATTTGTAAAGTATAACCACCTGTTTCTCCTTTTATTTTTTTAAAGGAAAGCTTTTTAAAACCCTATTAAGAAACATCAAACTGATTCTTGGGCATTAGGTAGCTGTTAAAATGTTTTGATGGATTTAGAATAAATAAGTTATAAACATAGAGTTCATTTAAAAAATTAAGTGTGTATTTCTAAGTAAAAGGCAATTTCCTATGAAAATATAGTTTAGCTTTTTGGGGGGAGAGGAGTTTAATTATTAATCAAACAATTGTTTACATGCAAACCAATTTAAATCCGTGTAAGGCATGAATGCCCTAAAAGCTGATTTGATCAATCAGTACAGGGTGAGGCAGAGGTCTGGGGCTGCACTTTGAGAATTAGGCTGGTTAATTCATTGCCTAACGTGTGAAATAGCACCTGCAGGGTCATCAACAAAGAGTCTATCTTCCAGGACAGAGCAGCGCTGCCCAGGCCTATGGGTCTAATCAAAGTTGACAGGATATGAAGCGAGCCCTAAATGATGATGTTTCTAAAGAGAACACATGGTTGAACCTAAGCAGGTTGGCCTCCCGGAGTCAGGATCCGTGAGACTCAAAGGGCGAGTCCTCCTTCATGTCCCTGGCATTAGTTTAGAAAATAGGGCACTCTGGTTCCTGACAGGAAGGTTTCGGTTTACCCAAGAGACACAACCTGTAGAGGGTCAGGAGAGGTGACTAACTATCGCAGGCTGATAATGTGCCTTCATCCACTTCACTCAACCAGACTCTTTGCAGAGACTTCTGATTGGAACTTGGCTCCCTCGGTAGATTCTCCTCCCGGCAGGGATGCTTCGTAAGGTGGTGATCTGGTTTGCACATCAGTCTGCTGTGAGTTTAGTTCATGTGAATTTGGTCTCCTGAGCTCAATCATCTCTACAGGGCCTAACCAACCTCGCTGCTGCTCTTGGGGCCTGAGGGCCAGACAGGGCCACCTGAAACATGGTGACGACTCCAATCATCACTCGCCAGCCTCCTCGAGGACAGCATCGCTACCCAACTGTGCATGCGCTGCAGTCATTTCATGTCAACGTGAAATGCCAGGAGGGATGGTGGCGCTTGCTATGCATTCCTGGATCATCAAGTACCAAGCACTTCACATGAATCCTTCCAACAAATCCTCACACTGACTCTATGGGACAGATACCATTCTCAGTCTTCATTTACAGATGAGAAAACCAAGACTAAACCAGGAGAATGGCTTTTCCAGAAATCACATTGCTGGCAGTGAGTGGGGATGTTTGGACTAGGGCCAACCAGGGCAGCGCAGACTAGAGTTGTCCAGACATGCAGTGACCTGTTAAGGTGTGCAGACTTATCTAGACCGGATGCCATTTAATTAACCTCTATGTACATGTTTTTAGTTATGCATTCTAGAGCCGTTACTAAGAACCCGCTACATAGGGACTAGAGGTGGAAATACAAGTAGGTTATCTACCTTCCCACTGTCCTGTTCTCCTCACTCCAACCTCCAACCCCCTCTCCCCACCCTCACTCCCAGCTGAAGAGCCAGCTCCCTCTTTCACTGAGAAAGCTGATGTCTTGATAAGGAAACACCTACAGGTCTCCCGATAACGTCTGTCCGCCTACCTGTCTCCTTGCCTATCTGCCCTGCCCCGGGTCCTGTTAGTAGCCATGAACCTTCCAGATCCTCATCCCAGGCAGCCCATCTCCACACTGCACCTTAGATCCTGCGCCTTCTGCTCTCCAAGGGCACCATGGCTCAGCATTTCTTAGCATTTTCCAGCTCCTTCCCATCCAGTGTTGTCAGCACTGGTATACGGGTCCTGTTCTTGCTGATCCGTCAGCAGTAGGTGGCCCACTTGGTCATTCTCTCTTCCTAGACGTGTGGTCTTTACTTGGCTTCTCATTGCTGTGCCCTTCCTTCCTTCCTCCTTTCCCTTCCCTTCCCTTCCCTTCCCTTCCCTTCCCTTCCCTTCCCTTTCCTCCCACCCTTCCCCCTCCCTCCCTCCTTTGCAGGTTCCTCATCATCTGCAATGCCCCAGGGCTCAGCACTCACACCTGTTTTCTTCTCCATTCTCACTCTGGTTTGAATACCCAACTAGTGCGGATGGCGGTGAAATTTATAACTTATATCTCCAGCCAGGTCTTCCCTTGAACTCCCGACTCATATATCAGACAGCCAAGTCTCCTGCCTCCAGCACCCCCTCCCTCCTGATCCAAGCTGCTGCCTCTGCAGCGGTCCTCTGACCCAAACCCTCCTTCCGCTCCCCTTCTCCAACGATGCCAAAGTGACACTAAGGCCCAGAAGCCCCCTTCCTATGAGCCTCAAGGTCCCAGAGAACAGCAACCAACTCGTGGGAGATGCATGCCTCTCCCACAGCCCTCCGCCCAGCACCGGCCCAGGGCGTCTGTTCCATCTCCATCACTGATCTAGACATGGTCAGCCCCTCCCAAGGAAACTGCAACTCCCTCCAACAAGCAGGTGTCATTTTTATAAAGAGAAAAAGAACCTAAAAAGCAGAAGCCTGCAGCCTGCGTCATTCGTTCTGTCTCCCCAAGCCCAGCTCTCCTCTGGGAGTCTCCACCTTTCCTATGAATTCCTAATGCCAAGCACCCCCCACCCCATCCTGTTTCCTCCTCTCCCTCCAGCCCAGTGCTTCTGTGAGAGTGGGGGATGGATGGACGACCAAGGTCTGATCACGCAACCTTCCCCTGCCCCCTCCAGGTCCCTCCAGGCCCCTCCAGGCCCCACCTTCTGCTCTGGCTAATCCCTGGGTTTAATTGCTGGTGGTTGTGTGCTCCTGAGGTTTGGGCCAGACACAAGGCAGCAAACAGCTCATTGTTTTGATTTTCCTTCTTACCAGCCTCACACTCCAAGGCTCATGTGAAAATTAAAGCTGAATAATTTTCTCTTTGAACTAGGCTCAAAGGCCGAAGGATAGCCTTGACCTTTTCCACAGCAGCCAGCTCAGGGCCAGCTCCTGTCAGCAGCTTGCACCCTGTCTTCCCCAAAATGGAGCTCCCTACGTTTGCTCACAGGTGCTTCTGTGCAAGGGGCCCCTCGGGCAGGTCTCTCAGTCCCTATGCTATTTTTTTTTATTACTAAATGATACAGAGCCCTAATGGTCTTGCTGAGTAGTTTATACAGCTAAAAGGTGATGAGTAATGATCCATAAGATTTGACTGTGTGTTGAGCTTGCCAATCATGAAGTACCAATGGGGATGATCAATATGAACTAACATTTGCTGGGCTCAGGACTGGCTACATAACTTGCAGGGCTGACTGCAAAACAAAAACGCAGAGCTTCTTGCTCAGAAATTGTTAAGAATCCCCAGATGATGCCAGCAGAGTGTTAAACCAGGTGCGGGGTCCCCCTGAGCACTGGGCAGCGGCTGTGACTGGGCACTGACCAACCGCGTGAGGCTCTGAAGATCATGCTTTACACATGAGGTCTCATGTCATTCTCCCCAAACCCTTGGAGTAGAAACTCTCCTTATTTCTGTTTTACAGATGAGCAAACTGGGGTTTTCAGAGGCTGTATCACTTGCTAGAGTTACCCAGCTAATAATCGGGGGTCAGGGTTCAAATCCAGATAGTGACCACCAAGCAACAACCCTCAAAGAGACGGCTACCGGTAAATGCAGGAAGGCTCAACTCCCAGACAGTTTTACACCCCCGTGGGTTGATCAGTGAGCAAACACACACTGTGAGAGGTACACGGCAGAGCTGTGTGAACACACTTGGATAACCCAGCAGCAAATGGGCACATTGGCCACGTCCAACATCAACAATAGCCCAAACCTGCCCTGGATGGTGTAGCTCCGTTGGTTGGAGCATCATCCTGTAACGGAAAGGTTACAGGTTTGATTCCTGGTCAGGGTACATATCTAGGTTGTGGGTTTGACTTCCAGTCCAGATGTGTAGTGTACAATCCCTGGTCCGGGGACTGGTCCCTGGAGCATGCAGGAGACAACCAATCAATGCTTCTCTCTTGCATGATGTTTCTCTCTCTCCCTCTTTTCCCTTCCTCTCTCTCTAAAAGCTATGAAAAGAAATGGCCTCAAGTAAGAATAAAACATCAAAGCAAAACAAAACAAGATCCCAAACATACCAAACTTGATGCAAACTCAGCTCCACTACCTAACTAATCATCAAATGCTAGTGCTCAGAGCTGGACCAGTCTACCTGCAAACACCAATGGCTTCACTGTTCAGTGTACCCTGCGTGGTCCAGCTCCTTAGAACAAAAGTGCTGTATCTTACAACGGTGGATCCCCAGTGGCAGGATCCCAGAGAAGGGCAAGCGGACCCACGCCTGGTGTGTAAACTAACAACCGCTGATCCAGTTCTGATGATGAAACTACGAGCCCCCTCATGCACCTTCCTTCCCAGGGTGCTCCTGGGACAACCACGAAAGCCTCAAGCAGGCCTACCTTTGTTTTCTGCCACTGGCATCATCTGCAACTTTGACATCAGTCAACAGTTGATAGGAGAGGGGGCCACATGTGAACAGGCTGTGATTTTTATCTGATGCCTTTACAATGGCTCCCTGCAGGGTGTGCATGGGACTTCCCTGGTCTGTGGCATGCTTCCGCCTTCAAAGCAGAAAATCTGACGAACAAGGTGCTTTCCAAACAGAAGGAAAGAGCTGGGGTATTTTGTTAGCCCATCACATCCAAGCTGGAGTGAGTGATGGTACCTTCTGACTCGGCTAAGGGCCATTGGGATTCAGACTTACGGGCCAGCTTGCTGCTTTTCCTCACAGAGTTGGGACAGTGGTGTCACTGGGCTGCCAGGTGTGTCCCTCCCTCCCCCTCCCCAGAGGCTTTCTTTCCCAGGACAGAGGATTTGAATCCTTTATTGTTTAGTGTGAACTTGACAGAGTGCCAGGTTGCGGAGCTGGTGGGTGTATACTGTCTAGCTCTTTCTCTGGACTGCAGCAGAAGGCCATAGGCTTAGTCTGACATTTTGCAAGATAAAAAAACAGAAGTTGGAAAAGAGATAATGAAAGAGAAAGAAAAGGAATAGTGAACTTTCTTAAAGGATTTGCATAAAAAATGGCTTAATTCTGAACACATCTGCAGTAGGAGTAGACAGCTAGGAGGTTTCCCTGAGGGGCTGAGCTCTTCCTGAGACTCCCTGTCCTCCGTCAGCCGCACTGTGAGAGCAGTGAGCTCACAGCTTTGAATGCCCAGGCTCTGCAAAATGCTAGTCTTTGCTGGGGGAGGGCGTGTAAGGGGACTAAACGGTAATGGGAAAAAACACAACAAAGATTAAATTAAACATGCTAGTTTCAAACTGGCATGGAGTTGTAATGTCACATCCCATTGTGACTATTGCTGCGTTTATGTTTTCTAAAGGATTACCTTCTTTAAAAAGAAACTGAGCTAGGAAATGTTTCTTATAAATAGGCTCATATTTTACCTTTTTCCTTAAACTGTGACTTGAAATTCCAAGCAAATAGCTCTGTGGGGGTGTGGTGATGTGTTGAGCAGCACTCTGAGTGAGGCAAGTGACGGAGCAGGTGCAGTGCCCGGGTAGGTCAGGGTGCCCTCCTGCGGGCTTGCTGGTCAACCAGCCTCCTCCCCACCGAGCACAGCTCAGCCCTGCGGCAAGGAGCCAGGACTAGTGAGGACGATGGAAGGCATCCATATTGGGCTCCTGCCAGAGGCAGGGCCCAGCGTCAGAGGCCAGGGAACCTGTTTGTTCCATTCGTGTTTTGTTTGTTTTGTAGTTTTGCTCAGTTGAAATCCCACCAGGGAACCTAGTGTATTGTGTAGCCTAGGCCTGCCGCTGGATCACAAAGGAAAACATAAATCGGGGGGCAGGATGGGGGCACTGGGGCAGAGAAGGACAGGGAGGCGGGCACGGCGTGCTGGGGGAGGCCTAGGGGTGCAGAGGACCAGCACTGACCCCTCTGGAGGGCTGTCTTCTTTCTCTCAACCTCCCCAAAAAGGAGACCCTCCACGATGCCCCCCGATACGCGCACTCTGTCTGCCCACCACCTGGCTTATAGCTGGTTGTGTATGTGCCTGAGCACAGGGCTTGTGAGGGCATGGCCCTGCTTCTGGGCCGGGAGGCTGGTACCACCTTTGCCTCTGTTGCTGGAGGAAAGGTCTGAATCCTCAGGCTGCTGCCTCCTGGCTTTGTGTCCTTGGGCGCGTCATGTAGCTTCCGTTGCGGCCTGGGTGACTGTGTTCACCACCGTTCAGATCCCTTTTGGATTTGAAATTGTAGGATGCACCCTAGTGATGCTCGATAGCTGAGCAGTTAGAGCTCCTTTGCAGGTAAGCATGCGGCTCTTCCGGTCTTTCCACCTGTGCAGCCCACCTGAGAGCCCCTGCTGGCCATCCAGGCCTGTGACCTTGGACCCCAGGCCCTGCAGGAAGTGAAGCTGCCATGGACAGAGGTGCGAGTGCCGCTCGGTTCCCCATTCTTCCTCTTTGCACATCATGGCATACCCATGGTAGAAAGGGTTTCCAGAAGGTTGCCATCTATTTCAAGTGTCTAAAGCCGCGCAGCCACGGTGCCGCATTGCTGGCCTACGTAGAAACCTTCTTGCTTGGGAGCCACTTGTCAGGACCCTTGGTTCCCAGCGTGTCTCCACTGAGTGGGGCTTGATATGTAGGAGCCTGATGTGCCCGGGGCGTCGTCAGGGCTGCACGGATGCATGTCTGCCCCTGGAACCCATCCCTCTAGGAAGCAGCAAGAAGGGCAGTGATGGACATGCCTCCTGTGGCTCTGGAGAGTCGCAGGCAGTGACCTCTTGTTGCCCCCAAGTTCACAGGCAGCTCCACAGACAGAAGAGCCACACGTGGGTGAGCCTTGACCTGCGTCCCCGTCGCCTTGTCTCCGAGCTCCTCTCCGCGTCTCCCACAGCCCTGGGGCTCTGCGTCCACCGCTGCCACGCACCCTCCCTTGTGCCCTTGTCATTCACCTTTTTCTCTAGTTTGCTATCTATCTTGTTGCCACGTTAACCTTCCGAAGTTGGCAATTTGCCCACTGATGCCAAACATTGCCTTTCATTCAGAAAAATTTCAGGAGAACCCAAAGCCAAAAGGAAAAGCCGAACGTCACGGAGCCTCAGACTTCCCACTTGCCCTGCCCCCAGCCTACCACCCTGTTCTTATCTCAGAAGGTCATCTTCAGTGAAGATGTCTGGGTCCCACCCCCAGGGGCCTGGGCTCAGCTGGTTAGGACGGGACCCGGTGAGAGCCACAGCCTGTGGGATCCCTCTGCTCAGCCCAAGCTGGTCTGTTCACGAGTCCTTGAATTTGTAAATGAAAATGTGTGTCACTTCGAGAGCCAGAACAAAACAGTGAAGGTCATTTGTTATAAATAACCGGAGCTCGGCCCTGCGCCCGCCCGCCTCTCCGCCTTCTGCTGCAGTCCCCTGCCCCTGCTTTGCTGTTCGCTTTCCGTGCTGGTCCAGTTTCTCGTCCTCAGGGCAACCTTCTCCCGCTGCGTCTCGGCACCTGTGGCCCTGCCTCTCTCTGCCACGGCCCCGATCACAGCAGATGACACGGCGCGTTCGGTTCTGTGCGTCCAGCACGCTCATCTCCCTCTGCCCCTCCCACTCTCGACTGGACGACACCTGGGGAGCTTGGCCGAGGGGGGATTCGGATTCAGTGTGAGCTGAGAACGGGTTCCTAGGAAAAGTCCCTTCCCCACACGGCAGGGCTCACTGGCGCCTCCAGTTGGGGTGGGACTGGAGGGGACAGAGGAAAGTTTCAGAGCAGCCGCCGTTGCCTGATAGCCCCCCAAAACCTAGAAACATGGACATGGTGTTTGTGTGTGGTGGTTGGCGGAGGGTGGTTCCCCAAACCCCCACCCCTGGGCCACACACACCTATTGGTTATCCACGCAAATGTTCACCTAGAGGCTCCTGGGAAGGGACTTTGCAGATGTGCCTAAGGTCGGGAATCAGTTCACTTTAAGAGAGGGCGGTGATGGTGGGTGGGCCTGACCTAAGCAGGCGAGCACCTTGCAGGAAAGACTTACAGCACCAGAAGGAGTCGGTGTGAGAGGGCACGGGAGGAGGCCACATGGGGAGGGGCTGGAGGCAGCCCTGGGAGCTGAGCACGGTCCCAGGCGGCAGCCGACAGAGGAATGGAGACCTCAGTCTTCACTCGCAGGGAACGAGTCCTGCCAACAACCACATGAGCTGGCAGAATGGAATGCAGCCCTGCCAACACCTGCGGGCGGCCCTGTGAAACCCGGAGCAGGGGACCTGGTGGGCGGCTCCTGGTTCTGACCCGCAGAAACCTGCAGCCAGTAAGCGGGTGGAGCTGTAGGCTGCCTGGGCTGTGGTCCTTGTCACAGCGCTGGGTCTCTGCTGCGTTCTCCCTCCAGATCATTTCCTTTGTGGTTTCTTAATACCCTGCCCCAGCCAAGCCCATGGCGTGTACTAGGCTGTCCTGGCGGGGCTGTCACCTGGCAGACGAAATGGCACGAGGGCCATTCCCCTAGAACACAGTGGGGTGAAGGAAGGAATTCTCGGGAATTCCACAAGCTCTTTTTAGCGGCATCTGCTGCCAAAATTCATACTGCTGGCCACAGCCACCCAAAAAATGGAAAGAAAGAGTGATGAGAAAGATCCTTTACCTTCTGTTATCAGAACTCCGGGGTCACCTCACTCTGTAGCAGAGACCGGGTCATGTTTTTTATGGTGGGCTAGGGTATGCAGCTATGTGGCTGCTCACTGTCTAACCACAATACCTGGGGTCCCCAGTCCTGCCTGGTGACATCAAGCACTTGGGTACAGTCTCTAGGGTCCCCCTCTGCTGCCAACCAGCAGCTTTTCCCTGAAAGCGTGAGCCGAGGGTCAACAATAGTGTGGGTTTGGGGTCCAGCACCTGGATCTTTTCAGGCTCCTTAAGCAAGCTCATGTAATTAGAGCTAACCTGTCCCAATTTCAAATGCAGCCGTAACATGATTAATATCCTCTAAAAATAGTCAGTGAGAGGCACCTGTAATGAGGCGCCGTGCACAGAGGCTGCTGTGAGTAGCACCTCTGGCTAGGTGCGCTTGTGCCCGCTGGAGGGAGCTGGGAGGGAGGGGGTCTCCCGGCAGAGCGAAGCCTGCCTGTCTCCTCTCCTCCTCCCCTTTGCCCCGCTCCAGCCCCTGCAAAGTCTAGCTCCCAGTCACAGCAATTCTCGACCCTCTGGCTTCCGTGTCCTGAAGGCTGGAAGTGTGACTTTGGGCTGTCTCACCTGCTGCAGCACTTCGCTGGCATGCAGAAGCGCCCGGGCCTGGGCTTTCATCAGCTCAGACTCGCGCACTGTTCTCCTGTGCCCGAGTCGGCTCTGGGTTTCCAGTCTTTTCTCAATGTTACTCTCTGTCTCCGCCCAGCTTGACCACCACTCTCACTCCCAAACCAGCTTCTTCCATCCCCAGCCTCTTGAATACCTCATGTTGCTGGGCTTGCCGACCGGTTCAGAAGCTGGCTCCTTGCAACCAGGGAGCTTCCGTCCCTGCTGCCGAGACCCTCGGTGGAGTCTGTGTGTGCCAGCGTTGTGGGACTCAGGGAGGATTGCCTTGTCTCCTTACCCAGCCTTACCCTGGGGCCAGCCCAGGGTCCTCAGTTATTAATCAGTCTCAGGGTGGCTTCTTGCAGAAACAACCCCCGTTCAAGTTTCATTGCATGTGGCAGGGGCTGCTGTTGTCATTCGCTCAACAAATCTTTATGAAGGGCCTGGTCTGTGCCAGCTCCTGTTCCAGGTCCTAGCAACACGGCCACGTCCCCGTGGGGGTTGCATGTTGGTGGGGGATAAAAACAGGAAATGATGGCTTTTGGTTTGGATGTAAATTTCAGGGAATGGCATGTGTTATGAGTTAGAGGGGGGAAAGAGCATGAAGAGTGGCGGGATGGTGGTTTCTTTAGGATGAGCATGCCTCTCTGATGACATTTGAGAAGAAAGAGGATGCACCTTTCCTGGGGGGGAAAGTGATGTAGGCAGAGAGAACAGTAAGTGCAAAGGTCCTGAGGTTGCCAGTAGCTTGAGTTCCAACACCTCACCCCCGTACATGCCTGGATGACTCAGATACAGCCTCTCTAGTCTTTCCTCCTGGAGCTGTGGAGGGAGAGCTAGGTGAGCTGAGTTAAAGCAGAGGAGCCAGGGTTCAAGGAAGGTTACAGTGTCCACCTGTTTGGCCATTAATGGCAGCCCCTACTGGGCAGTCAGCATTCTGGAGTGGAGTCGCACTGAGACGAGGTGGCAGGCCAGCCAGACCAAGTGCTCATCTTGCTGTTCCTGCCGTGGCTGCATGTCTGGGGACCTGTGAACAAATCTGGGGATGGGCTGGGGTGGGTCCATGAAAACTGAGATAGGCAGTTTCCGGTCTTCTCCGTGGCAGGCCTGTGACAGACAGGGTTGGCTCTCGTGGGCGAAGGTGTCGCCAGCAGCCTCCCTGCAGGGTGTGATTTGGGGGTGCTGATAAGCCTTTGTGACTCCCCCAGTTACCTCCCTTCCTCCTTCCTCCTAAGGCTTCCTCAAATTGCCAGTCACTCCTTATGCCTTTAGCTTTGCCCCTGTTCAAGCCACAGGTTGAAGCTCCTGGGCCCCGGGAAGGGAGACACGAAAGAACACTGAAAGACAAATGACAACGTTCCTGGCCACGGCCTGCAAAACAGGCCCAGGAGCCCGGGCTCCGGAATGACAGATCTGGAAAGATGAATCTTTAAGCTCTCCGAAGTTTGGCTTCAGATAGCAGGCGCGCAGCCTGGGCGACTCGGAGGAGCACGGAGCTTATGAATTTCAGATCTGGAGGGAAGCTAGGATGACTGCAGGAGTCTCCCACCAGCTAGGAGAGCAGAGCCTTCCCCTGGGCGTGGGAGGAAGGTGCGGGAGACTTGGCGAGGGGGGAGGAGTGTGGGCCTCGCCCAGCCGTCTCCTCGTCTCCTCGAAGCTGGAAACCTGGAGGGGGCCTAGGAAACATTTGCACCTGGTTCCTTGTGTTTGGCCCAGGGAATTTGCAAACTGGTTAGAGGGCCTGACACCAGACCAGGAGCGGCATTGGAGGGCCAACAGGGACCCGGAGGTTAGGACGCAGAGCTAGGGAGGGGACCTGGCAGCAGCAGATGCAGGTTGTCAGTGCGTTGGCCTTCCCCAAACTCACGTGCACCTGCAGGGGGACAGGCTGAGCGAGCAGCAGCCGAGTACAGGTGCCAACCGGAGTCACTGGCTTGACTGGCCACTGGTGAGAGTTTTCCGGCCACTTCCCAGTCATGGGGGCTTGTGTGGTCTTCAGGTTCGAGGAAGTGAAGTGTGGCCTCTGAACGCGGTAAGTTTTGTGATGATGAGATTCCTGTCTGCAATTCCTTACAAATTGTTTCCACAGGCAGCGGAGCCTTCCATTTCACAACGGGGAACAGAGCTCAGCCTACGACAGGCTCGCTCGAATGCCCGTGCTGGGGTCCCTGGAGAGGAAGGTGGGCGAGCGCAGGGGTGGGGCCGGCCAGCGGGGCAGGGCTGAGGACGTGACCTCTGTGTGCCCGCGTTTGCTCAGGGCCAGCTGACCCTGAGAGGGAGGTCCAGGGTAGTGTATCTGTTCCCCAGGGGGCTGCTGTGACCAAGTACCGCAAACCGGGTGGCTTGTAAACACAGAAGGGTTTTCTCTGACAGTTCCAGAGGCCAGAAGCCCCAAATCGAGATGTTGGCAGGACCGGCTGAGGGCTGCAGGGAGAACCTGGTCTGTGCCTCTCTCTTCAGCGTTGCTGGCAGTCCTCGGAGTGCCTTGAGTTTCAGACCCATCCCTTCAGCCTCCGCCTCCGTCTGCACGGGGCTTCATCCCTCCCCGACGTCACGGCGCCTTCTCTCTTCTCATAAGGACACCTGTCATGCCGGTTAGGGCCCGCCCGAAGGCCCTCATGGTGACTCGATGACATCGGCAAACTATTTCCAGAGGAGACCGCATCCCTAGGTGCCAGGGCTGGGGCTTCTCCGTATCTTTTGTGGGGATAAACCTCAACTCATGCTGGTGAGCTAGGCTGCAGGAATCCATTTGTTTTGCTTGCCTCCTGGCCTGGATGCCGGATTTAGAGGAATCGGATTGTGGAACTTAACACGTTTCTCTAAAGTGTTTCACTATTTATTCACATTTCTAAGGCAAGAACTTGAGACCTAGAAATCTGTTCACGAACTCTCCAGGAAAGGCCTGTTCCTTTCAGGGAGTGTTTAACAGACAGTGTCTAACCCAGAGTCCATCTGCATCCAGGCCCCCCACCTGCGGCTCTGGCCGACACAGCTCCAGGCCCCGCCCCTGCCCTCGCCCTCAGGTCTGGCGAGCAGCGTGAGCCTGGGCAGCACACCCACTCACAACTGGACTCAGACCTCCCACGTCTGAAACACAGCCCCAGACTTCTAGCTTCTGGGGTTGACAGAATCATGAAAGTGCAGCTCAGTCACAAAGAAACAGAAGGTGGCAGCTCTGCGTGTCTAAAGGTTCTGCCCTGCAAGGGCCACGGTCATGGGAAGCCCCCACGTGGGCACCGTGCAGGAGGGAACCGGCGATGATTCTACCCACCTGCCCCCATCCAAGCAAAACAGCAAACGAAGCCGACCCACGGGAAGCTGTAACCTGCTGTGTTCTCCCCCAAAAGCTTTTCAAAAGTGGATACAGCAAGATGGCATGTGGGGGCAACTCTGTAAAAATGTTTCCTGTCAAATAATGTGTATTGAAAGTTAAATTCTAGAAATTTCTCCCTGAAACGAAACACAAGGAATTCTGAGGGCATACCCTGATCTCCTAGCCTGAGTAACGAGCGTTCCGTTACCCCAGAGAGGCGGGTGACAGAGGGAACTGGAGGAACAAAAGGCGTGGACCAGGAGGCCTTTCGCCTTTTTGTTTTCATAGAATAACCGCTCCTGAGCCGGACCTCTCAGCAGTATGTGTGGGGTGGATTAAAAGGTGAACGACCGTTTTACAAAGCAAGTTAGTGAGTTAGGGGGTCTTCCTCTCTCTGTCCCTCTCTCTCTGCCCACACCGTCCAACATATCATTTTAGTTGTAGCAAAAACACCGTTTATACATTGGTCAAACCTTGGCCTCATCTATCAAGGATTCGTACTAGAGGGAAAACCAAGGATTATTAAGCATTTCTCAGAAATATGTCCCTAAATCTCCAAAATAATAAACTTGAATATATATTTTAATTTTGTGTAAAAGGAGACCGATAGACTGACTACTCGTAGGCTGTTTGGATGAGAGAGGCTAATTCCAGGTTTTTTAAGATGCAGCAAAACCTAGAATTTGCCTTGGTGTCCAGATTGCAACTAGTTCAGCTCCCAGCTCCCAGCATTCCCGATGACCCTTTCCCATACAAATTTTAAAGATTCGAAGAGCCCAATACAAAGGTTGATAATTTAAGATAAGTACTATAGCTCTGTATTTTACCCTTTTTAATTCTTTTTATCATTGTTGGTGATGGTGTGGTGATAATGGTAGTGGTGGAGGTGGTGGTGGGGACGATAAAGGGGATGGTGGTGATGGTAGAGGTAGTGATGGGGGTGATACAGTGCTGGTGATGATAGAGCTGGTGATGATGGTGATAGTGGAGGTGGTGATGGTGATGGTGGTGATGGTAGAGGTGGTAGTGGTGGAGGTGGTGATGGTGGTGGTGGTGATGGTAGAGGTGGTGGTAGTGGAGGTGGTGATGATGGTGATGGTGGTGGTGGTGGTGAAAATGCTGATGTGCAGGTTGAGGGTAGTAGGTGTGGGGTGGAGAGGGGCTATAGGAGGGTGTGGATGAGGATACCTATCACATGACTTCCAAGTAATTTTTTGGCAGTAAAATATAGCATTTTCATGCTGGGAGCTTAAATGCTTCAGAACTTGCAGGTTCCTTTTTAAGGCATCCTGATGATTATTTTTTAAACCAATGGTTCTCAACCCTGGCTGCCCACTGAAATCATGCGGGGAGCTTTTAAAACATACCAATTCAGAGGCTGCTCCTCACTGTGATTCTGATTTAATTAGTTTGGGGGTGAGGAGCAGACGTGGAAGTTTTTTAAAATATCCCCAGCATATGCTAACGTGCTCCAGGGTGTTGAACCAGTGCAGGTCAAACAGAGCATCCTAATTAAGTGCAGGGAATGGTGAGAGGGAGATGCAGGTAGCACCACTTCCTCCAAAGAAAGAACCTTGTCATCCATCTGGTTGATATGAAAGCCACCACTTCATTCCTTAGTAGTTATTCCAAAATATATCAGAAATTCAGGGGAGAACAGAGGCTGCTCTTACTCTCACTTCCAGAATTAATAGACATTAGGATTCTGCTCTATTCCTTGTGTATCAGTTTTGAAATGTGCTTTTTAAGTATATCTGGTAGATATGAATGGATTGGGATAGTTGGAGTGTATTTGGGTAAATGTATTTAGAAGGTACGTTGCCCATTTAGGTCCCCTCTGGGTCATTCACACTTCGGCAGAAGTGACAGAACGGAGTGGAGGCCATGGTAGAGACTGACGGCCGGGCAAACGTGGGGAGGCGAGTTGGGAAACGGGGCGCAGGACGGGCCTGAGGCTTGGAATGTCTGAGGCAACCTCCAGTTTGTCTACTCACAAAGCAAGGAGGTCATCATATTTTTATTAAGGAGTTTAAGATATTTTTTTATTAAGGAGCTTTTAAGAAGAAACCACTATTCTGGAAAATGATGAGCAATCCCAAGAATTTTAGCATTCTTTGTCACCCATCTTGTTCCTTTTGTAGCTTTTCATTAAGTTGCTGGGCATTCCTTTCAACTTGGTCCTCCTTTTAGCAGGAAAATGTTTATGTCTTTAATGAGAGCAACCCCAGGACCCCCCACATAAGTGACAAATTGTGCCTTCTGTCACCGATGGCAGAGGGAGGTCTTTCTGTGCTGAGCTCCACTCACTGCTGTCCCTTACTTGGAACTGCTGCTTTTTGACATTTCTGCCCAGCAAGTACTAGCTTGGGTTCTCGATTATATTCCTAAGACAGCAGCTGAAATTTCTTTGGCCCTTCCATTTGAAGATGTTTATTTTAAAAAGATTGTCCAAGGTAGAATTTAATTCTAAAATACTTCAATAAATAACCCTTTCCAAGTTCCTGTAATTCGCTTTGGCAGAGAGCCGCTGTATACATAACCCAGAGCAATGTCAAAAATAGACATGCACAAGCCGTGCTCAGCACTGGCCTCATCTTTTCTTTCTCCTTCCGGATTCTCCCCGACATCATGCCCTCTGCATTCCCAAAGCGATCTGTGAAATTGTGATATAATCAACCCCCTGTCACCTCCCATCACTCTTCCCCTTCCGAAAGCCTGCTCATTCATGCTTAACCATTCAAAATGAAAATACCAGGGGGTGGTCTGGAATGTTCACTTCTGGAAACTTGTTTCTCTCTCCTTCCTTGATGTCTCTTTAAACTCATCAAAGGAACAAGGCACTTGGCAAACAGGGACACTACGAATCGCCTAGTACCGCCAGCATCAACGAAGGAAATGCAGGTTCCAGGCTCCGCCCCAGACCTGCTGAATCAGAATGTGCCTTTTATCAAGAGCCCCCAGTGGCCCCTGCGCACAGACCTTGAGAAACACTGAGAGCACCAACTCAACCCCTGGACCCCATAACTCCCACATGCAACATTCACGTCCCTGCCCGGAAAATGTGGCTTCCAACTTTTGGGACCGCACTTGGGTGGTTAAGGAAAGAAAAGGACCTATATAGCCATATTTTCTCCAAATTTCCTTTGTTAACACAGGAGTAAGGATTCTAATTGTATGTATTTCAAAGGAACCTAGAGATTATCACTTTATTTTTAAATTGGACTCACAGCATCATATTTACTATTTTCTAAATAAGATTATATATGCTAAGCAAGGAAGAGAAATACATACAACTTCTCTGTTATGCCAGATGAGCTTTTTCTAAAACCCCAGTAATAGTCCAGGTGGTCAGAAGTGAGCAAGAAGAAGATTTTTCTTAAGTGTTCAGGAGGCAATGTAGCTTTGGCCTCAGAGGTCTAGTGACCGACACCCACCAAGTTCAGCTTCTCCAAAGTGGGAGGGGCCTAGAATCGCCCAGGATAGAGTGAGGAGCATGTCAACCCTCTGATTGCTTCTGTAAGGGCTGCTGCTGGTGGCAGAGGGACTGGAAGGAGGGTACAGGGGACAGAGGTGGAGACAAAGCGCATCAGAGGCCACCCCCACTCCCAGCCTGACAGTGGCATCCGGTCCAGGCCCCTGAGAAGGCCAGGTGGAATCTTGCCGTTTCTAAGGTATCCCCAGGAGGAAATCACACGAGAAATAGGACTGCGTCTGACAAAAGTCTGCTGAGTGCCTCCTGGCCCACAATCACTGCCGATGGTTTGGAAGCCCTTTGTGATGCCCGGTGATCTCACACACTTGTTTTCATTTGTAATAACCAGGCTGGGGTGGCGTTTGGGCTTCTCGCTGGCCTGATGGTGGGTTCAGTTGTGTCCCAGCTGGGCGGTGCCTGGGGCATCTGGGTGTGGGACACCCGTTTTTTTGTGGGTCACAGGTGCAAAGATGACCTTTCTTGGGTCTCAAGGTGAACCTGGAGAACACAACATGCCTGGGGTGGGGGCCACTGTGTTCCTGAGACTTAAGTGTGGTGTGTGGGCTTGGAGGTGAATAGACTCACCCGAAGCCTTGTAGGAATGAACATTCAGGATGTCGCTCTGGCAGAAGCTAGCATCTGTCGGGGGAACAGACAAGCTGGCCACCTTCAGAGAGGACGAACCCGGCCCCAGAGGCTTTGGAGCCAGCAGGCTGGCAGGCATGCCCCTGCAGAAAGGGAGGCGAGCGAAGCCTGGGGCATGGGGTTTGCCCAGGAAAAATCACTTGAACTTCAAAGAGCAAAAGAAGAAACTAATGTCTGCGGCTGAGACTGGTGGGAATTCGCCTCGGAATATGGGCACTGCTGCCTGGCTCGCTCCTGAGGAGGCCCGCAGGCTGGGTGGGTCAGAGCTGGGAAGGGGCCCGATAGGGACCTGCGCTGCGCTTCCTTTCACCGAGGGGTTTAAACAAAACGTCTCAGCCCTGGGACTGACAGGTTCTCTCCACCTAGAAGGCTGCCCTGGCTTCCCAAGGGAGGGCTGCCTTGGATGCCTGTGTTTGCTGGGGTGCACCTCTGCTGGTGACCTTTGGAAGATGGCTCTAACAGGAGGCCATGCTGCTGCCGCCTTGCAGGGCCCTGGTTGAGGTGCGGACCCCACAGCCTGTCTCTGCGCTCAGCTCTGTCCAAGGTGCGGCCCAGCAAGGAGGGTGGACAGGACCTGCGGCACCCTGACGGATGAGAGTGAAGCCCACCAGGCGAGGCAGTGGGGGTGGGGAGGGAGAAGCTCTGGCCAGCACTGCCCAGGGTGGGAGGAATGACCCATCCCACGCCGCGGAGGGTGCTCCCGACCCCCAGCTGCCCGTGTGCACATTTCACTTACACACTTATGCTCAGTAAGAAGCCCTTAGCTGTAGATCACATAGAAATGGCCTCCTGGGCATAGCTTCAGCAGTGGGGGGGTGGGGGGGTGTTGGGGGGCACCAGGAAACTGTGGTTTTAAAAATAAGCTCTGCTTCTCCTCCCAACTGCCTGTCCTTCCGGCCAGTGAGTGCTGATGGCTGACATCACCATTGGATCAACACAACGACCATTTTTCTAGAAGCAAAGTTGTCTGTTCCACCGCTTTGTCTACAATCTTGCGCTGGCTCCCCACTGAGATGAAATCTCAGGTGCTGGTCCCAGAGCCCCGGGTCCCGAGTTCAGTCCCCAGGGCCCCTCCTCACACCTGCTCCCTGGGCCACACCTCACCATCACACTGCCCTCAGTGCCTCATCCACCAAGCCTCTGTCCTTCCCCAGGGCTATCTCAAATGCCTGCGTGCGCTGGGGCGCACCTCTGCCTGCGACCCTGGGCTCCTCTACGGGTGTGGGCAGATGCCACAGCTGCACTGTACCCACTGGGGACCCACAGGGACATCTCGGGGACATGTTCAGCACTACAGCCACAGTAGTCTGCTCCACCCATCAGTGAGACAAGCCCTCCTCATTGGTTCCTAAGCTACCACAGCGCCTGGGACCCAGCAGGAGCCGATGCCTGGGTACAGAGGGAGCGAGGATCCATGGGATTAGACAGGGAAGTGCTTCCTGAGCGGAGCCCCTGAGAACGTCTGGGGGAAGTTTCTCTCACTGTCATTGCAACGGAGCTTGAACACTGGGCTGGAGCACTTGCCGTTGTGGGTTGTCCACGCTGGCTGCCCTTCACACCACCTGGGAGGCTCTGAGGAAGTAGCAGCGGGGTGTGCATGTGTGTGTGTGGTTACCACAGACCCGTTAAAGCCACGTGGCCGGGCTGGCCAGGGGTGCTCCGGAGCATCGTTTGTCTGAGTGCCTTCGGTGCTGGCCCTGCCCGGCCCCCATGGAAGGTGCTGGTTTTCATTCGAGCGGTTGTCAGATTGGCCCCCGAGTCTTTCCCGGTCATGGAAAATTCCATTCCAGATGGGCCACTGCAAAGCGCCTCTCAAGGGTTGTTCCCAGTGGATTTCATTTCTTTTAAATTAAACAAAAAGCTGATAATGTGCTACTGTTTTTTCTCTCTAGAAGGGCTGTAGTTAGTGGGCGGAGCTACGGATCGGAATCCACCAACTCCACGCGTTGCCGGGGCTGGAGTTCTTTCCTTCTAAGCCTCGGTCTTTCCATCTGTCACACGTGAGAGGGCAATGCCAGGGCACTGGACGTCAGAGGGGCTGGAAGAACCGAGTCACTCCAATATCTATGCTTTTTAAAAATGAAAGTCATGGTCATGGACAGAGATTTCCTCTCCCCTCAGTGTACGCAAAATCTGTGGATGTTAATGATGACTGCTGTCTTTTTACTATTGATGTTTGCATGTAGACAACACCGTTTTGATAAGAAAATATTTTTCAATGTTTTAAAATAAGACAGGTAAAAATATCACATAGTAAAATAAAATAAAGATTTTTTCCTTTAAGAAGGAAAAACCTTCAGCTCTCCAACCGGTGTACTTTTCTTAGGTTTGAGGGGGAATCAGCTAATAAAGGGAGAGACGGCCCCGCCTACTGAGACAGGTTATGCTGAGATGCACCTGGCGGGTGGGGTGGAGGAATCGTGGCAAGAGGAAGAGGTTTTTGTCTTTTGTGAATAATCTCAGTAGAAATAATGGCATCTTTTTAATGATATTCTTGCACATGTGAAACTAATAATAGATTGTGAACTCAGAGGGAAAACTGTTTTGGCCCTGAACTATGGCCAAGCAGACTACACAGCTATTGTTAAGGGTACTGCCCTTGGTAGGAACCAGATTGTTCTCTCTCCCTCTGTCCCCCGCCCTTCCCTCCCCCTTGCTCTCTTCCCCCAACTCCCTAGCTCTCAAGTCTAAAAGTCATAACAGTATTTCAAGAAGCCGATACACGACCATAGTTTTTCTGACTCTCTTCAAACCTCACAGCCTGAGGAATGTATCTTACTAACGTCCAGGGGATTGTTGAAAGAACAGGGGTGGGAAGAGTTCAAGGCCAAATGTCAAGACTTCCGACTGATTACAAGTCCTGGCTATCTTGCATGACCTACCCGTGTGGACATGGCTTTGGCTCACAATCTACTGAATGGGACAGTAGCCTGCGACCTTCCTGAGGGGGTTCTTGTGAGAATTGATTGGCTTAATGACCACCACTCTATTTGTGAAAACTTGTATCATGTGAGTTCCTCCGTAGGGAAGTTTTTGCCCAATGCCTGATATTAATTTCTTCTTTATCATTGGTCTGGCCTGTGCAGCTGAGTGGCTCAAGCAGACACAGGTTCTCACAGCTGAGAAGGACCCGGTTCAGTTTCTTAACACATCGTTGCATCTAGTTAGGTTGCTTATGTGGTCAGTGGACCAGCGGATTACAGAGTGTCTTTTCGTTGAACTCCCGTGGAAGGTTAATAGGTGTAGCCTTTCTGGAGGGTGATTTGGTGAAATGTAACAAAAGCTTTTACTTGGCCACTACATTTATAACACTTCATAGTAAAGAGACGTTCCAATACGGTGCGAACAGCGTGTGCAGGATGTTGACAATAGCAGTGTTGACAACAACAAAAGAAGGAAAACAGCCAAGTGTCCAAATATCCTAAATGCACAGTAAACATGTTTGAGAACTGCTTGCAATGCATCCGTCACAATAATGATCTATATTTACTCAACAGTATTGAGTACCTACTGTGCGCTGGGCAACGTTTGTGATGCTAGGGTTACACCAGTGCAGTGGTTAATTTCATGCCAGGTTGACTCCCCCTGGGGAGCCCAGATTAAATGTTTCTGGGTGTGTCTGTGAGAATGTTTAGGATAAAGTGAGCATTTGAATCAGTGAATTCAGTAAAGTGGATTCTCACTCCCTAGCATGGATGAGCATCATCCAATCCATTGAGGGGGTGAGTAGAACAGAAGGTGGAGGAAGGAGATATTTACCCTTCCTTTTCCTGCCTCACTGTGTGAGCCGGGACACCTCATTCCATTTTCCCCTGCCCTCAGACTGAGATTTATATCAGCAGGCCCCCTGGCTCCCAGGCCTACGGACCTGAGCTGAATGGTGCCAAGACTTTCCTGGGTCTGGGTGGTCTGGTTTAATGGAACTATTTGGATCATCTCTTCAACTTGGGAATAAACAAAATTACAACCTGGGATTTCAAGTTCAGTTGTTAAGGGTCTTTCTGCACCATGAGCTCACTGGCGTGTGCTGGTACTGCGCCATGCTGGGCACAGCGCAGTCTTTGAGGATGTGGGTGTCCTCCATGTGTCTGGGTCAATTATCTACTTGTAAACTTACTTCTCTTTTAACGGCCTACAAGTCGAACTATACATAGCACCCGCCTCCTGAAGTAACACATGTACTGGGCATTTTAAAACAGCGTAAGCTCATGAAATGGCTTCTTATAATTTCCCACATCCTCTGAGAAGCAGAGGATAGAGAAAACAGCGCACTGAGTTACTGAGTTCATTTCCCTGAATCACCCCTATTCTACAGCTGGAAAACCTGACGCTGAAGGAAGTTCAAGAACGCATCTGATAGAGCTCAATGTCTGTCAAAGCTCATTGCCCAGGACCACGTGCGTCAAAGTGAATTCCCATCTCAGTTTTCACGAGAGGAACTGTGCTTACAGCTGGGGTACGAGGCTTAGGTTTTAGAGACCTTTAAAGCAGCCCAGAGGAAAATACCCACACAGATGTGCCAGGAAGCAATGACCTGGAAATGACTGAGCTGCCACTTTGACACAGCTCAGGGAAGCGAATGTGGCCTCCAGTTGCATTGGAAACACACACTGATTCCCTCTCCCACTTCAACCAAGAACTGTGGCTGAGTGACAGCTGAAATGGATGCTTTCACTTGCACAAGTTTCTAAGAGAAGAATAACAAGTTCTTTTCCCCTTATGTCTCCCCTCTGACATCCATGTACAGAGCGTTGTGCTTTATTTCTGGTTCAGTGTGTTCTCCCTGATCTTTCTGAGATGGCTATTACTTGATGGCACTGGATATATAGTCTGTATTCATTTTCCAGACAAAGCTATTCTTACATAATTTGAGTAGTTTCCTATTGGTTTGTGGGAATCAGAACACATTAGACATTATAGAAATATGATTCAAACACCCTACGTTGAAGGATCTTCCATGGAAACTGAAAAGGGGCGCAGTGAGGTCTGAGCGAACCCCGTGCTGGTGAGGGGTTGAGCTGGGCCCAGAAATGAAGCATGCAGGCACGCATCGGCCCCCAGCACCACGAGGTCCACAGGATGCTGGCCTCAGGGAGAGGGAGAGAGCCCGGCCGGCTGTGAGAACATGACCTTGAATTTTGGCGACATTTTCAAATATGCTCCAATTGCCATCTCACATTTAGTAACCTGGGCATTTAACCTGAGGGATCACCTAGTTCATCCCCCGACATCTCTAAGGTGTGGCAAAGAAGTGCCCTCCCTTTCCAGGAAACTCAGGGTGTCCGCCGCTCTGGCTTTGGCAAGGCCCCCGTGCATACACCCCCGGCAGGGTCTCCCTCTGCTCGCTGGAAACTTCTGTCCTGCCCCCGGCTCTGTCTGAGATCCTCCTCCTGTGCAGAGGTTCTAAGGCCTCCTCGAGGTTTTCCCCCCTCCCTCAACCCCATGGGGCATCTGCTGGTGTTCCTCAGGGTGTGGGCCATTTACGAAGTCTTGGGGGTACCTTCAGGGCACAGAGTGACTTGATCTGTTTTGTGGATAGAATGTGAGGCACGAATGACTCAGCCAGCTTCTCTGTCTGGAAACAGGCATGGGAAGAGAAGCCAGGGTGGGTGGGTGTACAGGGCTTGTCACTTGGCACTCTGTTTAGGGCTGTCCTTGGATCCAGTGTCGCTTTATTGTAGAGTCATCTGGAAAGTTAGCAAGGCAAGAAGTAACTCAAGTCCAGACTCCTTGCGCGAGGAAAGGAATGGACCAGAAATATACTTGCACACCGAAAGATCCTGAGCAGTCGAAGGAAGATTACCATGTCTCACAAGGCCACCCACGGTCCCTCCTCAGTGCTAACAGCCTCCTGAGACCACTGTGGCAATAAAAGAACAATCTACTTGGGACCGGTTGGGGGTTACGAAATAGGGTCTAGTATAGTTTAACACCTGCTTATTTAAAAAAACCTTGTTAACTCAGAGACAAAAATTGGAGGTATATTTGAAAATGTTTGGTGGATTTTAATAAATTATCCCACGTCTAATTCCATGTGTTCCTATGCCACCCAGGAATGTCACCTTCTTCATCAGCTGCTCTACAATCCAGGTTTGACACACTTCATGGGTGGGCTATGGAGGAAGACGTTGGTGTTGTTTCGTGATTATTGACAATCAAGAATTTTCAGGCAAGATTTACTTCCTGATCGGTAACCCCATGTAATAATAGCCATTATTACCCAGCGCCCCGCATGACCTCTTTGTTCTCCCAGGCGGCTCACAAAACAGTCAGCAATGCTAATTTAAAAGAAGC
The DNA here is from genome assembly GCA_004027475.1 of Anoura caudifer. Classification (NCBI taxonomy): domain Eukaryota; kingdom Metazoa; phylum Chordata; class Mammalia; order Chiroptera; family Phyllostomidae; genus Anoura; species Anoura caudifer. The sequence goes on along the minus strand of PVKU01002993.1, from coordinate 166,172 downwards.
CCCACCTACGCACACCCCAGGAACAGAGAATCAAGGCTCTCATCTCAGTGACGCATGCCAAACAAATGATTTCCCTGAAAAACAAAACTCAGAACGAGGTATTTTAGGTCATACTTTTTATGACTTCGAGGTCTTGTGACGGTGATCTTGGCTTACTTGGTATTTCTAGATCTGGCCCCCACCTCATATAGTGCTGAGCGGCCACTGAGGTTATTTGTGGACCAAGGTGGGTCCGTGTAATAATTGTATATTTTTTCACTGGTGGCAGCCCACTGGGGACTCTGAGACTAGGACTCCAGGTTCCGCGTGGCCTTTGTTCCCGTTGCTCAGAGCCAGGTGAAATTCCAGGACTCCCATCAACCTTAAGCCAGTGCTGCTCCAGGGGCAGAGGAAATGCTGTGGCTTGACATCTATAACTGCGAATGACTGTGAGATGAATATTAAGCAACATCGTTTTTGCAAACAAGAAAGCAGTCCTATCTCCTCTCTGCCCCGCATCACAGAATGAAATGGTCCCATCAGCTTCAGAATTAACAAATACCCTGTTTGTAAGCCTGGGCATACCTGTCCTTATGGGGCCTCTGGAAGAACAAATCCCCCAAGGCACGCTCTTAAAGGCTGCAGCTGATTGCTTGCACGCGAGCGTGACAGGCCGCTGCTCTGAGCGCAGCCCCAGCTCTCTGCTGCCGCGCTCCCTCAGCCTTCTTCCTCCCGTGCTATTTATTCACTGGAACGACCTCAGCTCCACACCTGGACTATAGCCATGTGCAATCCCTCTTGCTCGTGGGGTGCGATGTCAGGGCTTTCTTTGGACTCAATCCATCATCAGCCCGTGAGCGATTTCGGCATCCCTGGGACACTAAAGTGGGATGGTTTTTCCGCTGCCAGTTCGCTGCTCCAAGCATCCTTTGGTCTTCTTCCCTGCTGTCAGCACCTAGTTGTCTCATGGTCCCAGCGTTTCCTCTCAAGCCTGCCTTGCCCTGGCTGCCAAATTAACATCTCTGTGTATCTTCTCTCTTGCTCCCAAGCAAAGCAGTTACTTTCTGATGATCTATGGCCTCGGGTTTCATGCCAGCGCATGGCTATTGGTTTTCTCCATTTCTCTGCTGATCCACCCACATTTCAATGCTCCCTGGATGCAGATGAATCACTCATTTGGAAAGCACCCCCCCACTTCACCCTTTCCCCACCAGAACCCTACTCTTCCTCCAAGACTCCTTAACCTTCCACCACACCCTCAGACGCTTCCTATCAACACCAGCCCTTGTTCCTCTCCCTCACTCAAAGTCTAGCACTCTCTTGTTTAATGTCATGCTTCTTCGTGTTGTACATTCTTATTTTATGGATTGATACTCTTGTGTCCTTTAAGTCTAATGCCTACGAGGACTGGGATCAGGACATTTGCTCTGTACCTCCCTCTGTCTTCTGCACATGGTAGACCCCCTCGGAGATTTGTTGGCTGACTGGCCCAAGGAGCCATGACACTACAGGGTGTAGAGTTTAAAAGTCACATCTGGAGAGATGAAGATGGTCAAGGGATGTTTTAAGTGACAGTGACTAATTATACAACTCTAATTAATCTTCACTGGACTGCATGAGGGTTTGCCATGATAAGCCCTCTATTTAATTTTCCTAATGTGGCTTTTCTTGAGAGTACACCATTCTTATTTCACTGACAGTGTCTTTTATTCAAAGGATAATAGATAAGACTATTAAATTAAAAAAAAGAATTTAACACTTCTGGATGAATTAGCCAGAATTCTAAAAGGCCAAGCAGTTTATTTACACAATGAGGGTAAGAGAGAAGCCCTTGCTTTGCTCCCATGATCTTTGCCACTTAGTGTGATTGTGTGTATTTTATCTGTTGTGATGAAAGCCTTTTTGTTTTTGTCTTCTCCTACAGGCATTGAGTCCAGGTTAGATCATGTTTTGCACAGGAAGATAAGGACAGGTGGTCCAGCTCCAGGTGTGGCTCTGCATGGCTCTCAAGAGAGCACACCTGAGGGGCTCACTGTGAGAAGAAGCCTGCAAGAGGAGCAGCTGCCTCCTCCTCTCCCTCACCCAAAGCAGAATTGAGGCAAACCTGAGCCAGTGGGTCTCGAATATTAGTGTGCACCGGAACCCCTAGAGGTGATGTGCAGCGGGCTGGCCCGGTCAGCCTGTTTGTGAAAGAATCCCTTTTATAACAGCACATCTATGATAGGCTCTTTATTTGTCTCCTTGGTTCCTTCCCCTCCTTGCTTATGCCTGGCCATTCCAGAAGAGCCAGAGAAGGTACAAGAGGGTGAATACATATATTGAGGGAATTCACTGGTATGACCCTCTTCACTGAACAGAAGTTCCACTAGAGAACATTATTTACTTGGGAATGACAAGGCATCTAGAGGGTTCCAAGAATTCTCTAATCCAGCATGGAAGGGTTATCACATATTGGCGGTAGGTGCTCACTGCTTCAGGTTGGTGACCTTGGGCCCTGTATCAAAGGACGGTGGTTCTGGCACCAAGTTTGAGGAGTGGAAAAGACAGGGCTAGCTGGAGGCACCAGGAGTCACCGTCATGTTTATTCCGGCTGTCTCTATTGCAGCTTTCTCATGTTTCCCCCCGACATTTCTCTTTTCTAGACCGTAAGTTTGTCATTAAAGCTGGTCTCTCCTTTCTAATGAAAAGGTATAGATACCAGTTTCCAAAGGTACCTGCTCTTCTTGGGACAGGCAGGAGTTCTCCAGGATTATTTGCAAATTGCACGGACTGTTAACAGGAGTCAAAGATTATTGTCGGATTAATTCAGACTACACTGAGGGCATGTGTTCAACCTATAAATGTTTATGTAATGCAAAACAAAATGCAAACTGCTAGTCAACAGAGAGTGCCAGATACTGGAAGACAGCATCTAATTCTTCAGCACCCTTAGACACAACGTGGGTGTCACTGTCAAGATTAGAAACTTGCTCCTGTGCAGGAGTTGTGAAGTCAGCTCTTCTTTGTGTCTAACGGTTCAGCTACCAGAAGTCAAACAATATGAATTTGCATCTCTTTTGTTAGAATCAAATACACCCACTACAAAAGTCAAAAGATCCCAACTAATTTAATTTTAAAAATACACCACTAATTTATTTTAAATCATTGAAGAATGATTCTAGGGCTCAACAGTATACTATTTCTGTTGCTGAATGCAGGTCTGGCTGCCTGCCGCAACAAAAGCCACACTCATGAGACAGGTGCTGGTGAGAAGGAAAGCGATTCAAGTGCCGGCCACCTAAGAAGATGGGGGACTCTTGTTCCAAAGCCTATCTTTCCATATTAGTGCAGGCAGAAGTTGTTTGTAGGGAGGGAGAGGGAAAGCAGAACAAAGAGATCAAGGGGGGGGGGGTTGAAAATCTCCCTATTTGCAGACCAGCACGGTCCTTTCCTATCAGGATCTTGAAACTGGTCAAACAATGGTCTGCTGTTCAGTGTTTTGCTTTTACATCATCCTGGTTTTATGGTTGAAGGTCAGCACATCTCCCAGAGCTGGGCTGACTAAGGGTTGGAGTTTGTATCTTCTGAAGTTAGTTCCTAGAGTTCTCATACAAACGTGTTATTTATCTACAAGCTACATATTAGCCGCAGTCAGCGTTTACAGAAATAATGTCAGAAGAGTGGTGGGGTGAGCTCCAATTCTCCACTGTTACCTTTTCAACACTGGGGAAAGCCACCTGTTCTGCCTCACTCTATTCCTGACCCGCATTAGCTGCAGCTCTCTGGTGCCAGACGTTTATACTGAAGACGTCAAATGGGCACATTTAACACTGGGTACAGATGCCAAAGACTCAAGTGTCTTCACCCCACCAGCTTCCCTTCCTCCTGGGTGCAGAGCTAAACTACAGTTTCCAGCTACCCTGGCAGTTAGGTTGTAGTCAGGTGTGACCACAGAATATGGGCAGAAGCGACAGAATTGCTTTCAGGCCTGAATCATCACAAGTCTCCTGCATAATCATCCCTCCCTCTCTTTTCATATCTGCCATCTGGATATCAATGCTCAGGAGATGATGAAAGCCAACGGTTTAAGATGATAAGCCTGAGTCCTTATGTGACATCAGCCAATTAGATTTACAGGAATGAGAAACAATCTTCTATTTGCTAAGCTGATGAGATTTAGGGACTTTTCAGTTGCAACAGCCATCTAATTAATACAGTCCACATAGCCTCATTGAGGATGATATTTAAATGACACCTTGTAACAAATGAATAGTAGCATCTACTATTTGTAAAGTGCCTGCTTTGTGCTGGACGCTGTGCTAGGACTCCAACATGATCACATTCGTTCTCATAACATCTCTGGGGTAGATGTCATTACCGTTATCTTTTACTGCACAGATAGGGAAACCAAGCGCCTGAGGTTGATCAAGGTCACACTGTTAGTGTAATGGATTCTATAATTGCCCCCAATTATTCCCTTCCCTCTCTGCAAGAAGGTCTCGTGTCTCCACCTGTTGCTGCGTGACTGGCAGTGCCTCACTGTGGCGGAAATGCACATCTCCACTCCACTGACCGTTGGTATCGGTGTGACACGTCTTTGGTCAATGGACTCCGAGTGGATAACTTGCACCACATCTGAGCGTTCTCCTTTCCCTGTGCCGCCGGAACGGCATGTCCCTGATCAGCCTGGACACAAGGGGGCAGAGCCACAGCTGACCAGCACCGGCATGTAGCAGGAAGGAGAAACAGCCCTGTGTTTTGTGAGCCCCCGAGAGGCTGGGGTGGCTGTGATTGCCCCGCACCTCGTGAGTGCTGACAAATGTACTTAGGGCTCCATGTTAATGCGTTTACATGGGCACCAGGGCCTGCATGCCAAGCTGCACTTCCCAAGCGCGTGTTCTACCCGCACCCATTTCTGTTAGAGGGTATGGGGAAACTATAAAGCATCACTTAAAAAGCTAATTCTCATTCTGGGTAAGAAAAAGTGGATGCCTGGAAGCCTGTAAGTTGACAGAGGAAGCCGTTACAGCGCCAGGATTCGAACTGGATGCCTAGCTCTGTCTCTCAAATTGCAAACAACAGGTTCAGATTTAGCCCTGCAAAACAACCGTTGGCAACGACGTGGATCTTTTCATCCACAGGTTCGCTTGCTGGCTCATTTTGTCAAGTTTTCATACCGGAAATCACATCCTTTTGACTGGGAGTATCAATCGTGGTAAATATTAGCTGGAATCTGATCACCGAAAGAGCTGCCTTACTACATACATGTGTGCGGTGGGCCCCTGGTCCCAAGCACAGCCACAGAGAGGAAATCTGAAATGTGAGGCCGACTAAGGCTACAGTCCAGGGGATACTGAGCCTTCTTTTTCAGATGACATCGTCCTTCGTCAGTTGAGGAAAATAATTTTGTGTTACTCGTGACAGCTGGAAAATGATATCAAATATGTATACACTACAGTTATTTTATTATGTTGTTTTGTCAGATAGAAGTCAGAATACACATAGGGCTCTGACTGCAATAACCATCTCCCCAATCTCCCCCCCACCTTTTTTTTTTTTTAGGATTAGGATTCCTACAGGATCCTAATTATTTCTAGGACTAATTATTTAAAATACATTAAAAATGTATTTCTATCCCCAATGACTTCATTTTATTTTTCTGTCTCTCTGAACACTTTAACTACAAGTAAAAAGAAAGCCTTAATTCCATAAAGGCGTCTCGATTTTTCAGCTTAACTACCAATACCCCTTCTATTGATATTATAAATTTAATGATTTTGTAAATATCAAGATGAATCAGTTCCCTTTTGGTACTTAAATAACATTATTAAAAATAAAAGAAAGAAACAATAAATGCCATCTTAATAAGCTATACATCCGTACTTGTTCAGTTTAAACATCTTAATTTCACCAACCCTAAAGTTTTGATGTGATGATTTTTTTTTTAAAGCCCATCTTTTAGAAGTATCATCACTTTAAATCTGGTGAAACTGTATAAACTGCCTTTCCCCTAGCTGCCTCCCTTCCCTTTATTCTGACTCTCTCTGGTCCATTTCCTTTATTAATGTACTTATTACTTACATAATGTTTGATTAAGAAAAAATCAGTTGGAAAGAGAGGAGCTTCCTGTTGCCCACCTGCTCAATTTAATTAAGAGGGTTTATCTTGTTCTCATGAAGATTCACACGATCAGCGTTCAACCCTGAGGGAAGTAGCACTCAGCAGCGGTGAAAATCAGTGACCGGGGTTTAGCTTCCATAAGGGCTATATTTACTTATTTTTAATCTCCAATGATTTTCCCTATTGTTCATTAAACAGCTATTCTCATCTCCTATTTTCTTTTTATCCTGTAAAGTAGAAATAGCTTGGGAGAAGACAGGGAGGAAAATGAAAGAAAATTCAAACATTTTGGTATATTCAAAGGAAACAGCCTCTGTAAGTCCTCCATAGCAGACAAAGACCTGGGTCACACGAGTGAATATGTTATTTACTGATGTTTAGGAAATGCCAGGGTGACAGTAAATTTTTTAACAAATTACAAAACGGCCTCAAGTGCACGGGGATAAATTTTAAGTTGCTCTCTTCAACAGACCTGACTTGCAAGGGGCAAACCAATAATTTCGGAGTGCGCTATATTGACTTGCGTGCGCAAGGACCCAGTGACGCTCTGCTCAGCAATTAACCGCCGAGGAGGAAAGCAAGTCAGACTTGGGTGCGTTGGCTCTTAACACACGAGCATGGAATCTACCAGAACTGAAGATTATTGATTGAGCAATGTCCTATCCCTAGGCTGTCTGCATCCTCATCTTTAGTTTTTAATTCATGAGAGACATTGAACTTTAAAACTCGCACATGCATTACTTTGTCTATCTAATAACCCGTATGCTTGTATGGCTTTATCTGTGTAGCTGATCTCTCCATCCCTTCTGCTGATAACATCAGATGCAGCAAAGCCAGGATACAGCTGCTTTAAGTCATATTAGGCATCACTTCTCCCTAGCAACAATTTTATACATCACTCCAGAGGTAAACTTGTTAATACCCATCAGAAACTGGAACATAAGAAACAGTGTACTATCTTCCCCTTTGCCCAGCTTTGCCATAGATTGCTAGATTGCTTCGGCCTTCACTAGTGATCATGAAAAAAAAAAAAAAAAGACCAGAAGATGTAAACACACGGTCTTAGCCACATCCTGAGTGATCTGCACACATCATCTTCGGACAGCAAAGACATGCCCAGCCAGAAAAACCGAGATGTATCTTGTTTGCCCTCAAAAGTAACAAACCAGAACCAGCTCGAGACCACATACGCAGCATAACGGAATCCTCAAAAGAGAACAATCTCCAGGGATATTCTAGAGGCTTTATTAGCATTCCCAGCCGGTTGTCAGACCTTGCCCGGGCTCCGCAGTTCCAGCTGTGCCTGCCACACCTGAACGCCACTTTAAAAAACTTCCTACTTGGAAGGTACCCATCACCTTCCCTGCGATTCTCCTTATCAGTCTCAGTTTGGGGGGTGGGAGAGCCTGGACCTACTACCAAAGGCCAGGAGAGCAGGGCAGAGACCAGCCTTGCCTGGGCTGCAGGCAGAGGGTGAGAGCAACTCACCTGCGTTCCCGTGAGTGGAACTGCAGTGAAAATCAGCTGCCCCCTCTTGCAGCTTCTTCCTGGTTTCTATTAAGAAAAGTGAGTCCTGCTCAGTTCCCTAGGACAGCAGCCTTAGACACCGAGCCCCGCTGCTCGCACACTGGCTGGAAACAGTCACTTGGTCTCTCTCGCTGACACACTCTCTTCCGCTTCCCGGACGGAGCTCACAGCCCGCAGAGGAGTCCGCCAGGTCGGACTCAGAGAACATTCTTTCTCCACCCTCCCAGGTGGGTCCCGGGACCCCTGCACGGGACTTGGTGGGCTGGTGTCTCCCGACCGAGCGGCCTTTCTACCATCTACCTCCGACAAAAAGTTGGAGAGAGGACGGCCAGAGGGTGAAGCACGGACGGATGCTTTAGAAGCCTCTGGCTTCTAAAAGCCGAAGAACTGTCCTCAGGGGCTGATCCGTGATGTCTCGCGCTCTCTCTCCGTCCCTTGTCTCCCCCAAGGACCGGATCTTTCTCATTCTCAGTTCACCTCAGATCTTTGGCTGTTTCCGTGTCCTTGATTTTGCACAGCTACCCTGATGCACCGCCACGCGTGAAATGGATGATTTGCAAGCTTCTCTGTCCCACGCAATGCCGCGGAGGATCAGATACCCAGACTCTGCACGGGAAGGGAATCAGTCTTTTGTCGAAAGTGACCGACTTCCCGCGACCTAAGAGCGAATACAGTTCGCTGGGGCTGCAGCCGCGGGTGGGCGAGGGGGGCGGGGGGCGGGTGGGCGGGGGTCGCGGGGCGGGGCCAGCCGGCGCCCGAGCTCTGGCCTTGGTGCTGAATCCGGACCCCAGGCCCTCGCTGTCTCAGTGGCCCCAGGACAACTTAGGGAGGTTCGCAGGACAACGGCCGGTTCCAGGCGCCCCCTCCAAGGTCGCAGGCAGGAAGTTGGGAAGAGCGGGTGGCCTGGGACCCTCCACGGGGCACGCGGTTGGCTTATTTCTTTCCTGGAGCTGGGAAAGTTTGTCCAACAGTTTTTTTTTTCAATATATATTATTTTGGTAACTGGCGCTGCCTTCTCCCCTCCCACCTGAGTCGCCATGGAGACTCGAGCTTTTTTTTCTCTTTCTCCAGGCAAAATGGGCGAAGCTTCATTAGCTCAGCCGCGACGATAACAAGCCCCTTTCTCTTTCCCAGCAGTTTCTGGGCACCCCTTCCTCCGTTTTTCAGCAGAAGAAAGGTGGGCAGGTCAGGGCGCTAGCAGGAGCGTGGCATTGCATGCACCCTGCTTCGTGTGGGCTCCCTCGGACCATCAGAATCTGGGTGATGGCAGGCAGGAGACACTCCAAACATATAATAAACCTCCAACTCCCAAACACGAGCCCCCCCCCCTTCCATTTTTAGGAGTGGAGGCGGGATTCTTTGGAAAATTCTGGTATTCTGTTTTTCCACTAACCTCACCCTATTTCTGTGGCTGTTTCTATTAAAATGTTTCCTCCCCAAGAGTCTCTCCATATTGAGTCAGGTACGAGAGCTATACCTGTGGATCGACCCAAGGTATTATTGGGTTTTGGGAATACTAACGTTATTTCTGTTACAACTAATACTCGCGGAATGCCTCGATGCAAATGAAAATATACCCGGGAGGAAGCCAAGTCAACGGATTCATCTAACCCCTAAATGCCGTAAAATCTCATCTTACCTGAAGGCTTCCCCCCTTCCCATTGCAAAATAATTCGGCTGATTTACAGGGAGAGCTTCTCATTCACTGTTTACAGTCATATCACAGTTCTGGTTATACCCGTAGAAAACAGGAGTTATTGTTTTCCATTCTCTGCCAGTCTCTCCTCCCCCCCCCCCCCCCCCCCCCCCCCCCCCT
>PVKU01002993.1:0-156651 GCA_004027475.1 Anoura caudifer | reverse complement strand
ACTCGGCGGCGGCGACCGGGGAGGGGGAGGTGGGGACCCGGGGGCACCGAACGTCTTGCCCAGATGGATGCCCGCGTTTCGCCTTCGAACAAGTCGGTGCACCGCTTACCTTGCTGCGGACTGGTGGCTTCACTCAATCATGATCTCCTCTCTTGGAACGGAGTAAGATTTAATAATTGACCACACGTTGGATGGCAAGAGGAGGAAATTAAAAAAAAAAAAAAGAAAAAAAGAAAAAAAAAAAAACCCTGATATCAGATGGTCAAATTTCACGGCAGCCCCCGGAGGCTGTCAAGAGACTTCATCCTCCGCGCGATGCATTCGGCTCTGGGTCTTGCTTCCCGGTTCCCGCGGATCTCACCCCGCCGCCCGCCCGCCCTCTCCGGCAGGTGCGGTCGTCTCCACCGGCTCCCTCCGGCCAAGCGCTGGGAGGAGGGCTGAGCGCCAGGGCCAGAGGAGGGGCAGGGGGCGGTGTGCGCTAGGGCAGGGGCGGGGGAGGGAGACCGGGTGGAGGGAAGAGGGAAAAGGCAAGAGTGGTGGAATAAAAAGAATCTCCGGCTGCGAGAAAAGTGATCGACTACGCAGGGAGACGTCATGAAAGCCGCAGATTCGGGGAATGCTACTCAATTCCAGCCGACTGACTGGCTGAGCCCCGCTGTCAGCGCAAGAACCAACGTGGTTCCGAAGATAAAAGCGAGCGCAGCGCCGCGTGCTGGAGAACAGCGGCCACGCAGGGTACCTTCCGGAGAGGCGGCGGTGGGGGCGGGGGCTGGGAGGGATGGAGCCCGAGACCCGCAGATGCCCACCCGCCGCCCATCCTTGCCTTCACTGTCGCTCTTAGTGGACCAGGCTGGCAGCGGGTGGCACTCCACGACCTCTCCCAAACTCGTGCAGGCACGGAAACCACCAATTCTCCCCCACCCTCCGAAAGAAACTGGAAACGTGGGGGAACCTTCGGATTTAGCCACCCCGTTCCCAACCTTTACCCCCATGTCACTAAGTAAGTAATTTCCAGAGAAAAACCTGGAAAGCAAGTAAGAGCTGTAGCTCGGGAATCAGCTTTTATCAGTTGATGGGAGGGGCTCCTTCTTTAAGGCTTTTCGACACCAGGACTGAAGGGGGTCTTGTTAACTGTCTCCCTCTGGGCTGCAAGGGAGAGTCAGCCAGGGCGCCAGAGCTGGAGTGCGCGTACTGTCCCCGCGGCCAGCAGAGGGAGCAGTGGGCGGGCTGGATGGGAGGGCAGGGCAAGGCTCACGCCCCAGGGCCTCGCGCGCGCAGCCCGCCGGGGCCCAGCCATGCAGTCTGTCCTGCCCACTGCATCTGGAACCGGGTGCCCAGGGCTGCAACACCCATCCCACCCTGCTGTCTCCGGTGCGCTGGAGACAGAGAAGGCACTGGGGCCTTTTTCGTGTGTCGTCCAGGTTGCCCTCAAAGTTGACTTTGTCCTGCCTTGGACAAACACCTGCTCCCTTCTTTGATTTTTAACTTGCTTTGCATTGTTATCTGGGACGCACCTCACCGTGCGCCCGTCTGCACCCCCTCTTTCTCCTATGATCATCACAAACAATACTTCCACATTTTCAAAGCCTTTCCATACCTTACTTCTCCAATCTTTTCCCTAGGGATAAGCGGGTTGACAACCACATTGTAAGAGCAATGAATACTATTGGTTGGTAGTTTCGTAACGGCTCGTTTAATAACTGGCTATTCCGGTGCCACTTTGTAAAGTGACTTTCCCTCTGCGAGACACAGACTCTCCATCTCCAAGAAGGTGGCCTTATTCCATAAAAAGGGCTGAAGGAGACCTCTTATTTCCAAGATTATTTTATCCTACATTCATGCATTCCAATTACACAGCAGTCGGCCCCTCAAGAAAGCTGTCTGCTCCGTTAAAGATGTCTTTGGTGTGGAGAGACATTCTCTGAATTTGCATCATCAGTTGTGTTCAAATCAGCTGCACACGCAGCCTTGAGCTCATGTTGTTGATTTTCCCCAAGAGGCTGTAATCTCACTTGCTCCTACTTCTGAGTCACATGTCTCATGTACAGAAGATATTAGTAAGGGTCATATGCGATTTTTATGCTCCCTTGTGCTTGCTTGAGCTAGTGATTTTGTCGGAGATAAAGATGACTCAGGAACAACTGGACTCAACCTGCCTGGGGGATCGCAGAGTGAGGATGCAAGAGGCAGGATATTAGTGGGACCAGCCCTTCGGCATTAACGGAAGGAGTCACATTGGCTCCTTGTCTAAAGAGCATTCTGTTCGATCTGTGAAGCTGTTAAGGATATTCCCACTAATTCTGATTATTACATAAGTTTCCACTTGTAGAAGGATTTCACAAAGTTTCTTTCTTGCAAGGCACCAGACCCAATAAGTAAGTGAGGAGAGTGAAATGACCCGTGCATCTCCTTGGAACACTTTGAAAATCCCTTAACTGGAAACAGCTGCCAGGGGCTGCAGGCTGCCGCTCTTCCTGGGGGCGCAGGAGCTCATGTTAAATGAGACGGATCACACCGACACGGCAGGTACCAGAGCAGTTGGCCTGACCGAATCCATCCATTCTGGTCAGAGCTCAGATGATGACCGGCACGGGTGGGACCCGGGGTCTCCATGACATCCTGCAGCCAGACGGGGCAGGCTCCGAGCTTCTAAGAGCCCCGTCTCTCAGATGACACTGTGCTCAGCATGCCTGGCATCTCACTTATGTACCTACTTCATGATTTTGGATGAAGACAAGGCCTGGGCGTGGGGGGCTTCCAAGCCTTTAGCTCCTTCCGTCTCCAGGTGGGTCAGTGCTCCAAAGCTGACAAAGACCGTGGCTCCTAAGGCTGATTGATCCTCAAATGGACGAGGCTGGATTTTCCCTCACATCTCAAACTGTAGCGGAGGCTTATTAGTAGCAACACTGACTAACGGAATTATCGCTGGGTATCCTTTGTTGTGGGCGATCTCATTCTTCTCTTCAGTCGATTGCGGCAGCTCGCAGCCCAGTGTATCTCCTTCGCCCACGTGTAGCCCTGGCCCTGCCTCGGGCAGGCGGCGCGCTGGAACCAAGGCGGGTGGCTGTTTCTGCTTCCTGGCTTGTCTTTAGTTCTGTCCACTTTTTAATATTTGGGACCGTAGGCTACTCCGGAGCCCCAGCTCCTCCTCCTCGTTGCTCCCTCCCTCCCAACCTCTCTCCACCAAAACACTAAACCCCCAAAACCCAACATAGAAAACATCTTTAAAATGCTGAGATGGGTGTATACTTTTTAAATAATTCAGTTCAGTGATAAAAGGGCATCTTCAAGAGACTCAAGAAGGAGAAATTTAAAAGTTATTCCACAGCCCCACTTCCCTGGACTGGATGGGTTTTGTCCACGCTTTATGATTAGGGAATATCTGTAATCAGCTATTGTATTTCCTTTTTGTATTTTGATTATAAATTTGGAGATACATCCTTAATAAATATCTCCAGGTGTAAACAATTAAAATACTTCGCTAAGAAGTGTGTTTCAGATGGATTTTAGCGTGCTGGGCATTTTAGCGCCGATTGTGAGCGATTTATTCCTCTGTCATTGTTATTACTTCTTTTTTCTTGATACAGTTTTGTCTCCTACACAGTCTCCTTCCTTTGGAATTCCATTCGCTCTTCCTACTAATCTTAAATTATATGGTTATAAACATTTTGAAATTACACGTTCTTATTTGTGGCCCATGACTTGATAAATGAATGGACTCTGAGGACTCATTGGATACATTTTCTCACAGAATGTTTTATTTGTTTATTGTTTAGTAGGCACCACCCTGTTGAATCACAATGACCCACATAGAATTCTTTAAAATGCAATTAGCAAATCATGGTAGCTTCAAATACACAAAAGGGTTCAAAAGACCACACAGGAGGTGATGATGACAAACAATTGTGTAAATCAGTTTTCCTGTACTTCTTATTGGAAATAGTCTTAATTAACAGGAAATTTGCATAACAGAAGCATAGAAAGCCAAAAGCAAAAAAAAAAAGAAAATTAAAAAGCAAGTGGACTTGAAAGATGTTCTTTCTGCAGTTAACCATTTGCTAGGATGCCCAGATTCTTTGTTTATTCATTTATTTTTCTGCTGACGTTCTTGGCAGAGGCTTTGGGTAGGTGAGGATGTGACAGAGTGTCTCCTTTTGTGTGCTACTGCAGTGTCTGTTCGTTACCCCCTCCTGTCTCCTGCATGCTGTGCAGTCACTAATGGACTAGACCTTGTGGGCTTTCGGTAGAGATGGAGCTCCCACTGGGCATGGATAGGCTTCCTGGCTCCCCCTGGAGGTCTTCCCAGCCTTCCTTCCTAGGGACACAGTCCAGAGTCCAGCCCCAAACCCCGGATCAGCCTTGGTGGTCTTAGCAGGGCTGATGTGCTTTAGCTCTCTTAGCCTGCAGGGTCCATGCCAAGTGGTGAGTTTAACCAGGGGTCTCCTGCCTTATTATTTATTGGTGATGTAGTGTTGCAGGATTCGTAGGAAAGCAGGCGCTGATATGCAGCTACTGTGCTGGAGGTTCTTTAGGGACATTGCTGAGGGATGTTATGTCCATGGGACCAACCTCTGGGGAAGGGAGGGAAGGGAAGGGAAATGTGAGTGGGCAGAGGAGGCCCCAGGGCCCGTCCCACTGGGAGCTCTGAAGATAAAATGGACCATTAAGTAATTCTGTACTGAGTCAAAGAGTCTGCATTTGAGGGCGAAAAGCTCCGTACTTAGCTTTCTAGCAGCTGGGCCAAGTCCTTGCCCGAAGAGGGATTGCGGTAACACACCTCCATGCCTACTGCAAATGGAAATGACAACACCGCCTACTACATGGTTCTTGTCGCTACGTCTACGACATAATTCCCTTATAAAAGTGGAGCACAGGGTCTGATATATAGTCAAGGCTTAATAAATGTCAGCTACTTACTTACAGATGAAGCTTGTGATTCTTATGATTAAGCAAACTCAGGATTGTGTCTTCTCAAGAAGCTCCTTATTTTTTATTAACTCAGTGTCAAGCCCCTCTTCAAGGACTAATAAAATGCTGAAAATGTTTCTTATTGTTTCTGATGAGTCATTAAGCCCCATCCTTGAGTCAATTACTGTAGCTGAGCGGGTGCCATGCTAGACATGGTCTGTTGGTACCTGGCGCCTATTTCTACCCAGTTCTGTACTGCGGCTCAGGAACAGGGCACGGTAATTAATGTCAGAAAGGGACTGAACAGCAGAGCTGAAGTTGGGACACCCCTATTGTAACATTGTCCGGAGTAAGAGGAACCCAAGGCTCTGGCACCAACTGTGTCCCCTTCAGGCTGAAAGGAAAGGGGACTCAAGGAGAGTAAATGTTCGGTAAGCATCATATAACCCTCTCACTGCAACACAGGGAGGTTTGGTTCTCCCTCTCTTCATTGAAAATGGTTCATGGTAAGAGTGATCTATTTGCCTGCTCATGGGAGACTTTAGGAACCATTGATAATAGGTTTGCATTGCCTTGCTATGGTAGCTCTTAACACTCAGTGATTTATTTAGGTAGCTTTCCCTTCAATTTTCTCTTTATTTAGAACTAAAGTGGAAGAAATGAAATATAGAGCCAGTAAAAATTCCAAAGAGTTCAGATGGAAAGCAACCATCCAGCCTGGAAAGTGTAGCGACTCTGTGGTCCACCACCAGCATCCCTGAAACCGACAGTGAGGCTAACAAAGAACAGATCACATTTGTAGTCACACTCACCTTGCTGTTGTCACTACTGTGGGCTCAATACCCACCACGTGGCAGGAAAGAGAATACTGGTTAAAAAAAAAGTGTAGAGATGACAGAACCACAGACTAGAACTGAAAAATTGTCTTAGAGATTAGCTAGCTCCTTTTCAATTTCCACGAGACTTTCCCTGGGCTCCATGAGGAGCCACACCCCACCCCGCCCCAGGCTGCTTGTACGGCCTGAACATGTGGATTCATTTCCGCTTTCCAACTCTGGTCAGTAGCACTTTTTGACAAGGTCAAAGCCTTTGACACCAACTCTTACATGTTTAGCTTATTTCTTAATGCTGCCCCTTCCCTCGGAATAATTTTCCTCTCCTTGAAACTGTAGGTTGTCAACTTTGGCCTCTATTGGCTCACTCCTTGCCCTAGTTCCTAGTTCCTCAATTCTGTCTCATGCATCAGACAGATTATTTATAGTTCTACAAATATGGAAGGCACAAACTTATTTCCCACAGAGTTATGTGATCCTTTTCAAACAAATATAATTCAGGAGAGAAACATGATACAAGATAATAAGATAATACTGGATGGATTTTTGCCCAGAAGTTTTATGGGGTAACAAGACAATAATACAGCCTTTAGAAATTTGAGCAATCTTGGGCAAATCACTTACCTTTTTAAGATGCCTAAGATAGGTGCGTGTTGACAGACAGGAGAAGTGTAGCACTGACTGTCTGGTAGTCTTGGCCACTGTCTTGGGCAGACTTCTCGTGCTGCCCAGACCTGAATGAATCCATCTTACACATACACATGCTGCACTGTTACAGCGACAGTCAGTCCTGGGGAATCACAGCCTGCCCTTGCGAGCCCAAGCAAAACGAGCAGAATCCACCAGTGTGGATGGTTCATGGCATCAGGTAACAGCCAGTTCATGAGAAGTGGTTTGAGTTGCGTGATCTCTTGGTGATGCACGGTGGCATTGCATCTTTGCCAGAGCCCCAAATCAAGCAGGGAGTTGCTTTTCAAATGGAAGCCTGCTGTTAGCAGAAGAGAGCATGGCTTTACTTCTAAAGCTCAAGAGTCGGTTCTGCGATCCTCCTACAGGAACTTCCTGAAGGCTCCATACCCTTCCCTGGCTGACATCTGTGACCACACTGCAGGGTTCTTCCCTAAAGACCCGACTTCCGCCTCCTCCACCATGGGGCTCTGGACTTAGAGCTGACTTAGGTCTGAGAACTGGTGGGAGGCTGTGAACCCCATGAATGGAACTTGAGTTAGGATTAGACCCATCCTCCAGATCTAAGTTTTTCCGATTTTGGAGGCAGAACAGTAGCAGTAAGCAGAAGCATCTATTTCATTCTTAAGGATGCTGTCACCAATCAGATCTCCAAACATTGGTCATCTCTCCAGTCCTGAGGCTTACAATGGACAGAAGTTCAGGTTATAGCCTTCAAAGCATTGTTATTTCTGTGTAGACAGGTATGATTTATTTGTTTTATTTTGGATTCTTTATTATTAGTGGATTCCGGGAATTCTAGATAACCCGATTATCTCAGTAGGAACAGAAGGAGTCTTGGACAAATCAATTCTTAATTATGAAATGGCTAACTCAGTAGACAAAGAGAGTTACAAATATCAGGAGACACCAGGTAATGAATTCTATTACAGCAATATTGGAAACGGATGTTTGGGGGTGTTGAATTCAAGCAGCCACAGAAGTAGCTAGAGCTTTTCTCATAACAGAGCAGTCTTCGCAAGTGTGCGTTGCTATTTGCTTGTTTATTTATTTGTATATTTACTTTTGGTCTGTTAGCCCTTATAGCTGACAACAGAGAGTAATAGAACACATCTCCTGGTTCTTTTATGTGACCATGGTTCTTAACTCGGAGTGGAATGGACCCCAATGGGTATTCAAACTATAAATATTAACCAATGAATTCAGACAAATGGGGATTCCTCATAATGGAGAAAATGATCTTGGAATATATTTAATTGAAGGAGAGTGAGAAGGAAAAAAAGAACTCTCCTCTTTTAGGTGACTGTTTATAAGCCAAATAAAATGTGAAGTAAATTGCTAGACAGTGAAGTGCCCGGTGGACTCCGGCTTACATCCTCAAACGGCTCTGGCTCATCGCTGACTTGCAAGGTCCCAGCAGCAAGGACCAAGGCACATGTGTGACCTGCTGCAATGGCACCCCAGACCCCAGAATGCCACCACCACGGCAACTCAGATCCCGACTGTGTAACTCCTGCAGGGGGCATAAAGTTATCTTTGTATATTTTTATTTCTCTTCCGATTTATGTCTTTTTCCTTCACAGCCAGGTTGTAAGTTAGGATTTGAGACAGGGTTAGCCATAAATCACTGGGTTTAACAGAAATGGGGGATTCTCATTTGTAGTTCCCTGAAATGAAACACATCATACACTGTTCCTTTCCTTTTAATAATAAATTTTGCCTGAACAGCAAAGGTGTTAGAATTATTAATTGGTCTATTGAAATATTCATGGTGCTTTTGGATGAAAAAATAGACTTGACAGATGGGTTTTTAAGCAGCTCTGTTTTCCAGGTAATTATAAAAAACAAGAGTTAAAACACACACACTCACACACACAGACACGGATGTATAAGAAAATTCTCATCCAAACAATTGGCTGCAATCCATCAGGCAGTCTTAGGTGGTGTACTTTTAATGGAATAATAGGTTACACATTTTCTTTCCCTCTAATTACGACTATGGAGAACCAAGGCCCTTGGAAAAGAACTTGATGAAGCCATTATTAAGAGGGTTCTTTCAAAGAGTCTCTTGTCACTAAGGGAAAAGCTGTTTACTGTGGATGGGGAGCCATTTCTACTCTGCAAAACCCAGGTGGAAATCAACTGAGTAACTTCAGATGAGGAAACTGTTCAAGTTGCAAAAGGGCTTTCTCCCTTACTGTGTAGTTAGTGCTATCCCTGGGAACGCGTGTGCACCTCAGAGCAAAGAAGGCAAGTGTGTGCGCGGGCATGCGTATGTCTGGGAGTGTGCGTGGTGTTGCCAGAACAAATAGAGGCCAGTGGTAGAAGCGGGTATGTCTGCAACTTGAGCTGACAGCGCCCCAAGGTCACCCTATCAGACCCACCCTGAGGTCTACCCTTGGGGGCCCAAGCCCCTTCTCTCCACCTGTCTATGGAACTGGAGGGCTGAGGGCCAGTACTGACACCCAGGCTGAATGCCTCATGCTCAGGAAGCACATTAACGGATGAAGAGGAATCGATGACTCGTGAGGCTCTGTGTGTAGGCGAGTCCCTTGGGTAGGTAAGGGTGGTGGTCCCCCCCAATAGGTGGGAGGAAATTCAGGAGAGGAAAATCTGACAAGAATTTTTGGAGGGAGGTACTTTTTTTTCTATGGCAAATAAACCAGTTGAGACCCACCCATGAGGTCACCGTTGTGAGCCAGCTGTAGGTGCTTTCCCTGTGCATTCTGGGAAATACCTATTCAGCACCTCCCTTCCCCCTTTCTCTCATGTGTAGAAGTAAGTTTCTTTTGTGAATTGTCTGTCCCAGCCTCTCAGTAGAGAGTCCCACATGCCAGCATAGGTGTCTCAGTTTTAGACAGAGGGAGGGGCAGTTTGACCACCACAATGGCCATTTACTCTTTTCTGTTGAGATCTTTGGTGGAAGGAGCAATTTCCAATCGCAGACCCTTCTCAGGGCTCCAGAATGCTGTTGCTCATGGTGATGGTGGCCCAGGCGCGGTGGCTTTGAGAGTGAACTTGCAGGGTGGTGGGACAGTGGGCAGTTCAAGAGGATTCAAGATGTACCCTTCTGCTCTACAGCCAGGACATGTGAAAACAGATCAAAGAAAGGGTCTCTGCCAGGGTCCGAGGGTGGAAAGCAGGTCGGCTGATGTTTGGGTTAAATCTAGGTGACCTCAGTCAGCTGTCATTGCACAAGAGCATGCATGCGGGTGATAAATGCGGGTGTGGGTCAGAGAGACTTGGGCACATGTGCAGATCTGTGAAAATACGAGGTGGGCGTCAACATTTTCTGCGTACGTTCTTGTTGCCAGTGCATAATCATCATGTCAAAATAAAAAATGGAGGGAAAAGTGCAGTTTGAGTGTGGATCTTTTCTTACTGAGTTAGATGGGAAAGCGCTGCTGTGCGTTTTTTAATGGAATGCATATGATTGTGCCAAAAGTGTACCACGTGCATCGAATCACCAGGCTACGCACTCGATTAAGTGAAATGTTGCCACTTCAAAAAGCAACTCCATTCTTCTCATTAGTATACCCATATGACAGAACAAGTATACTTGAGTACTAGTATTATATTTTGAAATTTGTCAATAAAACTTTTTTGGAAGTTTGTTTTCTGTTCTTTCCTGTAAGTAGCAACATCGTGTCTTTGATTGTGCCTGTTAGCACTCGGGGCCCATGATATTTCTGTCTAGTCGTTTGCAGAAAAAGTTTGGTGACTCCTGACCTAAATATGTGCATAGATAGTCATGCTCACAAATTGAAATATTCAAATATTTTAACATGTCATTTCTCCTCAAAATAGTCCATAGATTCAATGCAAGCCCAAGCAAAATTGCAGCAGAAATTTTTGTAGAAACTGACTAGCTGATCAGTCAAGGGGACGAGAACACACTCAAAACAATCCTGAGCAAGAAGAAAAGAGGCAAAGAAATATAACTAATGTCATTGGAAAACCTGTATACTAAGAAATATGTGTTCAACACAAAATAAAATAATACAAAAAGAACAGGGCAAAAAAACCCAAAAACAAACCACATGACACCAAAACTATCGGCATATTGGTGAAACTTAATCACACAATAACGGTTCAATATGAATGCACAAAACATTGTTATCAAAAGGTAGATATTTTCAGTAAAAACTCAAGGTCCAATTGTATGCTGCCTATAAAAGATGCACTTTTAATTCAAAGGTACAAATTGAAAGTAAAAAAAAAAAAAGAAAAAGTATACCATACAAACAGAAACATAAGAGGGATTAAGCATCTGTATCAGACAAAATAGACTTTAAAATAAGAAACATTTCTGGAGACGAAGAGGGGCATTTATTATGATAAAAGTTTCAATGCAGCAGGAAGATGAAACCATCATACATGCACGTGTATCTGACAATGAGCTACAAGCTACAAGAAGCAAATACTAACAGCATTAAAAGGAGAAGCAGACAAATGACAATTATCATTGAGAATTGCCCTATTCCTCTGTCAGTAACTGATGGGTCATGCAGACTGAAAATCAGTAGGGATATTGACCACTTGGACATTACAAACCAAGTTAATCTAATGACTACTGTAGAACACTTCACCAAACAAGAGCAGAATATACATTCTTCAGGCACATAGAACATTTATCAGGGTAGACCATGTGCTCATTTATAATACAAGTTCCCCATAATTTAAAATGATTTCAGTTATACAGGGAATATTCTGTGCTCACCATGTAAGCTAGAAATCAAGGAAAAAAGAGGGATCTAGGAAAACCCCAAGTATGTGAAAATAATAATATAAGTGAATACGTAAACATAACAAAATTCATGGGATGCAGCTAAGGTAGATCTTAGAAACTATAGCTTTAGAAAAGTAGACCCAAAGTGAGTGCTTGAAGTTTCCACTTTAAGAAGCTGGAAAAGGAAGATCAAATTAAATCTGAGTAGAAAAAAGAAAAAAGTCAGAATGGATCAATGACATAAAGAATGAATTAACGGAGAAAAGCAATTAATGTCAAGGCTAGTTTTTAAAAGATTAATCAGATAGAATAACCTTTAGCTCACTGATGAAGAAAAAAAAGAGAAAAGACACATATTACCAGTATCTGGGTAATACAGACTTTAAAAGAATAATAAAAGAATACCATGAACAATTTTGTCTCAACAAATTTGACCACTTATATGAAATAGATGAATTCCTTGAAAAACACACACTATCTTGATGACACAAGGGAAAAAAAATAGTACATTGAACTAGTTCTATATGAAATAAAATAACTGAATTAGTAATTTTAAATATTCTTGCAAAAAAATCACTATGAGTTTGGTGGTGAGTTTTATCAAACATTAAGGGAAGAAATGATACCAGTTCTCTTTCAGCAAAGAGAGGAGGGAAGAGTTAATTTTCAACTCATTTTATGAGGCCAGCATTGTTCTGATACCAAACTAGAGATTAATATCCTTCAGAAATACACACATAAAAGTTTTAAACAAAATTATCCAGTTGAATCCAACAGTGTGTGAAAAATGATGGTACACTAAGACCAACTGGGTTTCATCTTGGGAATGCAAGGTAGGTTTAAATTCCCCCAACCCCAGTCTTCTGGCCAAGTGAAGGGGAAGGTAGACACACTGTGCCTCCTCGCATAACAAAAAGAAGGACAACAACAAATTTAAAAACAAAAACCAACCAGAACGACCAGGGAATCAAACTGTATGGAAGTCCAACAACCAAGGAGTTAAAGAAGTAACATTCATCCAGACCAGCAGGAGGGGCAGAGATGGGCAGCTGGGTGGAGAGGACGCACAGCAAGGTGGCAGCTGCAGGACCCAGGTGTGTGGCAGCTGGCAGAGCAGGAAGTCCCACATTTGTGTGCAGATAAACTGGGAAGAACAAGTGGGGAGCAAGGCAGATAGAGCAACCCAGGGTTCCAGCGCGGGGAAATAAAGCCTCAAACCTCTCATTGAAAACACCTGTGGGTGTTGTGGTGGTGGGAGAAACTGCCAGCCTCACAGGTGAGATTGCTGGAGAGACCCTCAGGGTTCTAGAACATACACAAACCCACTCACCTGGTATTCAGCATCAGAAGGGCCCAATTTGCTTGTGGGAAGTGGAGGAAGTGACTGAAAGCCAGACAAGAGCTCAGCAAGTGGCACTGTTCCCACTCTGACCCCTCCTCCACATACAGCACCACAAGGTAGCCATGTGGGTTGCCCCCACCCCCCCGGAGAATACCTAAGGCTCTGCCCCTTACTATGTAACAGGTGCACTGGGATAAAAAAATGGCCCAAATGAAAGAACAAATCAAAGCTCCAGAAAAAAATATGACTAAGCAATGAAGAGATAGCTAACCTATCAGTTCAAAACATTGGAATCAGGATGTTCACAGAAATGGTTGAGTATGGTCACAAAATAGAGGAAAAAGTGAAGGCTATGGAAAATAAAATAAAAGAAAATGCACAGGGAACTAACAGTGAGGGGAAGGAAACCAGGTCTCAAATCAATGGTTTGGACCAGAAGGAAGAAAGAAATGTTCAACTGGAACAGAATGAAGAAACAAAAATTCAGAACAATGAAGATAGTCTTAGGGACCTCCAGGATAACCTCGAGTGTTCCAACCTCTGAATCAGAGGGGTGCCAGAAGGAGAAGAGGAAGAGCAAGAAATTGAAAACTCATTTGAAAACATAATGAAGGAGAACCTTCCCAAACTAGCAAAGGAAATAGACTTACAGGGTGTCCAGGAAGCTCAAACAGTCCCCAAAAAGTTGGACCCAAGGAAACACACACCAAAGCACATCATAATTACATTACCCAAGATGAAAGATAAGGAGACAATCTTAAAAGCAGCAAGAGAAAAGGAGACAGTTACCTACAAAGGAGTTCCCATCAGACTGTCAGCTGGTTTCTCAAAAGAAACCTTACAGGCAAGAAGGGTCTGGAAAGACGTATTCCAAGTCATGAAAGTCAAGGACCTACATCCAAGATTACTTTATCCAGCAAAGCTATCATTTACAATGGAAGGGCAGTTAAAGTACTTCTCAGATAAGGTCAAGTTAAAGGGGTTCATCATCAACAAGCCCTTATTATATGAAATGTTAAAGAGACTTATCTAAGAAAAAGAAGAAGATCAAAACTGTGACAGTAAAATGACAACAAACTCACAACTAGCAACAACTGAACCTAAAAAAACAAAACAAAAACAAACTAAGCAAACAATAAAACGGAAACAAAAATCACAGAAATGGAGATCACATGGAGGGTTATCAGTGGAGAAGTGGTGGGGGGAGAGGGGGAAGGTACAGGGAGTAAGTAGCATAAATGGTAGGTACAAAATAGACAGGGGGAGGTTGAGAATAGTATAGAAAATGGAGAAGCTGAAGAACTTATATGAATGATCCATGGACATGAACTAAGGGGGGGGGTGAATGCTGGTGGGAGGGGGGTGCAGGCAGAGGGGAGTAAAGGGGAGAAAATGGGGCAACTGTGATAGCATAATCAATAAAATGTATTAAAAATTAAAAATAAGAATAATTCCTCAAATCCTTGAACGTCATACACCATGTGTGGTAGGCAGAATAATGATCCCCCTTCCCCGCAAGGATGTCCCTGTTCTAAATCCTTGAAACCTTACATGGCAAAAGGGACATTGCAAACGTGACCCAGGATAAACACCTCGAAATGCGGACATTATCTTGGTTTCTTTGGGCTGGAGGTGGGGATAGCAAATGACTCCAAAGAGGTGCAGGGGCACTTTCTGGGGCGTAAGAATGTCCGTATGGATGTGTGTATGTGTGTATCTATGCAGGCATTTCCTCACCCGAGGACATTTATTTCCGTTGCTTTTAGAGAGAGAGGAAGGGAGAGAGAGAAACGTCCCGGGCACGCCTGGATGGAGGATTGGACTGCAACCCACGTGTATGCCCTGACCGGAAGTCAAACCCGGCAGTCCTTGGGCTTCGGACGGTGCTCCAGCCAGCTGCACCACGCCAGCCAGGGCCATGAAACTGCTTTCACCATTGAGTGGTGATATTTGCACACACACACAAATATATATACTCGTCAAGTCTCATCAACCTGTACACTTAAAACGGGTGCCTTCGAAAATATCTCAAAAGTTCTCATTACAAGGAAAAAATTGTAATTACATGAGGTGATGAATGCTAACTCAACTTGTTGTGGTAGTCATTTTGCAATATATACAAATATCAAAATATTATGTTCCATACCTTAAACTAATACAATGTTATATTTCAGTTATATCTCAGTAGAACTGGAAAAAATACAATGGGTGGATTTTATTGTGTGTAAACTATACCATAATAGAACTGTTAAAAACATAAACATCTCTAATAAAGTAAAGTAGCCCTGGCTGGTGTGGCTCAGTGGATTGAGCACCAGCCTGCCAAGCAAAAGGTCATTGGTTCAATTCCCGGTCAGGGCACATGCCTGGGTTGTGGGCCAGGTCCCTAGTTGAGGGTGTGTGAGAGGCAACTGATCAATGTTTCTCTCCCTCCCTCTCTCCCTCCTTTATCTCTGTAAAAATAAGAAAATAAAATCTAATAAAATAAAAGTAAAGTAAATATGATAGTTTAGTACTGTGATAGTCTTCTGATGTGTCACCTCGACGAGGCAAAGTCCCCACTTACTCAATCAAGCACTAATCTAGGCGTTGCTGGGAGGGCATTTAGTGCATGGGATTAAGGATCCTGAGCAGCGACTTTAAGGAAAGGTGACTTTCCTAGGTGGTCTGGGTGGGCCTGACTCCATCCGGTGAAAGACTTCAGAGCAGAGCTGAGCCTTCTCTGGAGAAAGACTCCCCATGAACTCGGCCGCAGCCAGCATGCGGTCCTGCCGGCCCTGCCACCCTCTGCCCTGCCGGAATCCCAGCCCGTGCAGCAGATTCCAAGCACTCTGATTTTGTTCTGTGGAATTTACCAGAGTCATCATTGTACTTCGATGTTTGGTTATGTGACGGCTGTCTGTCCCAAAGGGCAGGAGTTGCTTTTCTTGTTTCATCGCTGCTCCCTATCTGTGCCTGACCCACAGGACACGCTCCATGGATTTAATATTTACTGAATAAATAAAGCATTATCCTGGGAATACATTGATATTTGTCAGGCTGTGTTTCAAATGTGAGCCTGGGAAATATTATCATGACGTATACCATAAGCCAGGAGCTGGGAAAAAATGTTCTTAAAGGGCCAGGTGGTAAACATTTTGGGTATCGTGGCCCCTATAACCTACTTCGTTACTCAACTACCCCATTATAGAGCAAAATAACCATAGTTAAAGGTAAACCAGTGAGTACGTCTGTGTTCTAACGCAACTGTTTTTGCAGAAGCAGGTGACCACCCCATGATACATATTTTGCCCGCCCTGCATAAAATTATGTTTATTTAGAGTAGTCGAGGGGTGTTGTGTTAATGAATCATCTGATCAGCATATAAATTACTACAGCCCGAGTTACTGGAGGATAAGGAAATAAACTCATTTTCATTGCACGGAGCATGATGGATATGATTTATCTGAGGGTTGGGAGTTACTCGAGCTTTGCCTCCTCCTTCCCCATACAGATGGTCGTTGCCCGTACAGTGACCACAGCTACGACAGATGTGAGGATGCGGAGGCTGGCTCGAATCGGCACCAAACCCAGGACAGTCTCTGCAAACTGGTTCCGTTCAATGTGTGTCCGAAGTTCCACTCTTCATAAGGCTTTGGCTTCGTCCTGGCAAGTACACAGGCTTCGGGTCGCAGTTCTGTCCCTAAGTAGTGACAGGGTAGCTTTAAAGCATCACTTACTTACCTCAGGACTCAGTTTTGAGAATGAAAACAACCACTGACCAAAAAGCTTTTTAATTGTAAATTTGTAGGTATTTGTTGTTGTTATATCCCTTATATTTCATTTATTTTGTGGAAATATTCCTTTCATATACATCAGCTTTATAAAATGTAACCTTGAATGAGCAAATAAAGGTCTTTAATATGGAAAATGAAATTTCCAAAGCATTTGGTGTTAACACGGTGCATTTTACTCTGTATTCCTTATTGACCTTTACTTTACATCCAGTCCTAACAAATGTGATTATTTAGACTTCGAGCCCGCAGCAAGGGAGAGGAAGTGAGGTCTTGGGAGAACACCCGCTAACAAACAGCAGAAATACTGCTGATAAAAGAAATGATATTGTATTTATTTAGTGTACTGTATTAAATAACCATGATTCACCAAGAAAATTTGAAATTGTGTTCATTGTTCTCTTTTTTAGAAAGAAGGAAGCCACGCTGTGCACTTTAGAACAATCTCCATTAAAATGGCTCAATTATTTAAATTAATTCTGAGGCTAGCCGAGGAAGTTTTGATAATCTAAGATAAATCACGTAGCAGCCGCTGATGGCGCCGATGACCAGGATGCTAACACAGGACTTGTTCCTCTTTTTAATCTTCTCCTCTGTAAACATCTTATTCATGCTGTTCAATGTCTTTGCATAACATATATCTATCTACCTTTAGAGCCAAGATTCTGGGAAACATTTTTTTACAAGAACAGGTGTCTTCCGCAGAGAACTTCCTCAGACGGTATATGGATTTCGTCATTCAAACGTTCATAGAACATCAGCCATAGCTCCTCCTCACAAACCTCCAACCAGAGAAGGGTGTTGGCTCAGAAAACAGAAGGGGACCCCCGAATGCCGACTGGAATCACCAGCCTAGATGTGATCGGACACCTTGTCCACCAGGCCATGTGGGAGAGACAGCTTGTCGCTAGCCCTCGCTGCTCGGTGTTGCTGCAGGCTGGCTTGCTGGCTTGTTGAGAAAGGCAGCCAGCCACACCTGTCCTGTTCTGGAACGTGGACGGCAGTGGTGCTCTGAGGGATCAGAACCCTGGCCTGGGGCCAGACACCCCTGCGAAGGCAGGAAAGGACATGGAAGCTGCTGGTGGAGGCTGGTCGCCTCTCTGCTGGGAACAGTATCACCGTGTAGGAGGCTGGCGGGATAAACATCCAGGACATGAGAAAGCTGGGTGGATTTCTGGATCCAATTCCACCACCAGGCTATGTGTGGCCCGGGGGGAAGTGAGTGATCACCCGGCAGATCCTCTCCAGTCTTAGAGAACAGGTAACACCCACCTGACATGCTTCAGTGATCCCAACATCGTAACACTGAAGAGTGGGGCAGGGGCCTCATCAGACAGGGAACGCGCCACGCTTATTTGGCTGGTCACCAAATGTGGGCCACTTCCTCCGTAGGTGGGTAAAAATGTAGGTCTTACGATCGGATCCAAGCTCTACCACTGAGGTCAGGTGACTCAGGCAAGTGCATTCTTATCTCTGATTCCAGTACAGTCATTTGTAAAATGCAGTTCACAGATTAAAATGGACCATTTTCTAGTATGTTCAAGCACTTAGCTCTATGTGTGGCACAGAATAAACACACGATACGAGGAGGGAGATGTCTATTTCACTGTATGACAAGCATTATTTAGTTGTAACATTCTATGGGATTATTGCGTTGTTGTCTTCCCTGTGTACCTGTGGGTCTAGCCCTGGATTCTCTGTCCTGTTCTGATGCCTGGCGTGTCCGTGCACCAGCACCGCCCTGGCTTCTGTCACTGCAGTTTTATAACAATTCTTGAAACCAGGTAGTGGTCGCTCTCTAACCTTGTTCCCCTTTTTCCATGTTGCTTTGATATTCTAGGTTGGCATTTCCATGTGAATTTCACAATCTGTTTATCACTTACAGCAAAAAAGCTTCCTGGGATTTTGATTGGGATTGCATTGACTTTATCAATCAACTTGGGGAAAAGTTACATTTTAACAATAATTGAACAAAAGAGGCTTATCTCTCCATTAATTTATGTCTTTATTTTCAGTTGGCACTGTTTTTAACTTTTAGTGTATAGGTTACTCATATCTTTTGTCATGTGTATTCCTAAGTATTTATTGTTCGTTACTGGTATATAGAAATACAATCGCCTTTTGTATGTTGTTCTCGCATCCTGAAACCTTACTAAACTCACTTACTCACCCTCATAACTTTTTGGTATGTTGCAGAGGATTTCCTGCACAAATGATCCTGTCATCTGTGAATAAAGACAGTCACACTGCTTCCTCTCCAGCCTAGATGTCTCTTGTGTCTTCTTGCCTGATCGCGCTGGCTGGACCTTCTAGTACGACGCTGACTACGAGGGGTGAGACTGGACCTCCGTGACTTGTTCCTGCTCTTAGGGATCAGGCCTCCTGACTTTCGCCATTAAGCAGGCTGAGAAATGTGGGATTTTCATACATGTTTTTGTCAAGTTGAGGAAGCTCTCTCTTGTTCTTAGTTTGCTAAGATATTTTTAAAAATCAAGAATGAACATCATAGTTTGTCAAATGTATTTTCTGCAATTGTTGAGATGACCATATGCTTTTTCTTTGTGTTGTTCTTATTTTTTAGTTTGCTTTTTTGAATATTAAACGGATCTACAGTCTGGGGATAAATCCCACTTTATCGTGATGTAAGCTCTCTTAGGTTGGAGTCCTTTCATATAAGCTCTCTTAGGTTGGAGTCCACTCTCCTCAAAGATCACGAATCTTGATTAATCCGAAAAGGCCAGAAGGAAACAGTAGCTGATGTTTTGTCTGGTCCGCTCCACGTGCAGAAGGGTGGCTGGCCTTGGAGCGACCGAGACCAAATGCGCTCTTCCTGTATCCCCATCATTGTCCCTGGTCCTGCTTCCTTTTCAAGGCTGCCCACTGACCAGCATGAAAAGCCTCTGATGGCCATCAAGCCACAGGGATGTGATGACTGGTTTTCACCTTTCACGGCCGTTGGAATCGCCTGAAAGACTTGTTAGGACAAGGATGGCTGGGGTCACTCCCAGAGTTTTTGATTTATTGGGGGTGGGGCCTTGCAGGGGAAGGAAGAGAAGCCTCAGATCTGCCACACCCCTGAGACCACGGAGTGATACAAGCTAGGACCATCCGTGGAGCAGTGTCTCAAATAGGAGAGCAGGGCCGGCTTTGTGCTCGGTAACCGTGGTTACCATGGGCTGCCTGTGCCCCTTTCCTGAGAACACAATGAGAAAGAGCCTCAAGCCGAAGGAGTGAGAGGTGAACTGGGGTGGGGCCTGGTGGAGGTCTGGGCAGGGGTTGAGGGAGAGTCAGCAGAGGGTGCAGGATGTGGCCCGAGCTGTAGATCAAAGACGAGCTGAGCTTGCCGGCTCAGTGCTCCCACGTTACTGCAGGCCTCTTGGGTGGCCGCCCGGGGGTGGTTGGTTCCTCCACGCACTCTGTCTCATCTGAGCTTCCGATGGCAGGGGAGACGCCCCAGCACTGGGAGATACCTGGACCTCTTCTTCCAGCGTGGGGACCGCAGAGCAGTGGCTGGCGCTGTTAGCTGTTGTTCCAGCTGCTGTTTCTCCTGTCACCTCTGGCCCTTGCTGGCACAGAGAGGGTGGAGCCACCCCCAAGGGTTTGGATAGGCAGGCAGAGGAGCTCCCAGAATGCCTTGCGTGGGTAAGAGGCAGCTGCAAGGGCTGTGGCTCAGCATCCTCTTGTCAGGCAGCTGCCACCGAGGAGGACCACACACAGGCCCCCAAATGTGCCGCCTGGGCCCTGATGCTGTGCTTGGCTCACTGCCTTTCCATCAGAGACCCCACCTGTTCCTGCTTTACGAACTGGCTGCCAGCCTCCCCTTTCCCTTTTGCTTTGTGAGATGTTGAAACCTCTCAAAAGAGATATTTTGTTCTAGAAAGAACTTATTCTATATATACTTAAATAAAAATCCCTTTTACTCTGACAACAAAAGTTAACCTGGGCCATTGTTTCAGACTACCTTGAGTTCTTTTCATCTTCAAGTTCTTTCCATCTTCAAGTTCTTTTCAAGCTCATCCAGGAAGCACTGAATTAGTATCCTCTGGATATTGAACAGTGTCTGGGGGGATCAATAAAAATATGCCATGGCCTCAGGCAGCTCAGGAAGCGCCAGGTCCAGCCAGAGGACCGGGCATGGGCAGGTCACGCTACTGTAACACGTGGGGACTACGGTAGCAGGAAGTTCAGGGCGCCCTGGGAGCACAGAGGAAAATTAACCCAAACAGGAAGGCTTCTTGAAGAAGGTGGCCCTTGAGATCAGCCTGCACGTGTGAATAGAACTAGCTAAGCCACAATGGGGGTAAGATGTTCCAGGGAGAGGGAAAGTGTGGACAAAGCCGTAGACGCAAGAAAGAGCAATGTGGGTGGCATGTATATGTGAGCATATGTGCATGCATGCACATGTATGTGTGTGCATGGACATGTGTATTTGTGTGTGCATGCATACATGTGTAAGTTGTGTATGCATGCATGGCTATGTGCCTGTGTGAGCATGTTTATGCCTGTTTGTGTGCCTCTGTGCGAGTCCTGCATGGCTGTGTGGTGGAATTAGCAAGGGAAGGCTGGGCAAACACAAGTAATTCCACATTTCCGAGAGATCAAGTGCAAGGCATGGCAGGAAGATGAAGATGGAACCGGGTCCCTGAGGGCCTTGGGCAAATACACTGGGGAGACTGGCTTTGGGTTCTCTTTCCAGGGGCTCTCATGGTGGTATTCAGGGTGTGAGGCACGTGGTGCGAACAGGTGAGGACAGGTAGCTTCTTATGCCTTCGGAACATGTTGGGTTTCCTGGAGGCTGAGTCTGAGGCCGGGAGGCAGAGGCCCTGGCTGGTAGAGGCCATGGTCTCAGGAGGGATGCTGGCGAGGGCAGGAAGATGCTGAGCAGGGCCACAGGCTCAGCTGAAGGCCTGCCTGCCTTGGCCTGACTCTGGGGACTGAGACTGCACTGCGGAGCCTGGCCCACCTCCTGGAAAGGGGACGGTGGCCTTTTGGTCCTACTATCAGTTGGTCATTTGTTGCAGGCTGGGGCCAGGTGCATTAATATCCAAGGCCAGTTCTCCAGAGAAGGGGCAGCTGTGGGCACCCGAGGACGTACTGTTTGGCGAGAGGCACCCATCTGGGCTGCACACCATCAGCACCCACTATGATACACAGTATTTTCATGAATTCCCTGAGCAGTTCTAGAATTTGGGGCAGCTTGAATTTGATGGTAATTGCTTTAACTGCAGAAACTTTCTTCTTTAGCATTCTCTGGTAACTAATACTTTCCATAATGATTCTTCATTTTTTTTTCAAAACACTTTTCAGCTTCACATTGGATGACTGAATTCTTAGATTACTGATTTTTACCATTGGTTTATGCAAGAATCACTTCTGCACCATCCTGGTTAGAAAGCCGACATTCTTTCTGCCAACGCCTCAGAAACATTTTCAAATTGGATGAGATGAGTTTGAACGAGTAAAACCTTGGCCCGGGCAGCTGACAACACGCCGGCAGAGGGCACCGTGCTCGGAAACTCAGCGTTCCTGTCCCTGATTCAGGAGGGCGAAGGGGCGGGGGAGGGAAGGGCGCTCAGTCATTAAACTCAAGTTTTAGAAATCACTCGGACACTTGTTAGAGTGTCCAGGAAGATTTTAAGACGATTGTGGTGGGGGAGAGAGCCCGAACGCAATCCCAAGTACAGCACGGTCAGCTGGTGTTTCAAACGAATGTGCAGAGTGAGAGGTCATGGCGGGGGGGGGGGGGGGGGGGGGGGGGGGGGGGGGGGGGGGGGGGGGGGGGGGGGGGGGGGCAGGACGCACTGAGCAGAGCCACGAGGTTGGGGGTTCTTACTGAAGCAGGTCGAGGACTTCGATATCAAGGGTCGGACGACTCTTGCTAAACTGACTTAGCAGGCGTATTAGTTATGCCTATATTTTTTATCTTATGACGTTTTGACATCTGTCAGGGACCTTACAGACCCCAGGGAGAGATTGCCTCTCCCAGGCTTCGCTCATGCATTGGGGGGAGGGGTGAACAGCTTGCTTGGAGCCTGACTTCTATGAGAAGATTGGCCAGTCCGATCCATGCCCCTCACCCGCCACCCCACGTTCTTGTCTGACTCTCGCACACCCAGCCAGTGCTCCCCCTGCCCCAAATCAACCCAGGGCCGGGTATCAGTCAATTAGGGACAACACCACAGCCCAAAGCTCGCGAAAATTATTCGTATGAACTACTCCTAAATGGTTTACTCTCTCTCTTTCCCACACGGACCCCAATAAAAGCTGTGGCCCAGGCCTTCCCCTCACTCCTGCTTCTGCTTCCTGAGCAAAATGTGCTGGGTCTGCCGTGGCCTTGCCTGGTGAGCTGTGCCTCCAGGTCCCGGGGTGACCGTGAGTGGCATTAAACTCGTCTTTCAATAACATCGACCTACCCGTGTCACCACTCAGTCACCTTAATAAATTAAGACATGGGCACAGGACAGCAGGAATCCTTGTGAAAACTGAGCTCAGCAAGGATGAGCTGTGAAGGCCAAGGTCAGGAAGAGTTTTGAGGAGAGTGCTCGGAGAGCCGGACCAAAGTTTGGTCAAGGACAGCCTCTTGGTCAACCCTACACCCCACCACGAACATTCCCAAGAATGTGTTTCTGAGTCTTAAAGCTTTAAAAGAATGGGGCAAACAATCAATAATCATAAAGTTAGCCCCGAGAGCCTGGAAACATAATATAGAATTACTAAATAGAGCCTAATAGAGCCTAACAAATAGAGCCTGAATGGACAGCAGCCCTGACCCAGGGGACCGATGCAAAGCAGGACCCGGGCAGAACACCGGCGACGCCGTGTGACCACAAGCGCTGCTCGGAATAAGGCGGCAGCATGAAGAATCCACATCTGAAGAAAGTGGGACACCGTGACATGGCCTTCCAAGTAAATAGGATCCTGATTCTTAAAATTTCCAGGTTTGATCTTTTGTTATGTTCTACTCAGAGAGGCGGAGTTGGCCTAACTGGGGCATGGAACCCTGACAGCGAAGTGCGGGGGAGGCAAATGTTTTCTGGAGAACCACACAGCCCTGTTGGACATTTCCAGGGAAGGCTTAACTTCAAACAGCAGGAAAATAGTATGTTTTAAATAATACTCACCTCTTCTCTAAAGCTATTAGAAAAAACAACAACCCTTGAAGACTATCTTTAACCTTTAGTTCTTTTTTAGAAATTACCTCCTCGGGCTGTTAAAAAATAGCTCATCCTGTACTTGGCCCATCAGCGTAAGGGCCTGGCATGGGCTTCCCTGGGGCTGCCGTCCCCTCTCAGCCAAGCAGGCCTCGGCGGGGCGCCCAAGGCCTCCGGTGGTCAGGTGGGTAATTGCCCCTGGTTCTTTCTGCTTATGACCAGAAAGTGTGGCGTTTAAGCACCGATATTTCCAAAGTGTACGCGGGAGTGCACATTCAGTGAAAGAAGCCGATCTGAAAAGGTGGGGTACTGTACGATTCGACCGGATGTTATTTTGGAAAAGGTAAGACTATGGCAGCTGTAAAGTGGCCAGTGGCTGCGAGGGGTCGAGGGAGGAGGAGGGGGAACAGGTGTGGTACCGAGGATGTTTAGGGCACCGGTGATACTCTGTATGAGACTGCAATGCTGGATGTCACTCACGCGTTTGTCCCAACCATAGAATGTGCAACACCGGGGGTGAGCCCTAGTGTCCACGGGGGCTCTGGGGAGTGCCGATGGGTCGAGGCAGACTCATCGATTGTAAGGAACCACCACTCTGATG
The DNA here is from genome assembly GCA_004027475.1 of Anoura caudifer. NCBI lineage: Eukaryota > Metazoa > Chordata > Mammalia > Chiroptera > Phyllostomidae > Anoura > Anoura caudifer. The sequence goes on along the minus strand of PVKU01002993.1, from coordinate 132,627 downwards.
GGGATGTCGATGGTTGGGGAGACTGTGTGGGTGGAGAGGCAGAGGGTATATGGGAAACCTTTGTACCTGCTGCTCAGTTTTGCTGTAAACCTGAAACTGCTCTAAATTATAAAAGTCTGTTTAAAAAATGTACATAGTGCATCGTGCCAATGGGCACATGGGCCGTGGAAGAGGGTAAGGCTGGTCATGGCTTAAACCTGTGGGAGATTTGCTTTTTCCCCACCTCCCACGTTCTCTTGCAGGGGCTTGGGACCCGGCCCATCTCTCTGGAGCAATTGGTTCTCATTACCTACGGTGGTCATAGCCTCTAATGATGCTGCAGATGCTGAAATGGGGGACAATCAATCATTGCTCCTGGGGCAATAGAGGCCCAGGTTCCCATGGGCCTCTGGCCACAATAGCCTCATCAGCTGATCAATACATAGCCATGCTTTACATATGTGTCAGGTTAGAGGTGCCTCATTGAATGTGAATTGTTGATTTGTTAACATGAACCTCGTGGCCACCGACGCCATCACCCAGGAAGCCTGGACGAAGCTCATCTTCTTTCTAAGGTGCCTCGCAGCCTTCTCGTACTGACAGACACTGGCCAGCACTTGTGCGCCTCACTGGGGGCCATTTCGAACGGCAATACCACCAGCAAAACACACAAACATGTAATCGGAAAAGTGGTGCCAGGTAGACCAAGAAGAGGACACTTGTTCATGGTATTGAGAACAGAAACAAGAAGGCAGACTGTCACCTCGTTCTTCCTCATCTGGGGACACACCTGTCAGGTGGCTCAAGTTTTCCCTGCTCTGCACATGCCACAGATTAGTGTCAATGCACCAAAGTATTGGTTTGGGGCTGCCAGTAATTTCACAGAGCAGGTGAATTTGCAAACACTGAATCTGCAGAGAACGAGGCTCCGCAGTGTGTGCTTTGGCCCAGGGAGGAGACCCTGGGTGTGACTCTAGCTTGGAAAGCCTGACGAGCTTTGGTGACTTGAGAGTGATGTTAGAACATCATGTGGCAATTGATTTGGAGATGAGAACGTTCGGCTCCATCTCTCTGCTGGCCGTGGGAAGAAATCCCGCCCACAGCCTGTGAAGGTCAGGGCTCATGGCTTGTATCGATGCAGGTTTCTGCTCATTCCCTTCTCTGTGAGCCCTTCTCTGGGTCCAGAGCAGAGACCCGACCTGATCAGCAGCACCTCGGAGATGGTTAGAGATGCCAAGTATCTCCCCTGCGAAATTCCCATGCAGCGAAGTCTCGGAGCAGCTAGTCCATGTGTCTGCTGGCAGGAGGCTGCTGTGGCTTTAAAGCTCCGGAGTGTGTGGATTGAGAAAAACACTCCGTGTCTGTATCCCTGGCTCCCTCTCTCAGTCACACTCAACGGCAACGGGGAAGCGGCACTATGAGGAGAGGGCAGCCCTGCCCACAGGTGACGTGCGTTGGCTCAGCGGGCCTGGTCCGAGTCTGGGGCAGCTGACGTCACCTCCGTACACCTTCTTTTCCCTTCTCCATGAAATGGTAACAACGATAATACCTTCCCCTCATAAAGGGGCTGTAGGGATGAGTAATGCAGTCAGGGAAAGTACTTAGCATAGGATCTATCCATAAAAACAAAGAGTCAATGAAATTGTATTTCTGATCATTATTATTTAAGTCCATTTAGACCTTTCAAGAACTGAACACAGATTGCAGACCTTCCATGGAATTCTGGGTGTGGGTTTGGGCCTCTCTGGCTGGTAGGGTTGCCAGATGAAGAGCAGGATGCCCAGATAAATTTGAACTTTAGATAAACCAGTCATTGTTTTCAGCATCTCGTGTACTATTTGGGACACAGTGGTGCTGATTTTTTTTTTTTTTTTTGTGGCTACCTGATCATCGAATGTGGCCAGATAGCCTGTGATTACATTTGGGGAAGCTGGTGACTCTCCTACGTGGACAATAGTGACCGTCTCATCAGAGGAACCGGCTCCGGGCGGTGGAGGAGGGACGCTGGCCCCAGTCCTAGTCCTGTCTGCTCTCAGGTGGGGGTTCAGCTGGTGCTCGCGTGGCCAGAGACTAACCTCTCCCTTTGCTGCCCTTTTGCGAGACTCAACCACATGTCATGATGTGACAAAGAGAGAGAGCGACGGCAGCAGGGCAGTTAAGGAACCTGTTAAAGGGGACTACACTTTGCTCTACTCCTGCTGAAAAACAAAGGCAAAGAAACAGGCTGCTTTGTTCTGGGAGACAAAGGAAGAAAAAAAAGAAACCACCAGCAAAACCAGCCGACAGATACATTTAACCAGAAGTGTATTTATTTACTCCTTCGAAATGTCTTAATATGGGGCTCAATGTTCTGTTTTATAAATCTGTAATTACAGCTTGGGTGGCAGCGATGACAAAATTGCAGGCTATTGCTGGGGGATTCAATGGCATTAATTGGAGAGTGGAGCCATGAGTCCTCCTTCATTAACCTCAGTCTGCGGGCTTCTGTTAAAAGTCCGCCGTACCCAGGTAAGCCCGTGTTCTGGGAACAGTAGAGCTTAAACGTTTAAAGCCTACGAATTATTGATGGTAGTAGTCGCTGCTTCTGACAAGCACTGGACAGGGCGAAGGGCTGCTGGGAGGTTGGAGAGCATTTCATCGGGAAGGTGGAAGTGTCCAGAGTAAAAGTAGAGTTCCGGACCGTAAGACTGTGGGGACAAAGACCCATACCCAGCTCTGCCCCTCCCCTGGGGGCCCTTCTCTGTCCCATCCCTTCACTCCTCTGGGCTGTGTCCACGCCCAGGCCCTCAGCGTCCTGCTCTGGACACAGGACGGCAGGACACTCCCAGGCTGAAGAGGTGAGTGGCTGCTTCCAAGTTGTGGCCGCGGTGAATGATGCTACAGCAGACACAAGGGTCCATGTACCTTTATGAATAAAGGCTTTCAAATTTAAGATGTGCCATTCAACGGAAGGCTACTCAGCCCTAAGAAAAGACGAAATACTGCCGTTTGCGACAACATGGGTGGATCTTGAGACTATCAAGCTCAAGGAAATGTCAGACAGAAAGGGCCAAGGACCATCTGATGTCACTGACATGTGGGATGTGAAACTCAGCCGCACACGAGGTGGTCAGCAGACGGAAGGGGGTGGGGGGCAGAGAGGAGGGGGAGGGGGTCAGACATGTGGCGAGGAAGGAGGCTTGGCCTGGATGGTGAGCACACGGTGCAGTGTGCAGGGGATGTCTTACAGAGCCGTGTGCTTGAAACCTACATAATTTTAGCAACCAATGTCACCCCAATACATTTAATAAATTAAGAAAAGGTTAAAGGAGCATTTGAGCAGAAGCCATTTAAGGCAGAAATGAAAATTCACAAAGGAAACCTTGAGTTTTTTATCCTCGTTTATCCTCTCTCCTCTTTATTCAGATAGCGGTTTGGTTTTCAAGGCTGATTTCTTTCTCCCTCTCTGGAATTGTCTCACGTACTTTTTACCTGGTGGAATGGCTGAACTTAATTTGTTCGGATGAATGGAAATGTGCCTTTGGGTTTTTTAAAAGAGTGCATGTTTGCATTTCATATTTCTGAACCCAATCAACCAGGCTTCCAGGAGAGACAGGTGGAAGGGGACCAGCAGAAGCATGGAAAAGGGACCTACGGTTTACGACGTGCACAGGACACATTAAAAGCATTAAGTAAAGTGGGCAGGTTAAATTGACCCTTCAGCAGGCAGGACATATGTGTTGCCCCAAACTCACAAGCACGTGTTACCATCTCTCCGCTGGAATCATGGGGAGCACGGAGCTGCCTGGGTGGGGACAGCAGAATTCGATGTGAAGTTTATGGTTTTGAAAGAATCATTGGTTGAGCTTACACATGAGTGACAACACACAGCAGCTCACCTCTGGAAGCTCTGCAGTCAGAAAACGCTCTTCTGTCCTGCCTCACGGGGCGGACACCTCCATCGGAGGGGATGGGCCAGTAATGAACGCCGCCACGTGGGTCACCCAGCCGCCCCGCTCCGGGTGCGCACCCGGAGCAGGGGCAGGCAGCACGGGCCCACCCCGAGACCTGGTCGAGATGGGCCCTAGCAGCCAAAGCCCAGGACACAATTTTTCATCAGCTGAGAAAGAACAGCTGACAATGAGTCGGGCAGTCGGACCGTGGAACCCTACGCAGCAGGAAAAAGAAACCAGCTGCTGACACGCGGGAAAAGGTTGAGTCTTAAAAGCATCATGCTGAGCAAGTCAGGCCAGACGTGTGTCAAATAAGCAGCAGCGTGGACTCTGTGTGGAGGGACTTGGTTCCCAGGATATGGCAACAGAAGAGCCACCGATCAGTGGGCGTCTGCAGGGTCAGGCACGGGGTTTTCCTTCTGCAGAGAGGAGTGAGGGAGGCTGTGGGGTGAGGGGACGTGGGGTGGAATGGAGGTGGCGGACGGCAGATCCTGAGCGTTTCCGGGAGGCTGTTTTTCTGGGCAGGGCTGTCTGCCGCTTGGGCTGAGGGCGGACTGGAGTTCAGACCTGGGGAAGGAGAGACTCTTCTTAACCCAAGTTGGGCTGACAAGCATTCTGTTCTGATGGCTGATGGCACAGGCAGTTCTGTGCCTCTTTCACGAGGTGAGGGAAGGGGCTTGGCAGGGTCTGCGTCAGGCAGTGTCATCGGTAAACAAGGAGGGGCCTGGGAGTCTTATGAGACCTTTTGGGGAAGGGTGCTCTCCGCGGTAAGCTGTTTCCCGGGCCACCAAAGGGCCGGGCGCACCTGGAACCTTTGCTGTGTTCCAGGAGCACAGGGCTCAGGCAAAATTCAACCTTGTTGTGTTAAAGGGCAATATTCCATTGATGCAAAGGCAAACGAAGCTGCGGTGACAACAGGCAGATGACTGGCTGCCCGGGGACGGCACTGGGGGTGGGCAGTGGCTGCCAAACAGTCACAGGGAGACTTTGGGGGTGGACACAGGTGTTCAAAGTCCTGAGTGGTGATGGTCACATCACGTACAACTTTCCCAAGTTCATGGAATTGTACACTGAAAAGGGGTGCATTTGATTGATGGCAAGCCATCCTGTGGTGAGACTGATTTAAAAAGCTGTAAGGTGGTTAGAACGTAGTGGCCATGAACCCTGCAGAGAGCCCAGGCAGGTCGGGGTTCTATACCAAACCCACCCCTGCGAGCTGGCTGTGAGACGGATCGAATAACTCCTCGTAGAGCGTCGCTTTCTCCACGTGCCTACCTCCTACGATGGCTTGGAGCTTCAGAGGCCTGGTGAGGACGCAATCTTATTAGCCATCATTAATGTTACAGTTGCAACTGTGTTTCCCTTCCTGTGTCTCTGCGGCAAGGTGATAGATACAGTGTAGACAGAAGCAGATTTCCAGGCAGAATCTCCCGTAGCTTCAGCGTCTTCAGCTGTAAAACAGGGAAACGCAGCGCTCTGGGCTCAGCCGTGTTGCAGCGTGGTCATGAAAATCAAAGGTGGGAATGGGTGCGAACACGCGTGGGAGCCAAAGCAGCAGTGCAACCGAACAAGCTAATACATGGAGTCCAGCGGAAGCATTCTTTTTTCCTTTATATTTGCTGATTTCTTTTTCATAAAGAAGGTGAATTATCCTTACAATCAGAAAAAAAATGTAATTTCCATTTCAGATAAAGATGATGTAGGTTTGGAATAAGCACTTAGATATTTATTTGAGAAATAGGTGTCCCGTTTCAGACTTTGGAGAAAGTCCCTCACTCTCTCCACCTGGGGACACAGTGCCTCTCAGGAGTCTTCCTCCCTGCAGCTGGGTGGGTTGTGGAGCCCAGAGGCCCAGAAAGCGCTCCCTTGGGAAGTGAAGAAGGCTGGACGATCCCATGGGCTCCTCAGGCTGTTGTTAAAAATCAAATATTCTGCTTCAGCCTGTTGATGAAAAGTTCTTAAAAAGAACCTTGAAATTGTTTTGCATCTTGACCATTGTAGCAAAGACTAATCGGGCAAGGATCATCGGTGGATGCTAAGTTACGAAAGAACAGTTTGCATGGCTTCCGAACGTTGGTTATGAACGCGACGGTAAAAGTAGTAAGTGTGCAGTGGAGATCCCAGACAGATCCCTGCCTGGGTGACCAGAATGACCATTGCCCATGAGCAGCCGTGGACATTCTGTGCCTCTGGACATGATGTCCTCAGAAGGACCAACTGCCACCAGGTAGAATTCCAGCCAGGATGTATTACCTGGGTTGAATCACAAGGAGACCTCAAAGAGATCATTTGGCCAAGCTGTAAAAGGAATTACACATTGAAAGGGGACTTTGGTTTAACTCTGGAGATGGGTTTTCCCCCCCAGAGACACACTCATCAAGTCAACTTGTGGCGGAGTTAAAGGAGTACAGTTCCCTCACGTCAGGAGTGAGGGATGGAGTGCTGTTGCAGTTTAAGTTGCTGGCATTGCGCGCACACACACGCACACACGTGCACACATGCACACAGGCATGCACACATGCACACACAGGCATGCACATATGCACACACAGGCATGCACACATGCACACACAGACATGCACACATATGCACACACAGGCATGCACACACAGGCACACGGGATCCTGGGCCATGTTGTGGAATCGGGGCCCGGTTCTCACTAAGGTCTCCTCTCCTTGTACATCTCTGCTTCCCTCCTTTCTTCTCTCCTTCTCTTCTTTGTGTTCCTCTCATACCTCCCTTTCTCTGCTTCCTCCTTTTCTCATGTTTATCTCTTACCACCTGGGCATCTACACTGATCCATTTGAGAGCCTAAACAAAGTTGAGAAGAAAGCTAGCTTGTAACCTAAACATTCTTCTTTAGAAATATCCACCCTTGTTCAAAAATACTCGTGCAGCCTGGCTCTTTCGAACCCCGGCCAGGCCTGGACAAACATAGTTCTACTGGACTTGCTGCTGGCGGCTCTGGAGGCCCCTCACATCAGCAAGCTGTGGAGGGCCAAAGGGAGCCTCAGCAAGGAGGCACGGGGCTGCCGCTCTCCGCCCCAGGGACTTTCTGGCCTGTCCCGTAGCCACAGCCTCCCTCAGGGCCCAGGGGAAGGGGCTTCCACCCCTTACCCTGGGGGAGCTGGCATGTCCTCCTTCCACTCAGCTCCCCCCAGCAAGCACCTGGCGTTCGCTCTGACCTGCTTGGTGAGCTGGAGAATTCTGAGCACTGACGTTTCCACACATGGTAAATTTATGGAGAATTTTATCACATGGGTAGGAAATGCAGCTTACTATAAGCTGATATGACCGAAAATGGAAATTTTGTTGCTTTGCAGAAAATCTTGGCAAATCTCACGTCATTGTTTTATGAGCTCTGCAAGGCCATGGAGTGATGGGGCCATGCGGGTTTTTGCTTCTCTTCTTCAGAACAAGTTTGGCATGAGACATACTTAAGAAATCAGTGGATTTATTTAGAGGAAACATTCCACTTGCTAATTATAAAAAAAGCAGTTATAAAGATGGAAAGTAGGAAGAAAGGGGAAGTGATACTTTGAATTCCAGTAACCCATATTTTGTACCTAAAAGGTAATTGATTTTTATTGCTTTCTTCTATTCTCTTATTATTTTCAAACCTTGATGACAAAGAGGTAAATTTGATGGATTTTATGGTAACACAGAAAATGAAAATCTAACTATCTTACTCATTCCATTCATTCTCTTTCTCCCCATTTGTACTCATCACTAAAGAACTTACGCTGCAATTGTCTGACTGTAACAGTTCGAAACGATAACTTGGGCGTGCACAATTTTCATTATGGCAGCAGGAAACCAGGGGCTGACTCATTTGTCCGGCCTCAGGACCCCATTCAGAGGGGCCGGCGAGTGGGCGGACCCTGGATTCAGCACTGCTCGCCGTCTCTGTGAGTCACCACAAAGCCAGGAGCTAATGTCCTCCACATTTTCTTTGGCGTTAAAAGTCAGCCGAAGATTTGTAGGAGCACTTGTGGCCATCAATACTGTTTACAGTGATGAGCTAACTCCTTGATGACCAAGACACTGCATTTCTAAGTGCCCTGTGTTCGTGCGGCTGGTTTCCATTTCCAGTCGTCTGGAGGGTGGGCATGTCTGTAGTGTGACCCCTCTGCAGTCACTGGGCAGCAAGGCTACATGGTGACATCAACCCAACCCAGCCTCCGAACCTTTCTCCACAGAGACCTCTGGGAAGCCACTTCCTGCTGAATCTTGTAAAAGCCATCTGCTGCCTCCTGGTCCGGAGAATGTGATGACAAGATTTAAGAAGTCAGGATTTGACTTTTTAACGACGTTGGCTTGAGATGGCTTCTTGAACCATTGATTGTGAGTAGATATGGTATCTTCGATGTGGGCATAGTTTGTTGGACCTACGATTTCTGCTGATTGCACTTTCTTCTCAGAACGTCCTTCGTGTCCACAGCAGTTCTCATTTCTCACGTATGGATGGTCATGGAGCTGGCTGTGTGTGTACAGTGTGGGTCAGGGGACTGTCACTTTGCCTCCGCCCATGTGGCCGGGATGGCCCGCTTCACCCTCATGCCTTTTCCGGTGTTGTGCTGTGAGATCCAGCGGGTTCTCCTACCTTCACTGTCTTTGTTCTCACCCCCGAGGAGAGAAGATTCAGAAGCAGTTATAAGAACCGTGCTCTGTGCTAGTCGATTGGCCAAGTGCTTCAAGTCCATTTCCCCATTTACTCTTCACAGCAACCTTGCAAGGTTGGTAGTGCCATTATCTTCATTGAAGAGATGGGGAGATGGAGGTTTCAAGAGGTTAAACAATTCACCTAGAGTCACACAATCAGTGGCAGAGGGAGGATCGGAACCAAGGCCTGACTCCCACACCCGTGATTTGCTCTACGATCATAAACACAGCTGGTCTGAAAAGCTCATCCCTTGTGCCAAGGGAGGTGACTGGGCAATGCCGTCATTCACATCACCAGCCTGCTAGGGCAGCACGTTCACCTCCAGTCTGCCTGCAAGCAAGGTGTCCTGGCGATGGTCCTATTGGCTGGGTGCAGAGGGGCCTAACCGGAACAAGTGGTGGATCTAACACATGGTTGGTGGGACAGAGGTGGGGGAGGAGCAGAAACGGGGCCTTGGAGACCCCTGGGGGCTGGTTCACCTGTGACACTCTTCCTTTGTTTCAGGACAAGGGAGCCTGTTTTGGTTTATTTAAGGTGAGGAGGGGTGGAAAGAACTGAGGCTCATAAGGAGGTTAAGAAGAATTCAAGAGGCTCCTCTAGTGTGAATTTAGGAAAAGTCGTTCTCTCCCCCTTGCTCAAAATATTGTGTTGTTGCTGTGTGTGAGCAAATGTTTAAAAAAATCAGCGTGATGCTACCAGTGTTAACATTTGTAATGACGGCTAATGTCTGCGAGGCTCTAACGGCCCAGGCCCCCTTGGTTCTTGCTAACCTCAGTCTAACACGCTCAGAAGCCACGAGACTGCACCTCCTCTGCCATTGTTACCATAACAGGAGTAAACGCCACTCCCCGGCTGTAAATCCAGCTTTTGAAACAGGGCCTCAGCAGAACGCAGCCTGTGAACAACCCCAAGTCCTCTGTGGTCCTGCTTCGGCCAAGAAGATGAACAATATCGAGACTGGGTCCTGGCCATTGGTCTGAATGCCATGGGCCTCAGGCACAATTCCTATCAATGATCTACGTCGTAAACTGGGGCTGGAAACAAATAATTTTACCCAAAACCTCATTGCCGAGACCGTGAGGGACGTTCTTTATTTTACTCAGGACGCGCTGACGGCCTGATAGGGGGCTGGGGGCCCCTGCCATATTTCTCCATTTGATCGTGGCCAACGCCTGACCCTCAAGTGGCAGAGGGGCTGGTCAGGGAGAAACAATTTTAAGTCATTGTAACCTTGCTGGGGTCCTCGAGCTCGGAAAACCCTTCAACGTGAGCTGGCTGGGAGCCTGTGCATCCTCTCCAATCAGAACCTCTGCTCGTACGCAGCCTGGTGACCTCAGACCAGCGCATTAGCCAAGGTTAGGGTGACATGTTTCTTTGGGGCTACACCTGATTATTTTTAAGCCTACAGTTTTTAAACACCTTCGTTGGATTCCGGGGACACCAGGAGTCTTGGCCACCAGGAGAATGGCTCTATGTCACCTGCGTTCCCTACTCTTATTATGTGACCTTCAGATGCGGCTGCTTGAGAGGGGATGTGGGCAGGTGTCTGCCTAGAGATGGGCGGTCCTTCTGCAGCCCCGAGGTGGAGGGCTACATGTGTGCATGGCTGCTTCATGGGGAGATGCCCTGATTCTCTCCGACTTACCTTTGGGCTGAGGTGTTCAAGCTGATCCTGCAGCTCCACGTCCTCCCGTGAGCTGGCTCCGCCCGCTGCACAGGTTGCCTGGGGCTGTGGATGCGCTGCAGGAAGAAGGGAAAAGTCAGCACCAATCTGGTAAGCGGCCTCGGAGCAGCATGTGCTTCTGTAGCAGAGCGAGTCCCCTGTCTTCTGAAGAAAGAACTCGCATACTTCAGCATCACTTAACTATAATTCGGACAGTATGCTGGTTGCAGCAGCTGCCCAATAGAGAGACAGGGAAACAATCACGAACTGTGCAGCAAAGAGGAGGGAGCTTCGGAACTAGAAAGGATTTGAGCGAGGATCTCCTGGCACACCAAGCTGTATGTTGTCTGGGTCCTCCGAGCAGCACACGCCAGATGAGATTAAATGTGCGTGGCTTTATTACGGGAAACCTTGGTGGGAGAGGATGTGGAAAAGGAAGCAGGCAAGGCTGGGAGGATGCATCCTGGCCAGCCATGCTGCGGTCTCTGGAAGGTTCCGCAGGGCTGTGGGGCACACCTGTGTCTCTTAAGCACAAGCCTGCCGGCCATTGGCTGCCAGCATCCTAGCAGGTGGGGACATGGTCACCTGCTAACAAGGTGATGACAGGTTTCAGAGGCAACACCTCCAGGCCTGGGTGCCTGGCACTCCCAGCTGCTGGAGGTCTGCGAGGCACCTTCCAGAGGCTGCTGTAGTTTTACTTCGCTGAGCATCCATCTCCTTAACTTAAAACAAAGGGATTTCCTTTGTGAGACACCCATCCGTCCCAGATCCTGGCATCACACAGGCTGCGGAGGGACACAGAGCGGTGCAGCATCACTTCCCCCACTGAGGTTCATGTGTTTGATGCGCTAGTAAGCCAGGTCATGGAGACTCCTGGGCTGGGAGAGAGTTTTATTTGATTTGGCCAAAGCAACAGCACGCGGGACCAAGATCTCTCAAATCTGTCCTCCCCAAAAAGCCAAAGTAGGGGGTTGTCTGCAGGTAGGTAGGAAGGGAGGGTGAGTCCCCGGAAACGGAGAGCAGAGTCTGCGATTCTTTAGTCACAGATAACATGTGTGCAGCTGGAGACCGGGGCATCAACACCTGGACACACCTCTCTTAAAGGTATTTATTCCTTCTGCAAAGCAAACTCATAAATTCTCCTTGTGACCCTGGTGTCATCTCCTCTGACTTGACAAAAAGACATCAGCGACACAGTTATATTGTGAGAACAAGGCGGGGCTGGGGTGAGGAACCAAGAATCTGCAAAATATGTTGTAATTGTGGGACAGCACTGTTATCTTTAAAGCAAAGAGTGAAAACTAGACATCTTATGGCTACTGCCACCGTTGAAACTCGCATTGTTTTGCACTTTACTAGCTGTATTTTTGTATTAGCTCAAGCAAAGTGCGCTTTTAAACGTTTCTCTGGGAACTTGCTTTGCAGCAGGCTTCAGAACCTGACGGCAGAGGTGACAACCAAAGGAACGGAAACAGTTAAAGCCTGTGCCTCTGTGCCTGGATGGTGCACTCCGACACCTACGCCTGCTTACTGGTGAGCCTCGGTTTCAGGGGCAGGGCGCTGGGGCCCCGCAGCACAGAGGGCTCCCCGGGCCAGCCTCCCTTGGGCCAGCCTTTGACCCGCCTGCCTGCGGGGGAATGAGCGGCAGGGCCAGAGCCCAGAGCCACGCCCCCCAAGCCCCTGGCCTGTTCCTGTTCTTGGTCCTGCTGTTATTGCTCACCATCATGGGCTGTGGCCAAGCTCTGGCTCCCTGCAGCTCCCGCCCCTCAAGGACCAGGAGGGCTCGTGTCCTTGGTCCCCTCTCCAGAGTGCTGTTCTTGAGAAAAATGCCGGCATCTTCTCTCAGGTTCCCCTGCCAAGTTTGCTGTAGGAGGGATCAGAAGCTTACATCCGCATTTAGGGAAAGTAGGGTCCCCAGCGGCCATCTCGGTTTTGTGCAATAGTGTTTCCGGGGTCCTTCATGCTCTCCTCTGCTTGGTGAGGACCTCCTGCTTCTGGAGAGGCAACGCCGAGTGCGTGTAGGGTGGAGCCGGCCTGCCCACCTGCCTCTGAGCTCCCCCTGCACCCGCTGCCCGTGGGCTGAGGGCACAGCGCTTTGTGCCCCGAGCTGCTAGAGCTCAGGGTCTGGAGGCATCAGCACGGGCTCGAACTGTCCTGGTTACTCTGGTTGTCACACGGGTCAGCCCAGGCTCTGCGGCTCTGCCTGTGCTTCCGACCGCAGTAATGATACCTGCTGTTTACGGCTATGGCTGTTCAGAGGTTTGAATGTGACGAGATAAGCCAGCCCTTCCCATGGTGTTAGGTAAGCGTCAGCTATTATCAGATTGGACTATTTAGAGTTGCCATTTTCTAAGTCAAAAGTCGTCAAATTTTGGCATTTAATTATGGTTCAACTGAAAATTATCTGGCAAAGCCTTTTGGTCTGGAAACCCTCTCACCCTCCATGAGACTCTCGCTGGCCCAGTGGGGCAGTTGGTGGGGGGCTGCCCCTGCCTCCCTGTGAGGACTCGGCACGTGATCCTCCCAAACCTGTTCATCCAAAGAGAAGGTGGGTCTTAGGTGGCAACAAAGAGATTGTCTCCATTCCGTCTGTCCTCACCTCCTCTTCACGGCGATTAGTGTCCACAGAGGTGACCTTGGGCTGCACGAGGCCACCCTGAGGTGGAAGGTCAGCCTGTCAAGGTTCGCAGGGCACAGTAAGTCACATCTGGGTGACTCTTTCACGTTAGAAATGACTACTGGTCCAGGAATTAGCCAGGGTTCTCCAGAGAAGCAGAAACAATGGGCATATATACATCTATCTGTCTGTCTGTCTGTCCATCTATCCATCCACCCGGCATTTATTTATCCGTCTTCCATCCATCTATCCATTTATCCATTATCTACATACCTACTTACCTACCTATGATACGGGATTGGCTCACCCAGCTATGAAGGCTGAGAAGCCCCACGACTTGCTGTCCGCAGGCTGGAGGCCCAGGAAGGCCAGCGCTGTAATTCCAGTCCGAGAGCGAAGGCCCGAGGATCAGGGGGGCCGGTGGCGTAAGTGCCAGCCTGAGTCCGATGGCACAAGGCAGATGTCCCAGCTCAGGCCGTCAGGCGGAGGGAAGGGATTCCTCCTCCTCTCTCTTTCCTTTTGTTGAATTCAGGCTCACACTGCATTGTATGAGTCCCACCCACATCAGGAAGGGCAACACACTTTCCTCAGTCTACTGATTCACGTGGAGGTTTATTCGGAAGCATGTGCATAGACACACTAAGAAATAATGTGTCACCAGCCTTCTGAGCATTCTGTGGCCCAGTCAAGGTGACAGTAAAATTAACCAGCACAGTCCAGTAGACTCGCCTGTGGGGATCTTGAGTCAGTCAGGAGCCTGTCTTAGTGGAAAATGGTCCGCTTTCTGGGAGACCATGGAGCCCTTCAGTGCCGGCCAGGGAGTGAGGACCAGCTCAGGCCAGTACGTGGGCAGGTCCTGAATGGTGAGAGAGAAGGGGTCCCCAAATGGTGGGCTGATCCCTGTCCTCACCTTTGCTGAGATGTCTAAAGTCACAGGCTCTCCTTGAGGTCAAGTCATTCACTTCCCAAAGCCACTGTTAAAATACCAAAGTGCAGCAATTCACTTTGTTTACAATGTTTACATGGGAGGAAGTTTAATACTACAGGGAAAAAGCCCTGGATTTAAACTGCAGAATTAAGTTATTCCTGGACCAATGGCATAGCTCCGTTTAAGCACTTTACCAGGAACCCCACCGACGGCATGAGGGTTTTGTACCAAAGTCAGGATGGCAAGCATAGCTCAGCTCCAAAACCATCTCTGATTGATGAGTTCGAACTCCTTCAAGTACCGTGTTGGAGGAATGCATCCGAAGGCCACACCCAGAGTGTGGCTGGGAGGGGCCGTGGTCTAGGGAAACCTGTCGGAGAACAGATACCATGGAAATGGTGGGAGAAGCTCAGCCCAAATGGTTATTGATGGGTCTGGTTCTGGATGCTTCCTAAGGATTCTCTCTCTCCTATTTTCTCTTGGTTGCTCTATGTTCTCTCATTGCCAAAGCAGAAGGGGCTGGACCTGGTGGCAGCGGGACCTGCCATGCTCGTTCCCTTGGCCCTCCTGTTCTCCATGGGCCCGGAAGCCACCTGGGCCAGCTTGTGAGGACGCCCCTCCATCTACTCACTCATCTCCTCTCCCCGCCCCGTTCCCACCCCCTCTCATTCATTCTGCTTCCTTCACGTTGCTCTTTCTAGTTTCTGTTCTACGCTTCTGACAATTTTAAACCACTTTCTTTCTGGCTCTTAAAAACATCTCCACCGACCCCTCTGTTTCCCTTAACTCAATGTTGCAAAGAAGAGTTACACACTCCCAGAAACACTCTTATCACAGGCCTCCAATGGTTACAGAGTCCATGGCCTTTACGCCTACCTCACAAGGAGGAGTCTTTGTTACTAGGCCTGTGAAAAAGTAAGAGTTACACTTGGATAACGTCAGCCGGGTTCACGCTTCCTTTCACCTTTCGTTGTGTCATGGAACTGGAGTGCTCTTGAAGCTTCTCTTGTTCAATCCTCATTTTCCTGTTGAGCAAACTGAAACTCCAGGAGTATGGTGATTTGCCTAAAGTTAATCGGCTTGGTTAGTGGTAGGGATAGACTGTTAGACCCAAGGCAAAACTCCCAGCTCTTTTTCTCTATTTTGGTGCCAAAACTGATATCTAATTAGCAATCACAGTATGGACCTAAGAATAAGGACAGCTAGTGTATTTAGTGTATTGAAGTGTATTTAACAGAGTGGCCTTATTACACACAAATGGATTAAGCCACAGTTCAGAACCCTGTGCACTTCGCTTTCCGGGAACGTTCTCTCCTGACCAGATTTTCCCTTGCTGTCCAAGTCCTCATTACCGGGCCTGCGAGGTGGCAGGCAGCTGGCATGTCTGGCCTCCTGACGCAGTTCACAGATGTCACAAATATCATCTTCCTGTAACGGGGAGGCTCTCTAAACACGCACGGACTGTCGGCTCCGTCCCAGACTCACGACTTTCCAAACCGTCTGCAGGAGAACACAGCCCCGCGCCCCGTCTCCAGGCACACGGCGCCGTAAAACGTAACCTACATTGACTTGGCGAACAGCTCCGCACCCTGTAGCTGAATGTTTGCTAGCTGATATTTGCACAACTCATTACTACCCATTTCGTGGGTTTAGACAGCTTATCGCTCATTCCTCCCCATACTTAGCGTTTGATTCAGAGGTTTTTCATCTTGCATCACATACATTAATAACCTTCTTGGTGAAAGGAAGTAAAACAAACGCTTACTGGGTATGTAATTACACTTCCCGTGCGCACGCCCATCATTCGGGCCTGCCACCAGCTCGTCTCTCTCTGCACCAGTGACTCTGGCTCCATCTCTTTCTTGCAACACCCCATTTTCTGCGCCGTCTGGGGTGGTTTCCTGCTCTAGGAGCAGAGCTGAGTTGTCGCTGCAGAGGGATCACAAGGGGGGCAAATGTTAACGTAGTTACTATCGAGCCCTTACAGAAAATGCTTGCTAACCCCTGCTTTCGATAAAATTCATGGGGTCTAGACTGAAAATTAATATTATTACCATCACTCTATTTCCCAGTTTTTAGGAGATGACAAAAGACACCCCTACCATTACCTTCAGTGTCTGTAAATCTCCACCCAAAACAAACAATGCTCCTAGCCAGGGAGCGTGTGGTTTCCAATGCATTCCACCTTATTTCGAGCCAAGGGATAAATGTCTAATGACCCATGTGATGAATATTCTGGGAATTCTCAAGACCTACAGCAAAAATCTATTAGGTGGTAGTAAATACTTCAGGCTTAAAATAGTTTAGGGGCTTTGATGCACATTCTTGGAACTAGGCTGTGCACCTGGCTGAGTCGGCAGCAGCCCTTCCGCTGCCTTTGCCGGAGAGCTGTGAGCCACGCCAAGCAGCCCCAGCCCCCGCTCAGCCGCCAGACAGCCTGAACCTGGTGACAGTGGCCTGATTCCCGCATCCCTACTCTATTACTTCTTGGTTTTCTTTTTGCTCTATTAAAAAAAGAGTAGTAATTTTTTTCCTGCTGCTTTAAAAAACGTGTCCGATGGCAAAATTTAAAACAAAATTATATTCTTCTCTTCACGTCATTTGTAAATTGTCTCATGGTGTTACACTGGATCCTACAAAACACGCGAGTTCTCAAGGGGGTCAGGAGAACCAGGAGTTGCGGAGACTTCGATCGCCTCAATAGAAAGGACATTCTGTAGGACTCAGGATGCCAGAGCTTGTTCGGGCTGGAGCACAAGGCCTTGGTTCTGGCCCTCTGTCTGCAGAAACCCCAGGAATGTGGGCGTGGAGGGGAGAGCTTACGGAAGAACTTGCCTGAGGGAAAACGTTTCTCTGGAAAGGACCGGAAAGGATGGTTGGTTGGGAAACTCGTTTTCTATAATCTTGCAAAGCAGGATTATAGCTGTTGGCCTCAGGAGGTTTTAGCTATAGATTTTCTTATGGCCAGAGCAGGGATGGAGCGTGTAGGTTCTTTCAGTTTGGGGACTCTGGACTAAGCCTTTGACAATGGGCTGTCCGGTCCAGATGTATTGATCTTTCAGCCAGAAGGTGTCACCCTTCGTGGGAAAGGCATGGTTCCTGTGTTGGAAGGTGACTATGGAGTAGACTTCACACCTGAGTGTCTTAAGTCCCCAGAACTGCTGTAACATGTTGCCACAAACTAAGTGGCTTAAAACAACAGACATTTATTCTCTCGTAGTCCTGGAGACTCGAAGTCCAAGATGAAAGTGTCGGCAGGTTGGTTCTGTTTGGAGGTTCCGAGCGAGAACCTGTTTCCATGACTCTCTTGCAGCTTCTGGTGGTGGCCAGCAGTCCTTGGAATTCCTTGGCTTGTAGATGCATCTACAATATTGACTTTTGTCTTCCAGTGGAGTTCTTCTCTCTGTACCTATGTCCAAATTTCCCTCTTCTATGAGGACACAAACCAGTCAATCAGGCCCACCCTAATCCAGTATGACCACTTCTTAACTCGATTAGGCTGGCAAAGACCCTGTTTCCAAATGGGGTCACATTCATATGTATCAGGGGTAGGACTTGAACAAGTCTTTTCTGGGGAACACATTCTACACACTACAATGAGCACAGCTTCTTCAGGGAGGTGTGGGCTGCTGAGCCACGCGATTTCTCCTCTGATCCTTGTAGAAACCCCTCACCCATCATGGACTGTGCATGTTTGTGCCTTTGGAACCAACAAAGTCTGGAAGTCCCTCTCTCCTCCTTCCTGTGACTCTCTGGTCCCTCACTTCTTTCCCCCACAAGGTTGGGTTCAGGGTCTGGTCAGAGCCACCAGCCACCATCAGCTGATGTCTTTAGATCGTGCGCTTGCCTTTAGAGAAGGCAGGAGACAAAAAGGATGGTTTGAAATTCTAAAGACTTTGCAAAACGACCACAACGTTTACCCCATAGATTGTGCCTATATTTTGCAATACAGTGGACCATTGAATAATTCAGTGGTCAGGGGTGCCAACCTCCCACAGTCAAAAACCCACGTATAACTTTTGAGTCTCCCCAAACTTAAGGGTATTGCTGAGGGATTGGTCCCAGGACCCCTGTGGATACCAAAATCCATGGATGCTCAAGTCCCCTATATAAAATGGAGTAGAACAAAGCATAGAATCAGATGCCCAAATTTACAAACTCCCAGCCGCGATGGAAAACACCACAGGTGCGAATGGGAAAAAATCCCTGTGGAAGTGGACCTGTGCAGTTCAAGCCGAGGCTGCCCAAGGGTCCGCTGTAACTAAAACAGGAAGCTGTGGGGGTGGCAGAGGCTCCGGCACCATGACTCCCGTGGGAGGGTGAGTTTGGGTTCTGCACGCTGAGTCTGAAAGTACGTAAAATATACTGAGAGGGGCGGTGGCCACAGCGAGCATCTGCAAAGTGTCCCCGGAACTGTGGTGCCCCGAATGGTGTGGCAGACACACAGGCACCAAGCCATCAGTCAGCATTATTTTATACAGGGTTTTTGGGGGTACAAAGATGGCTGACAACAAGTCCTAACCAGCAGGGCGATTGTCAGCCCCCCAAGCAATGCCTATGATGGGACACCATGAGGGGTTTCTCCGTAGCCTCACCCTTTGCAGAAGAAAGAGGAGCTGTAAGTTCTAGGCGAAGCTGACCTGGGATCTAGAAGTTAGTGTCAGCTCAGCTGTGCTGCTTCCCAGTGGAGGATTTTGGAAAGCAGCAGCTGGCGATCCACCCAGACACCCCCGTGTAGACGGAGAACTTGGAGAGGTTAGGTTGCAGGGGACTGGGTTGCAGGGGACTGGGAAGCCCTGAGTTGGGACAAGAGCAACTTCACCTTCTCCCTGCCCCCTTCCAGGAAGAGCTGGAGAGGCCAGGGAGCTAAAACTCCTGTTTGATCATGGCCCCAGTGAATCCTGGGGGAACAGCAAGGCAGTATAAACACAACGCTTAAGGTTGAAAGTGAAAGATGCAGTTAAAGTATTTGTGGGAAATCATGGGAACGAAAATATAACTAACCCAACTTAAACAAGTGAAAAACAAAGTAGTTAACAACCCACCAGTTCCCTCCCTGGTCCCGTCACCAGAAAAAAACAAAAAAACAAAAAAACAAAAAACAGATAAATTTAATTGTGCTGCAATCACCTTATCTTTGAAACACTAAATTTCGCCAGAGAGGTTAGCTACCAAGTGGACAGAACCAGGAGGTGTTACCTGACCCTCGAATTGCCCTAGACTTGCAGACCTTACTGCTCTTTCCTCATCTGTGAAATGGGCATAAAAGAGGTACTGGCTTCAGGGGACTTTGTGCAGGTGACATGGGTTGTCTGTGAATACGTGAGGTGGTGAGAGCATTGCAGACGCACAGTGAGTGCTGATCTTCGCAGGGGTTGTTACGAAGTGGACCATCTCTTTATATTCCGCCCATGCACCCGATGCTCTTACGTAAAAGATTTCTACCCACACGTCTTCTGTTTGTTTACGGTTCATATTGTAACAGTAACATTTGCTCTCAGTGAAAAATTTAGAAAACACAAGTGCTAAAATAAACCATGCATAATCTCTGGCCTCTTATTCTGTTTTATTTTAACCTTTGAAAATGCATACCCATTACAATATTTATAAAATTGGGACCATGTAACAGTTTTGCATGCCTGTTTTAAAATTCACTATGAACTTCTGAAACATTTTCTAGGTCGCTCAATAGACTTTTTGAAGCATGATTTGAAACGCGCAGGGAGAAGGCCATGTGTTGATGAGGGCAGACACTGGGCTGATGCTTCTATAAGCCAAGGAACCCCCAAGATTGCCAGCATCTGCCAGACGCTAAGAGAGAACCTGGAACAGATGCCCCCTCACAGCCTCGGAGAGAAAGAGAACCTGTCCTGCCAACACCTTGATCTTGTATTTGTAGCCTGTGGTGCTGTTTTGGTTCCGGGATGATAGAACATCCCAAGAACACTTGAACTTCATCATGATGGGGGCTGAATGGATAGGGCATCACATTAATCTTATACGTCAGTGACTTTGACTGTTACCTACAACGCACTTCCCAACACAGTCCAACCAAGAAAGCAGAGAGTAAGTTAGCACATTCTTTATCTTCTGTCTTCCAGACAATGAAGACAGCCTTTATAACTAGAAGATCAAACCACAAAACATAATAATAAACAATCAATCAAACAAACAAACAAAACCAAGAATTGCCCAAGGTTTGGAGAACCCTGATGAGAGGCAGAATTTTGAGACTGGCCCTGTGGTATTTGTTATTTTCATGGCTGGGCTCCTGTATGTGAGATTCCACACTCTCCCTCTTTCTGCCTTCCTCTGATGTGAACCAATAGTCACAGGTGGTGTGTGTCTTTCTGAGCTTTTTAGTCTTTTCTGTGGATCTATCCTATTGAGTTTTTGCATATCCTCCAGCAGATTCCTAGACATTTGATTTAAAAAAAAAATTAAGAACATTCAAATTTCATTTCAAAACTATTTTTCTCTGGTAATAAAAATACAATTTTATGTATGTATATATATGTGTATATTCATATATGCCCACACACATATTTCAGCATTTTAGAAAATATTGCTTATTTTATTAAATTATCTATATACTTATTTGGATTTTTTATTTATCTTATTACCTGTGACTAGGGAGAGATTTGTTTCTTACTAACCATTCTTTAAGCTTTCATTTCTTTCTCTTGCCTTGATGCAGTGGCTGAGACCCCCCATAAGTCACTGAGTAGAAGCTGTGGCGGTGGATAACCTGGTGTTCTGGACCCCCGAGCAAGGTTCCCAGTACTTCATCACCTAGTGTTTTGTAGGTGCACTTTATCAGAAAAAAAGGTGCTGCCTTCTTTTGCTAACTTGCCATGTGTGTTTTTTTTTAAATGAATTAGTATTGAATTCACCAAATATTTATTTCTGCATCTGCTGAGATGATCATATTTTTTCTTTTCAATCTATTAACATGATCAATTACATTAGCTGACATTCAATTATTAAACCAAATTGTCATTCCTCAAATAAACCAATCTGCTCATGGCGTATTAAAAAAACAAGCAAGATTGCCACCGCTGCCTACTGTTCCACCACGTAGATGAGTGCTTCTCAAAAGTCTGCGCGTCTGCGAGTCCTCTGGATCTTATTAGCGCAGGTGTGCAGTTTCATGAGGTCTGGTCTGTGGCCTGCGATTCTGCATCCAGTGCCCCTGTGATCCTGATGCTGGAGCACGGACCACGCTTTGAGAAGCAAGGCTGTAGACATACATACTTACTTGTTAATTAAAAAATTTTTGATTCTTTAAACAACTCCCTGATGAACCTTGTATTTAAATCTTTTCCTCATTTCCAGGACATGGACTTGGCAGGTCAAAGACTCTTAAAAATGACTGTGAGTTGCTTCCGATGCAGGATGTGTCTGACCATCATGGTCCCACAAACAATGTTAAGAGATCCTCTACAGTTCTGGGCAAGATGGAGGGGTAGGTAGAAGCCCTTCCCTTCCTTGCATAACCAAAAGGAGGATAACAACCAATCTAAAATCAATAAACAGCCAGAAGTGCCAGAAAATCAAACTGCATGGAACTCCAACAACCAAGAAATTGAAGAAACAGTCAACCATACCAAACAGACCAGTAAGACCGGCAGGTGGAGAGAATCTGCGGCAAGGCAGAGGACCATGCGGGCAGGGCTGACTGAACGGGGAAACTGAGACCCGGAGCTGACTGTGGACGATGGCGGGGGTTGCTGTGATGGGAGAAACTCCCAGTCTCACACAGGAGTTCGTTGGAAAGTGAGGCTAGAGCCAAGCAGGTGATCTGTGTTGTTCCCTCCCTGGCCCCTCCCCCACAGGCAGCACCACAGCGCAGCAAGGAGGGTTGCCCCGCCCTGGAGAATACCTAAGGCCCCACCCCCTTACAACTTAACAGATGCCTGAAGACAAAGAAATAGGGCCCAGAAAGAACAGAGCAAAACTCCAGGAGGAGAGCTAAGTGGTGAGGAGATAGCCAACCTATCTGATGGAGAGTTTAAAACCCTGGTAATCAACATGCTCATGTAACTGATTGAGCTGCATCAAAAAATTAAAGAACAAATGAAAGATACCCAAAGTGAAATAAAGCAAAATATTCAGGGAATCAACAGTGACAGGAAGGAAACCAGGACTCACATCAATGATTTGGAACAAAAGGAAGAAATAAACATCCAACTGAACAGAATGAAGGAATAAGAATTCAAAAAAATGAAGAGAGGTTTATGAACCTCTGGGACAGCTTGAAATGTTCCAATATCCGAATCATAGGGGTGCCAGAAGGAGAACAACAGCAAGAAATTGAAAACTTATTTAAACAAATGATGAAGGAAAAATTCCCCAATTTGGCAAAGGAAATAGACTTCCAGGAAGTCCAGGAAGTCCAGAGAGTCCTAGTGAAGTTGGACCCAAAGAGGAACACACCAAAGCACATCATCATTAAGTTACCCAAGATTAAAGATAAAGAGAGACTCTTAAAAGCAGCAAATGGAAAGGAGAGAGTTACCTACAAAGGAGTTCCCTTAAGTCTATCAGCTGATTTCTCAAAAGGAATCTTGCAGGCAAGAAGGGGCTGCAAAGAAGTATCATGAAAGGCAAGGATCTACATCCAAGATTACTCTCTCCAGCAAAGCTTTCATTTAGAATGGAAGGGCAGATAAAGTGCTTCCCAGATAAGGTCAAGTTAAAGGAGTTCATCATCACGAAGCCATTATACATGAAAATGTTAAAGGGACTTATCTAAGAAAAAGAAAATCAGAAATCAGAACAGTAAAACGACAACAAACTCACAACTATCAACAAATGAACCTAAGAAAAACAATGAAAGCAAAAACTAAGCAAAGAACTCGAACAGGGACAGAATCAGAGAAATGGACATCACATGGAGGGTTTTCAGTGGGGAAGGGGAGGGGAGGAATAAAGGGGAAAAGGTACAGGGAAAAAGAAGGATAGCTGGTAGGCATAACATAGACAGGGGGAGGTAAAAAGATGGTATAGGAAAGAGAGAGTTCAAAGAACTTACATGCACGACCCATGGACATGAACTAAGTGCGGGAATGTTGGAGGGTTGGGGGATGCAGGATGAAGGTGGGAGAAGGGGAAAAAATTGGGAAAACTGTAATAGCATAATCAATAAAACATAATTAAAAAAAAAAAAGAACTCCTCTACCTAGCAACCAGAAAGCTTCTAGAAACTCATTGTAAGCCTGTTTATATGTCTCCTTGATATTAGTTTTCAGTTACTAGTTTTCCACTGATGCGTAACAAATGATGGCAAACTTATCAGCTTGCTACAGCACCTTTGTATTAGCTCGCGGCTCTGCAGGCTGTAGCTCAGCACACTGAGGCTGTATTCTCTGTTCAGATTGTCACGAGATCAAATTGATGAGCTTTTGCTCTGAGATTTAATTTTTTTCTATTTAATTTCGAAGGTTCATTCGGTTGAAAGTTCATACTTCCATACAGGATAGAAGGCCATCTTCCCAGGATGCCTAGGATCTGATCTGTTCCAGGCGAATGACATTTGGTAACTGAACCCCAACTTGTCCACTTGCTGATGCTACTACCCAGCAAATCCTGTTAGCAGCCAAGGGAACACTGTCTTAGGGTTCAGGCCATGCTGCCTTTATCACGAGATGGGCCTGTCTAGACGTCCCCAACTGGAGGTGGTATCAGCACGAGACACACACCGTAGAAAAATGCTCACCGTTGGTTACAAAGCCATGCTTCTTCCAAATGTGAGACTGTAAACTTGCCTTTGAAACAATCCTATTGACTAGATGTGTTTGTTTGGACTCCCAGAAAGAGAAGAGCTTCTACGTAGAAGGGTGCCCATTTGACCACTTCACCAACAGAAAACATTATTAATAAAAGAAACTTTGTTAATTTGATATATGAAAAAAGGTGCCTCCAAAAGAGCGAGGCAGAACATTTTATGCTAATTAGTCATTTATGTTCCTCTTCAGATTTAGTTCTTGTCCATTTTTTGTTGGGTTGTAACCACTTCATGTACTCAGAGTATTGACACTTTGTCTGTGCTATTTGTGATACACATCCTGTCTCATTTATTTCCTCAGCGTTTTGTTTAGTTTTTAAACATATAGACATTTAAAATTTTTACGAGATGGATTTTTTTCTGCATGACTTCTTCCATTATTTTTGGAATAATGGAATTTGGAATTTTGGAATTTCTTCCATTTTTTTTGTGTGCGTGCTCAGAACTTTGCTTTTTCATCCCCATCAGATAATTTTTTTCCAGGACTTTTATTGTTGACTTTTTTTAATCCACTAAGAATTTCCTTTGGAGTGTAGTAGGAGGTGGGACTGTACATTTTTTTCCCATAAATACTAAACTAGTTATTCTAAACTACTTTATGCAATAATTATTTTTTCACAATGACTTTTTTGTCATCTTATGTAATATATTCAATTCTCATTTATGCATTCAAGGCTGCTTAAGAATGTCTGTTTTGTTTCATTGATCTGTCTAATGATTCTTCAGCCTGAAACATTATTTGTTAAGTCATAACTTTATAAATATTCCCAAATATCTGATAGGACATTTGAATTATTCTTCAGTATTTTATTTTTTAAAAACCACTGTTATTTTTATAGATGAACTTGAGAATCAGTTTTCAAGTTTCATTTTTAAAATTTTATTGTATTGAACATATAAATAAATTTGGAAAGAGAAAAAAACATCTTTACTATACAGAGTTTTTCCATCTAGAATATAAAGGATCTATGCAGTTACTTAAGTATTTTTATGTCCTTCTATAAAGTTTCAAAATATTCCTCATATAAGTTTTATATATTCCTTATTAATTTATGTTAATAGATTACTTATTTATTAATTGGTATTTTAAGTTCTTGGCTACTGTGACTGAAATCTTTTCTTGATCATGTTTTGATTATTAATGCTACATAGGAAAGCAATTGATTTAAAAAATTCCTTTTGTATCATGCGCTTTCCTTTTACATATCTTTGCTAACAAAGTAAAAAGAATTCCTGCTCTTCTGCCAGACATGAATGAAGCCATAACCTTATAGATTCTCTACTATAGGGTGTGTGTCTGTTTTAGCAGAACTATCTTCATAAATAGTGTTTAGTTGTCTCATTTTCATCATTCATTCATTCATTTACCCATGTATTTATTAAAATACCACAACCAGCTTTCTTTAAGACCTGTGTTGTGCTGAATAAGGACCCCCCAAAGATGCCCACATCCTTGTCCCTACAGAACCTGTGCACACGATACCTGACATGGCAAAATGATATTGCAGGTGTGGTTAAACTTCAGCCCTTGAGATGGAGACTGTACCCAGGGTTACTAGGTGGACTCAGTATGATCACAGGGATTCTTACAAGAGGGAGGCTTGAGGGTCAGAGTCAGGGATGGAGGTGAGAGGGTGGAAACAAGCAGACAGATTGGAAGATGCTACCCTGCTGGCTTTGAAGGAGGAGGAAGACGCCACAAGCCAGGGAATGCAGAAGTTTCTAGAAGCTGAAAAATGAAAGGAAGTGGATTCTCTTCAAGAGCCTCCAGAAGGAACTCAGCTCCCCTGACCACTTCACTGAGGGTTTCTGACCTCTGCAAGGTAATGAATCTGTGTTGTTTTAGGTCACCAAGTGGGCAGTAACTTCTTACCCAAGTGGGCAGTGGCAGGAGCTCACTGCCGAAGTCAAGGGACCAGAAGACACAATCCATACTGTAAGTTGCTTACATGGCTGAAGTTCAAAAAACGATACAAAAGTACAGGTATTTAGGGGACAGATAGCAGATGACAAGTGCATGTTTTGAGAATAACGTCAACTCGGAAGCCTGGCTGGTTTCTAATCGCCTGCCATTCTCCTCTTGGCCGTCGTCCCAAACTTGTTCCCACTCCGTAACAATGCGGAAAGCAACCCGGACACACCGGGCCCTCTGGATTCTGCCCTGTGCTCCTTAGGGCCACTGTGGGGTTTCATCAGTGACCTCCAATCAGTGGGCTTATGTCTGGGGACCTTAATGCCATGTCGGGAGAAGAAGAGAGTCCTTGTTCCAAACCCGAGTCTATACAAGGAAACCCAGTGCTGTGGTGAAGGGACCCAGGCCACTTCATGGGGTTTAGTTTACCTGCACCTGAGGTATCACATCCACCTTCCTGTCGCTTCAACACCTAAGAACTCCTTTCAGCCACACATGCTTCTCATTTTGAGAACAGTTCTGACAAATTCAAGAGACGCATGCCTCCAATGAGGGTCAGTGCCCCTCCTAGACCCCAGTTCCACAGGGCTCCGCAGCTGCACACTTCACCTGGCCCCGCTGAGGATGCAGCTGTCCCTGGCCAGGTCACATCCCATCAGAAGTGCACAGGTGCTGTAGGCTCGGGCGGTGTCAGAAACACCTGCGGCTCATAGCCATTAAAATAGAAGCTGGATTTATGAACGCCACAAATCAAAGCTCTGTGCTCTCTGCCAGTCTTTAATGGGGCAGACTGTGTTTCCAGAACCCATGTGACTTCGAGCAAAGGAGTCCCTGCATTTTGACCTCCCAAATCTCTTCTGAGCCAACATGAGGAGTAACCCATTCCTTGTACATTCCTGCCTGTTTTCACAGGTCCCGCGTGCTTTCAGGTGAACTAAATAGTAAAGTGGGACTAAATAGTAACAGTAAACTTCTTTCCAAGTTTTTGTTTTCACATAATTATAGATCCACAGGAAGCTGCAGAGATAGTATAGAGAGAGTCCATGTCCCCCTGCCTCAGGTTCCCCAGTGGTTACATTTTACACAGCTGTAGTTCAAGATCAAATCCAGGATACTGACGTTGGTACAAGGTTGGGTGCAGTTCTATGTCATCTTATCATACGTGTAGATTCCTGTAACCACAATCAACATACAACACTGTTCCATCCAC
This sequence comes from Anoura caudifer, assembly GCA_004027475.1. Taxonomy (NCBI): domain Eukaryota; kingdom Metazoa; phylum Chordata; class Mammalia; order Chiroptera; family Phyllostomidae; genus Anoura; species Anoura caudifer. Next base: position 105,936 of record PVKU01002993.1, on the reverse strand, counting down.
ACAAAGATGTCCCTCATCGGAACCCTGTACGGCCGCCTTCCCCCCACCCCTGACCTCTCTGCAAACACTACATGCTTCTCTAGCTCCATAATTTTGTCATCTGAAGAATATGGCTCAAATAAAATCATGCAGTAAATAAACCTTTAAGATGGATTTTAAAACTGAGCGTCACCTCCTTGGGACCCATCCACATCGTTATCCGTGCCTGTGGTTCACTCCTTTTCTGGCTGAGCAGTATGTGTGCTGTGGACATATTTTGTTTAACTGCTCACCCATTGAGGGGCATTTTGGTTTCATTTATCTGGTCCAGTTTTGGGCAATTACAAGTAAAGCAGCTATGAAAATTCAAGTACAGGCCTCAGTGTGGATATCACTCTTCATTTCTCTGGGATAAATGCCGAGGAGCGTCCCGTTTCTTGATGAACTGCCAAATTACCTTCCAGAATGGCTGCGCCATTTTACATGTTCCCTGGCAACATTTGGGAGGTCCAGTGTCTCCGCATCCTCAGCAGCATTTGGTAGCGTCTCTGTGTTTCCTTTTGGTTCTTCTGGTAGGTGTGAGGTGTTACCTCATCATGGCGCACATTTTCATTTCTCTGATGGCTGATGATAGGGAAGTTCTTGTCATGTGTTTGTTGCCAATATAGTCTCTTTGGTGCAGTGTCTCATGTCTATTGGATTATTTCTCATTGGATTGGCTATGTTTTTTTTCCCATTGTTGAGTTTTGAGGATTCTTTACATATTCTAAATATAGATCTTTTGCCCAAAGTGTGACTTGAACATGTTTTTCTCCCAGAATGCAGCTTTCCTTTCATCCTTTTCATGGGATCTTTCACAGAGTCAGATTTTGAATTTTAAGGAAGTTCAATTTATCGATTGCCATATTCTGCACTATGTTGAACTCTTTTCCTGTCTTTAAGTCGTGGAAGTCTTCTAGTCTTAGCCTCTGTAAGTTTTATACTTTACACCTTTCCTTTAAATCTATGGTCCATATTGAGTTAATTTTTGGAAAAACTGTGAGCTGGAGGCCGGGTCATTTTTGTTTGCCTGTGGGTGTCCTGTTCTCCTGCACCATTGTTGAAAAGATCCTCTTTCCTCCGTTGAGTTCCTTTTTTATCTTTATCGAGAACTTTGAATTTTGCTTTTCCTAGAGCACACAGCCCCAGTTCAGGTGCAGTGCCACCATCGGTCCTGGGTCTCAAACATCACATCCAGCAAGAATCCACGTGAGCCTCTCGTGTGTCAGGCTCACGGCATCATGGAGAGGCTGACGCCAGGAACAAACTACCGTCAAAGGAGGATGAGGACATTAGGCAACGTACTGGCAGGCTGAGCAGATAGAGGTAAATAGAGAGTCACAGTCTGCAGACCAGAGGAAGCTTTCTTTCCGAGATAGGACGGGTGACATGCAAGTGGCCTTGGAGGTGGTCGCACAGTCTGCGTGGGGACGCCTGGTAGGTTCAGCAGAAGGCCGGCGCATCTCTGTGCCAAGTCCTTGGCCTGCTGCTTAAACCCACCGAGCCTTCGTGCACAGCAAGAGGTTCCATAGCTGGCTCAGAAACAAGGAAATGTGACTTGGAATGTCCCTCGCCTTGAGATCTCCCAGAGAAGTGACAAAAACAGGTAACTCTGTTCATCACTGCATAATGTATGAGCTGACATCAAGCTCATAAAGCAGGGTACAGTCCATTCGCTTGAGTCCTGGGACCCTGGCTCTTCTGTTGGGTGAGCTGTGGACTCTGTCACATGAACTTCCACTTGGGAAATCACTCTTTCATGCAAAGCTACATCTGCTCTTCCCTCTAGCTGCCTTCTGCTCTTTTGCAAGCCCAGGGCCGCTGATGAGGGGCAGGGCAGGTCTGGCAGGGTGGGTGTGCAATGTCTGCAGACTTTCTGCTGAAGGATTTGACTGACAGTAAAACAAAACCGTGACCCGCTGGCCTCTTGGGTCCGTCAGCCCAGTCAGCTCCATGACAACCACCAGCCAGCCTCTTGCTCAGCCCCAGAGTGAACATCTGTTTAAAACATGTTCTCAGCAATAGTGTACCTGGCCTCAAAATTAAAATGTTTACGACCTGTCAGGTGGTCAATTCAAGGACCCCAGTGTGACTTAATTTCCCACGAAACAAAATGTAGGAAGTAAGAGGTGGCAGGTCCGCCAGGGAGAGTACGTTTGAAGGACACTGAAGGAGAAAAGCAAATCATAAGTTCAACTGCTTGCCCTGATCTGCTGAAGGCCCCCAGCTCACTGTCATGGGTGCATGGGGTGCTGTCATAAATAATTTGTGAATTCATGCAGGACTCCTGCTCCAACGTGCTTCCAGCAGCTTTAATGTGCTCACTGTATTTATTGAGTTCACTCCATGGGTCCAATGAGCAGGCTGCGGACCATAAGGCGAAGGAATATTAGTGTGAGTAGGAAAGAGGCAGCCTTTGAAGACCAGGTGAGGCTTTTTTTATTGGGGTAAAATATACGTGTAAAATTTACCATCTTAATCATTTTTAAGCGTGCAGTTTAGTGATTTGAAATACATCCACATTGTCATTGCTGTGCCACCATCACCGTAAAACCCTTCTTATCTTGAAAGACTCTATCTATAGGGAACGATTCCCATTAAACATCAACTCCCCATCACCCTTCCTCCCTCCAGCCCCTGAGAACCACCACTCTTTCTGTCTTTTTTGGCCAAAATGCAGGTGTAGGTAGACATACTATGCCTCCTTGCACAACCAAAATAAGGGCAACAATAAATTTAAAAACAAAAACAACCAGAACTCACAGAAAATTGAACTGTATGGAAGTCCAACAACCAAGGAGTTAAAGATACATACATCCAGACCGGTAGGAGGGGTGGAGATGGGCAGCTGGGTGAAGAGGGCTTGTGGTAAGGCAGCAGCTGGAGGATCTGGGTGGCCAAGGTGGCGAATGGCAGAGCGGGAGGTCCCATAGGTGTGTGTGGATAAACCTGGAGGAACAACTGGGGAACGAGACAGACTGCACAACCCATGCTTCCAGTGCGGGGAAATAAAGCCTCAAAACCTCTAACTGAAAAAACCTGTGGGGGTTGAGGCTGTAAGAGAAACTCCCAGCCTCACAGGTGAGTCCATTGGAGAGACCCACAGGGTCCTAGAATGTACGCAAACCCACCCCCCCGGGAATCAGCACCAGAAAGGCCCCATTAGCTTGTGCGTGGCACCGGAAGTGACCGAAATCCAGCAGAGAGCGGAGCGAGCTGCACTGTTCCCTCCAGGGCCCCTCCCCTTCTAACAGCGTCACAACGCAGCGCCATGGGTTGCCCCACCCTGGTGAACACCTAAGGCTCTACCCCTCACTATGTAACAGGTGTGCCCAGACAAAAAAAAAAAATGGCCCAAATGAAAGAACAGATTAAAGCTCCAGAAAAAGTACAGCTAAGCAACGAGGAGATAGCCAACCTATCAGATGCAGAGTTCAAAACACTGGTAATCAGGATGCTCACAGAAGTGGTTGAATATGGTTGCAAAATAGAAGAAAAAATGAAGGCTATGAAAAGTGAAATAAAGGAAAATGTACAGGGAACCAACAGTTAGGGAAGGAAACTGGGACTCAAACCAATGGTTTGGAGCAGAAGGAAGAAAGGAACATTCAACCAGAAAAGAATGAAGAAACAAGAATTCAAAAGAAAGAGGAGAGGCTTAGGAACCTTTGGGACAACTTTAAATGATCCAAACACCAAATGATAAGGGTTCCAGAAGGAGAAGAGGAAGAGCAAGAAATTGAAAACTTATTTGAAGACACAACAAAGGAGAACTTTCCTAAACTAGCAAAGGGAATAGACTTCCAGGGTGTCCAGGAAGCTCAGAGAGTCCCAACGAAGTTGGACCTCAGGAAGCACACACCAAGGCACATCATAATTACATTACCCAAGATTAAAGATAAGGAGAGGATCTTAAAAGCATCAAGAGAAAAGGAGACAGTTACCTACAAAGGAGTTCCCATAACACTATCAGCTGGTTTCTCAAAAGCAACCTGACAGGCAAGAAGCAGAGAAAGAAGTATCAGAAGTCAGGAAAGGCAAGGACCTATATCCAAGATTACTCTATCCTGCAAAGCTATCATTTAAAATGGAAGGGCAGATAGAGTGCTCCTCAGATAAGGTGAAGTTAAAAGAGTTTATTACTACCAAGCCCTTATTATATGAAATGTTAAAGGGACTTATTTAAGAAGAAGAAGATCAAAACTATGAACAGTAAAATGACAACATACTCACAGCTATCAACAACTAAACCTAAAAAACAAAAACAAAAACTGAACAAACATCTAGAACAGGAATAGAATCACAGAAATGGAGATCACATGGAGGGTTATTGGGGCAGGGGGTTGGAGGAGTGGTAGGGGGAGAGAGAGGAAAAAGGTACAGGGAATAAGAAGCATAAATGGTAGGTACAAAATAGACAGGGGGAGGTTAAGAAGAGTATAGGAAATATAGAAGCTAAAGAACTTATATGTACAACACATGGACATGAACTAAAGGTGGGGAATGTGGATGGGAGGGGGTGTGCAGGGCGGAGGGGAATAAAGGGGGGGACAACTAAAATAGTATAATCAATAAAATATATTTTCAGAAAAAAATTATAAATTTGTTTTTCAAGAGCAGGGAATGGAAGAAGAAAGAGAGGGAAAGAAACATCGATGTGTGGTTGCCTCTCGTACGCCCCCTACTGGGGGCCTGACCTGGTCTGCAACTGAGGCATATGCCCTGACTGGGGATGGAGCTGGTGACCCTTCGGTTTATAGGCCGGGGCACAATCCACTGAGCCACACCAGCCAGGGGTCTTTCTGTCTTTATAATTCTGACTATTCTAAATATCTCATATTAGTGGAATTATACACTATTTATCTTTTTTGTGACTGGCTTACTTCACTTAGCATGGGTTGAAGGTCCATCCATGTTGTAGTGCATTGCAGGATTTCTTTCTTTTCTAGGCACGATCATATTCCATTGTAGGGACAGACCGCATTTTGCTTATCCTTTCTGATGGACACTTGGGTTGCTCCCACACATAAGCTGTTGTAAATATGCTGCTATAAACATCAGTGCACAAATATCTCTTCCAGACCCTGCTTTAAGTTCTTTTGGGTACATATCGGAGTCACATGCTGGACTGCAAGGTAATTTGATCTTTAATTTTTTGAGAAACCTCCATACTGTTTTCTATAATGGATGCACCATTCAACATTCCTACCAACAATGCACAGATGTTCCAATATTTTCCATTCTCTCCAACATCTGATTGTTTAAAAATAGTGGCCATCCGGATGTGTGAGGTGGCATCTCTTTGTGGTTTTGATTTGCATTTCTCTAAAGATTTGTAATGTTGATCACCTGTCATGTGCTTACCAGTCATTCACATATACCAACTTTGGAAAAATGTCTGTTCAAGCCCTGTGTCAATTTTTGACTCGCATCGTTGTTGTTGTTGTTGAGCAGGGAGTTAGACTTTTTGCAAGAGAGGATAAGGGCTTTTCAAAAATCATCTCTGAAACTTTGTGTGGCTCAGGGAGTGAGGCCTGAAAGGAGAGGCTAAAACCTGTGCCAGCCTCAGAAATCAAGTTTTCTTTCAAGATGCAGATAATAGTGTGGTTGCCACGAATCTCAGATTCTTTAAAGGCGAGAAGCTGGGGACTCGCCTTGTGTTGCTGTCCGGGAGTGGACAGATGCTCAGAGGGGTCTGGGAAACAGCCACGTGGAGGCCAGTGGGCCCATCTGTCATGGGATGACCCTCGCCTTCGCTCCCATTAGTTTCATAGGCTTCACTGGAAAGGATGCTGCTCCTTAACGCTATGTGTGTCCCCACACATTTCTCTGTTTCGTCACGGAGATTCTGAAGGTGTGGATGGCGCTGGTGGGTGGCCCGCAGCGAAGGTCTGCTGGACCCTCACTGGGAAGCTGGCGCTGGGCCTCGTGAGCACTCTGAGGGAAAAAACAGACAGTGACAAGGTGTCTGAAGGGCACAAACACCCTGGAGAGTTTCCAGGCCCACTGCGGAGGGGAGGTGGTGGCCCAGGCACCGACACAGAAACACGGTGGGTGTGAGGATTGGGAAAACGAAGGCACCGCAGTGGGAGTCGCGCTGCTTTGGCTCCTGGAGCTGCGGCAGGGGGTGCTGACGCTCAGGACCAGCGTCAAGGAAGACCCACAGCGCTCATTTGTTTCCTACAGCTGCCCGCCCGTTCTCTGTCCCTTCCTCTCACAGAAGGTGGGCAGGAGGCTGAGGGAGATGCGGGGGCCTGTCCCGACTGTTGGGGACAGCCCACCACCTTGGCTGGAGGGTCCTTCCCGGAGATCCAACAGCAGTGGAGCAGAAGGACAAAGGGCCGCCTATCCGCCAGGAAGGGGAGGCCAAATTTCTTTCAGTCGGCAAGGGCTGCGGGGGATCCTGCTGGTTCTTTTCACCAGCTAAGCAGCTGCAGGCACAGGGCGGGATGATGGGGGGGATGCCCTGCCCTGCATCACCGAGGACAACAGGGATGTTAAACCGTGGAGTTTTCACTTAGATCCTTCATGCTCTTAGCTCGGAAGCCCAGCCGAGGACCCTGGGCGCCCACAGAAGGTAAATCTTGAAAGATGACCAGCGTAGTGAGGCCAAAGTACACCAGACTTTTATAGATGTTGCGACTTTCCAATTATTTGTAAGACTGGTGTTTTCAATAAAACTCTCAGCTTTCTCGCCCTTCAAATAAGAGTCATTCCTTGGGAGACCCTTAAATAAACCGACTTCACCCCCAAAGATGAAGCCTGACAGAACTGGGGTGCCAGCCTGCTGCCCCTGTTGGGTCTCCTCTATCCCCCATGACCCACGGCCAAGGGTCTGTTGGAGGCGATCCCAGGTTCCTAGAGGTTGTCCCTGGGTCCCTTGGATGCCAGCCTGGCAGCTTCCATCTGCAGGAATATACAAATCAAAACCACACTGAGATCTGACCCACCAGGTTGTAATCCAAAAAGACAGATGGTAACAGATATTGGCGAGAATGAGGATGAATCGGGACCCCTGGTGAGAATGTAAGATGGTGCAGCCGCTTTAGAAAGCAGTCTGGGTTCCTCAAAAGGTTCAGCATAGAATTGCCATATGGGCCCAACAACGCCGCTGCCAGGGATACACCCAAGAGAAACGGAAACCTGTCCTCCTCCGCTGGTCCGGAAGGGCGGCCAGCATGCACCCATCCATTCACGTCATTCACTCACCCCACAAATGCACGGCTAGGGAAATGGTAGCGAACAAAACAGACAAAGAAGCCTGCCCCTGTTACCTGGCAAGCCAGTGGGGAGACACAGAGGATTAGCCACCCAGGCAAAGTGTGTGGTAAGTTAGGCAGGGGCGTTGGGGTCAGAGGAGGTGTTGTGATTTTAAATCAGATGGAAAGGTGTCCTATGAATAAAGACCCGAAGGAGGAATGGGAGAGTCAGACAGACATCTGGGACAAGAATGTTCTAGATGAAGGGACAGCAAGGATAGTCAATGGCCCTGAGGTGGGGGTGTTCCTGGCACACCCCAGGGACAGCAAGACCAGAGGGGTTGGATGTGAGGGGGTGGGTGGGGGAGTGTGGATGGCCTTCTCTGAAAGAAAGGGGAGCCACAGAGAGTTCGGGACAGGGGGCACGACAGGACTTGGGTTTCAAAAGGATCCCCAGAGGAGCAGTGTTCCTGGCTCGCTGGTGTGGAAGCAGGAAGACCAGTTAAGAGCCGGCGCAATAATCCAGCAAGAAATGGTGACATCTCGGGCCAGGGGACTGCGGGGGGGTGACCTGAATGAGTCCTCCCACTGCCCTTGGAGGAGAGGAGGAGGGTGAAGTGGTGTGAGGCTTTGCTGTCAAGTTAGTGAGAGAATCCAGGCGAAGAAAATCAAGACAGCTCAAGGGGTGGTGAGAGCAGGGTCGGGCTGCCGGGCTGCTTGCTTGGGTGTTTATGTGCGCACGGCAGAGGGAGATGGCCGGCATCCGGGTCAAAGGGTGGGTGCCACCCATCTCTATAAAACCACGGAATCGGTCCAGCTGCTGGTTCATTGTAAATGGCGGCAGAGAGCCACGCAAGTAAATCGAGACCATAAAATTGCTTTATTGGTTTGGTTTGCCAATTATGGGATGAAAACCACATCAGTTCAGTGAACAAACACACAGAGGTGCTTCTGAAACACAGGCAGAAACCCATTTCTGTTTGCTCCCGTAATTGGTTTTCTGGATGGGCCAAGAACACAACAGCATCCACAGCATGAGGGAAAACAGAGATTCCTGTTCTGTGCTGTAGGTTCATTTCCTCCCTCCTGCAGGTTTGTTTTTTTGGGATTTGTTCTATTTGCCTCTTTGAGGTGGTTCAATTGCACTCTGTGAAAAATAAAACATAAAAAACCTTTGAGAACATATAAAATGGGCAGGTCCGAAAGAACCTCTTTTGTACTAAGGACATATAATTAAGCACATGTTTACTTTAAGAAATGTGCTCCTGGGTTGAACTTAAAACATGTTTTGAATGTTGGAACTTTGATTTCCTTGCAGGTTTTCAGGTGTGCAATCATTGCTTCCACTCCTACAAGGATTTGTGGGTGATGAGGATACAGCAGATAAAACTGATAAGACCCCAGCGAATGGAGTTGTAGTCTCGCTGGGGAGACAGGAAGTGGGCAGATTAAGTCAGTATAATATGTACCGTGTCCTGGTCGTGACCTCTGCAGAGACAAACGAAGCAGAGAGGCAGAGGAGGGGCTTCGGGGCAGAGGGGGGTTGTGGATGAAATGGGTTGGGAGGGGAAGGCTGCTCTGAGACACCATCATTTGAATAAAGACTGGGAGGAGAGGATGGAGCCTCGTAGATATTTTGGGGGGAAGAGGGAACAGCAGATACAAAGGCAGGAGGACTGCCCAGGAGGCCTGCACGGGTGGAGCGGAGTGAGTGAGCTGAGCAGTCAGAGAGGTCAGGCTGGTAATGGGAGGGAGCAGATCCGATAGGTGCGTATCAAATCTAAGTTCTTGTAAGTGCCTTTTTTGGCAGATGCATGCCAGAGGGGTAACAGGACACGTGTGGAAGAATTGTGAAAAGACAGCAGATGCAAACATATTTGCAAATCATATCTCTAACAAGGGGCATACACCGTGAATATATAAAGAACCCTTACACTCAATAATAAAAAAGATAAACAAGCAAAGGATTTGAATAGACATTTCTCCAAAGAAGACGGACAAATGGCTAATACGAATTGCATAATTGCATTTCCCGAACTGCCAATGATGTTGAGCATGAGAAGATGTTCAACATCGTTAACCAGGCACTGGGAACTACAAATCGAAACCACGGCGAGGTGCCACTTCGTGCCCACCAGGATGGCTACAATGAAGAAGACAATAGCAAGTGTTGACAATGATGTGGAGACATTGGGACTCTCACAGATCGCTGGTGAGAATGTAAAATGGTGCAGCTGCTTTCCAAGACAGTCTGGAGGGCCCACAAAAGGTAAAAGTTACAATTACCAGAGGATCCAACCACTGTGCCCCAGGTATATGTTTCAGAGAAATGAGAACGTGCCCACAGAAACTTGTACACAAGTGTTGATGGAAGCATTGTGCACAATAGTCAAAAATAGTAAAAATCCAAATAAAATGCATTATATCCATTCAGTAGAATATTAATTGGCAACAAAAAGCAATGGGGAACTGATAAATGCTAAAACGTAAATGACCCTTGAGGTCATTGTGCTGAGAAACGGAAGTCAGACATAAAAGGCCACTTACCATACGATCCCACTTATAGGAAATGTCCAGCCCAAGCAAAACCAGGGACACAAAGCAGATGAGTGGTAGCCAGGCCCCTGGGCAAAGGGAGAAAGGGGTTGATGACTAAGGGAGCAGGATTTCTCTTTGGGTTAACACGAATGTTCTAGAATCCATTGTGGTGGTTGCCCAGCTCTGTGAATGCACCTCAAACCGTTGACCTGTGCACTTTAAAAGAGTGAGTCGGATGGTGTGCAAGTTACATCTCCATAAGGCTGTTAAAAAACACACAAAAAAGTCTGCTCTGCTCCTCTGTGGAGGACTTTCTAGAGGGAAGCAAGCCAAGCGCAAAGATCCCAGCGAGGAGACCGTTGCAGTAACCCAGGTGGTTGTGGGGGAGAGGAGGACAGTAGGAAGGTGCCCACCACAGCAGAGTGGTGGGCTTTGCTCGGGGGAGGGGGAGGCCCGGACAGAGAGGAGCGAAGGATGGGGAGCACGTCTGTTGATGAGGCAGCCCCTCAGGGGCCCACCGCTTTGGGGAAGGCGGTGACGAGGTATCTGGGGACATGCAGAGAGACTAGAGCCCCAGAAAGGTCACAATCTGAGCACAGATTTCAGCCCGGAACACAGACAAAGTTAAATGAGTACAAGACTTTAATTAAGTGCCCCAGACAACACCAGAAAGGCAGATTGCAGGAACATGAACTAGTGAGCACCCTAGGAATCCAAACCAATGACTCAGGGATGAAGTACTTCCCCCCACTCGCTCCTGCTGTAAGGCAGGGCTGACAAAGGCAAACAGGACCCGAGAGACAGGACAGAGCCACAGACACCCTGTGATTTGGGAGCCACCAAGTAGCCTGCTGCGACTGGAGTCGGTTTCACCGAAGATGTGGAGGGAGAGAAGGTTGGAGGAAGCAGAAAACAATTTCCTTTTAAGATGCAGAGGGAAAATGCTCCATCACCAGTCGATCATAAGAACAAACTTAACACTTTTATTGCAGAAATAAACTGATTGTCCTGCTGGGCAAGACTAACTACGAGAAAGACCTACTGGCTTCCCACGTGTTGGGGCAATAAACGATGCTCATGACAGATCCCCGGGCGAATGAGACGTGATAACGAGGGTCAAACGCTGTCGTTAAATCCATGGGAAGGAGGATCAGGAGGAGGGGAAACCGCTGTTAATTACGAGGACAAGGCCGATTGCAAAGTGGCCAGGGAGGCTTTCGTGCAGGTGTTTGAATTCGGTCCATCGTGAGACTGTCACAGAAACACATTAAAACTGTTAAATCCATCCAGGCCACTACAGTGAGAATTAACGACCTGCTCTTCTTTCAGAGCAAATAAAGAAGACGACAGTTTTAGGGCCTCACAAATGTTTCCTTGATTTAGATTTTTTTTTTTTCCTCCTGAGAAAGCTATATATTCCACCCTCCAGTTTTGGAAATAATCCTCTTTAGAACCCAGAGTGAGGAGCTTATGTTTCAAAGGCAGGCTGTTTGCTTTACTACTGTTTAACGTCTCTCTGCCTCAGTTTCCTCATTTGCAAGTGGGGTGATGCCAGGAGCGGTACCCACTTGTCAGGGCTGCAGGGGGATGGACAGTGAACAATTGCACGGCGGTCAGTCCTCACGCCCCAATGTTAGCTGTGAGCGGACAGTCTGCTTTCTACCCATCCCCCACTTTCTGCAGCCCCACAGGGCACTTACTCTTTATACCAACTTTCTTGTGCCTCCAGCTGCACGACCCCAGTCTCTCCGTGGGGAGGGGCTCCTTCTCATGTCCAGCGGCCAATAGTTTTAGTTTCCTACTTCAGTTGATTAATAGATATAACTACTTATATCATTTACCACTTTTTAGCTCAAACCCCCAATGTCAACAGGCTGCATCAATGGGCCCATGTTGTGGGGGGGGGGCATCTCAAATCCTTGATTAAAGTACTTCTTGCAATTCATGCAATAATGTTTATTAGATTCTTGTGTATGCTGAACATAGTCATAGTCTGAAACTGTTTCAGGCTCTTCATCACCATCACCATCATCATCCTCATCCTTGTCCTCATCTTCATCACCATCCATCCTAGGCAGAAACACTCAGCCACACTGGATGGCCCACAGGAAATACACCTATGCATTTTGGGGGCCATGGAAGGACTCCAGGTGGAATATGAAGTACGGTGAAGGGGCCAACCTTGACCACAGGCTGACTTCGGAGCATCCGGGCTTTGACTGAACGCACGGGATGGAGCAGGGAGCCTGAAAAGGGTTCCTAGAAGAGCCGTCTCTCCTTGTTGCTGGTGTGGCTTTGGGAGCAGGGTTCCCTGGTTCACCACCAAGAGCATGGCTGAGGCCCCAGCATTCAGCACGGTCCAGTCTACGCTCCACTTGCCCGGGCCTGTTCCAGGTCCTCTTCTGTTCACGTGCCATTCTCGCCCGAGGCTGTTTGGCCTACAGAACAAAAAGATTACCGAGCTTGGCTGCAGCCTGGAGGCACCAGACACTCCTGTGGGCCAAGGGGCTCACACAACGGCACATGCGCACCCCAGGGGCTGCACCCCGTAGGGGAGCCGTGCCCGAAGTGTGCTTTCTATTCCAACCCAGAAGACAGAGCTGTGAGAAAAGCTGTGTGTTGTGAGGGCGGGGGTCGGCGGGAACAAGAGCAGCTGCCACGGCCCGGCTTGGGGCCCTGTGCTGACCACCTCCTCAGAGGAGAGCTCACGTTCACCGCAGGGGACCAAGGAGAAGACCTGGTGGGATGGGGGTGGGGTCGGCAAGGCGACTTGATGCTCTTCAGTCTCGAGTGGTCTGCTCATCCAGTGCTGTGGCCTCAGAAGTGGAAACTGAGCTTCGAACCTGAGGAGGGACCTCCCAGCCCCAGGGGATGCTGACCTCCTGTTGCACGACAGAGCAGGTGGGATGGACGCCCACTTATCCAAAGCTCCTTCTTTGTTAAACTGAAACAGATTTTATGGTAAAATGTGGCACAATTATTTTCTTACAAGAGTAATACACATTTACTGTATAAAATCTTAAGAAATAGCCTAAAAATAAAGCAGGAAAAAAAAAAGATTGGTGGATGTTTATAAGAAGCATGCTTCTAAGAATGACTTTTCTGAAATTTAAATTTTGTTCAGGAAAGTTTGATTTCCTAGATATCAATGTGTGAGTACAGGTTAAATGATTTGTAATCAAAAGGGTTTGTTTAAAAAATAAATGAACTTCTAAGGAATGGTTGCATCCAGGGTAGAGGGTCCCTCTGGGTAGCCCTCGCCCAGTTTCAGGGTCATGGTACCACGGTCTATTTGTGACACTTGGACACCAGCACAAGTCCATTGCCATTAACGGAACAAAACAGGTTTTATTTACACAGAGGGTTCCTTTCATGTAACTGCGTCCCTCCCGCTGCATCTGTTTTCTGATGCAGTTATTCAAGATCTTAGGTTTCTACCTCTCGTACCTGGGTGCAGTGGAATCACCTGATGGAAGTCATTGGCCTCACATTCTTGGAATGCTCACTGTGAAAGATTGCTTCGCATTATGATAAAATATGCACTGCTCTATGCAGGAGTTCACGCATAATAACTCAGCCACGATCCAATAGACCTTCCTCATAAAGACTGTAGGCATCTTTATTGAGCAAACCACGTGGGAGGTTCCTAATAAAACCATGTCCTTAGATGCCCTAAAATTATTTTGTTATTTTCCCTTTTTAAAATGCTGTGTTATGAAAAGGAAGAGAAAGGGAAGCTGTATCAGTCAGAGTCCTACGAGAAGCAGATGACACCCCCAGATGGAGTAACTGAGGATGCTTTAATAAGACAGCTGTTGACAAAGCTGTGGGTGGAGGAGACACTTGGGGACAGAGAGATGCTCTGGGCAGCAACAGCGGAGAGCCCATGTGCCTCCGGACTGGAGGGGCTGGAGGGAGCCGTCGTAAGAAATGGCGGTGGCGCAAGTGGAACAATAAGTCAGCAGTGAGGTCCGCAAACAGATGTTCAACCATGTGATTTCACTCATGTGTGGAAGACCAAACTGAAGGCAACAATCGAACAAACAAGGAAAACAAACAAACCAACCCTCAGGGACACAGACAACAGCACGGTGGTGAGCGGAGGGAAGGGGGCGGGGTTGGACGGTAAAGGGTGGAGGGGGTCAAATGTGTGGTGCTGGAAGATGATCTGACCTTGGCTGATGGGCCACAATGCTGTGTACAGATCATGTACCATAGAAATGTGTACTCCTAATCTACGTAATCGCATTAATGCATGTCACCCCAATGAACTTAATTACGAAGAGTAATTGAACTAGAATTGTTCATGTCGTTCGGTCTAGACACTGTTGTCCACATGAGCTGTGCGGAGCTGAACAGAGAGAGAAATCAGACTCGTGTAGAAAGAAGGGATGACACCTCTAGTCCAGTCTGAGCGTCCCAATTCCCGTGCTGCTCCAGGTAAATGGCGTGCTTCCTGGCAGCTGGGAGAGCCTGACCGGTTTGCTGGAATGAGGGTGGTCAGCATCTTCACTGCCGGAGGGGCTGCGCCGTGCCGTCGTGCCAGCTTCCCTGCGCCCACGGTCTCCTGCACCGGGGGCCCTGCTCGGCACCCTGCTCTGCCTCCAGGTCTGTCCTCCCCTGTGTTCACGTGGTAGGTAGTTGTTTCCTGCCTCAGAGCCTGCAAGCAGGTGCACCCCATTGCTTTCCATCGCTTCCTCCATGTCGGGTTGGAAGAATTCCTTATCAGACAATTTGCATGTCAGTTTAACCTCATTAGGTCCTTCATGATTTTCGTAATTTCTTTTTTGATGTCCCAAGTGTGGGCATAATTCTTTCCCCCGGTCTCAGTGAGAAATAATGGGCACACCTCATCGTGTAAATTTAAGGCTCATGGCATCATGGTTTCGTTTGCACACGTTGGGAGATGATCACCCCTCGTCCCCTCATCTACATACAAGAAAAAGAAAAGAAGGAGGAACAGAGAGGAGGAAAAAAAATTCTCCTTGTGATGAGAGCTCTTAGGATTTGCCGTTGACTCTCGTAATGACTTTCCTGTACATCACGCAGCCCTGCTCACTAGAGCCCTCCTGTTGTGCAGCGCATCCCTCGTACTTACTTATCCTGGAACTGCAAGTTCATACTGCGGACGCCTTCCTCCAATCCCCCTTCACCCACCCTCCATCTCTGGTAACTACACGTCTCATCTCTTTTCCTGGGAGGTTTTTTTTTTTTTTAAGATTCCACGTATAAGTGAGATCATACAGTATTTGTCTTTCTCTGTCTGGCTTATTTCTCTCAGCATAACGCCTTCAAGGTCCATCTGTGTTGTCGCGAATGGCAGGATTTCCTCGTTTTGATGTTGCTGTTTTTTCTAATGGCTGGTGGACATAGACACTAAAGTCATCACTTCAACCGGCAGGAATAGACTCAAGTGCACGTCCGGACTGACGACAACCCAGAACGAGTTCTTCCCTTCCTTCTCTCTCACGTCCACGTTTGGACAAAGGCATTGTGGACGCACTAATTGATAACTGGCAGAAACTCCATTTTGATTGTCATTGTGAAAAACCAACTTGTAGAACAGCTTTATTTTAGAATTTCCTGAGTAGCTTATGAACTTATGGTGAAAACAAAGTAATTTGAAAAATTTTAAAAGGTTGAAATAGAAGACATGACTAGGTTTGTAGACTAGAGAAATATAAAAATATAGGTCAAATTTAGGATAAGTTCAGGAAGCTAGTGGTTATGTTAAACGACTATAAATGAATCGATGTCTCCTGAGGGGTGTTTTCTTTCAGTGAGTACAATGCTTGTCTTCAGCATTGTCAATCAATACTCTGGGAATGGAAATCAACGACATCCAAGTTATCATCATGGGCAACAATAAGAAACACACATAATAGTGAGTAAGGGCTAAGCATCTGCCAGGCTCTTTGCTAAGCATCATACACCCTAATCACAGTTGACACCCACAGCAGATAGGTCTTATAATGAACCCATTGTTCCCTAAGCAACCAGGTGCAAAGAACTGAAATACACCCAACATCACAAAGGGTAGGAGCCAAAATCTGGACCGGGTTTTTCTGATTCCATTGCCCAGAGTCCTAACCATAGGATCCTGCTGTTTCCCAGTGGCCAAATTCATGCAGGGCTGGAGGAGGGGAGGTGTGAGGGAATCTTGATAAGCTCAAATGATCAGAACCTTCCAAAATGAAATGTCATGTGGTTAACTTCTTAATGAAGCTGCACTCATGTTCTAGAAGTCCCTGTTCAAATACTGGAAAAGGACAAAGTCTTTTCAGTATCAGCATCTACAAAAAAGACCAGCAGTTCTAATTATTAGCATATTTGAAGAGAGTCTACCGTGTTGAGTTGGCTGCTATCAAGGCTAAACAGCATATGGCAAGTGTTCTGTAAACCACGAAGCACTATACATCATGTGTACATACATGTTGCATAGTATGTATTGCTTCTGCTATGAAAGCTGGAGATAGCACACGGGAAAGTGCTCTGTGAACCACAAAGCACGACACAGTATCGCATGTGCGCATCCTGCGGTACCGATAGATATGGACTCTTAGGAGGAGAGGGGCTTGGAGTGGTTCTCCCTGCTCTTCTCGAGAGCCCCCACCCTGTGGCTGGAGTGTGGCACTCAAGGCCGGGCCCCGAGCATATGCAGAGGGACTGGAGTGCGTTAGAGGAGTTTGTAACTCACATACTAGAGGTCTGGGGGGGGGGCAGGGAGGTCTCTTAAGCAGGTCCCAAATGTCATGAGAGGCATGGGAAGGAGGCAGCCCTGGGCCTTTAACGTAAAGGGCACAGGTGTGCATGATTTGACCCTCACTCCAGCCCCAACAGAGCAAGTCCCCAGGCTTTCTCAGCAGCCTGGGCAGGTGTGGGGCACAAGGGGAAGGGGGTGAGGCTGGAGAGCAGTCAGCAGTCAGGCCCCAGACCCGGAACCAGTGTCCTCATTGCATGCCAACACCTGCTGGCCCAAATCCAAGTCCACGAGCTTCCTGCCTGTGCACACACCCTTTCTCTCTTGACTTGATCTGGGAGGAAGCCAATCCCAACACAACTGACACCTGTCTTTAGAATCCTCTTCAAGCAGCCAGCCAGCCAGTCTTAGAACCTCAGCAGTTTCAACAGGAATTGGACGTGTCTGCTCCCCACGGCACCCTGGGTACGAGGGTCCACCGTGAGATTTACTCATGAATCCTCTGGACTCTCTCGCTAGGCTCTGGGTGGGGGGCAGCCACCTACCCCTCACCCAGGACCTTGCAGTGTAGCCCATGCGGAACAAACTCTCTTCGGAGCCTCACCTGTCTCCACGCTCACTCCCACCTTTTCACATCTGGCGTTGAGAGGTTCGTGAGCACTGATTGCATCTGCTTGTAGTTTTGGGATAATTCTACTGAGATCTGTCTCTGGCATTTCAGTTTGGGACCTCACATCTGTTGTACCTGGAGGGTATGTTTAAACATCCCGCTGCATTTATGTCCTTCAATTACTTCTCAGAGGGAGTTGAGATGATTGACGGTAGAACTTCCTGTTTTGTTGGTCAGTTCCGGATACAGTCCGAGACTTTATTGCTTTGGTCTCAATTTCCTAAAAAGTTCAGCATCCCCATGTGAAATGGCTTTGCTGTTCCTCATGATTTCTCAGAGACACTAATATGTGCTCAAGAGAGTGGAAATTATGTCCATAGAACATATATTTCTTAGAGCATTATTTAAGATCAATGATTTTTAATCAGGTATATTCCAGAATCTTCAGTGGAGGTTTTTTTTTTTTTTTTTTTTTTTCAGACCTATGTGCCGGGATCCGTGCCCGGCATCCCATTTTAGCGCATCTGGAGTATTTCCACCACGTCAGGGCGTTGATGTTGCACCATAGGAGCTGCAGAGGGGGCCCTGTCCTTGTTAAAACCCTGCCTTCCACAAACTGCGCCTCATCTAAGGAATCTCATCCTCAGGCCCCACCTCCCTTGCCCGTTTGTCTTTAAGTCTGGAATCCCACAAATAAAATGGAACATCCAAGACCGCGTCTTGCACAGAGTGGACGATGCGTTTATTCGTTCATCCAATATTTATGGCGTGGGCGAGCAGGACATCAGAGAGACACAGGCTCCATGTGAAGTCAGAGTCAAGGGCAGAGTGGGGCAGCAGCTGACAGCGAGGCGGTGCCCTCCCCGGAACCTCACTGGTCTGCAATTCTTCCCTGGAGTTGACTTAGCCTGCAGGGCGGAGCCCTCCATGCGGAGGGCTAGTGTGAAGGAGGCCCTGCAGATACGCATCTCGCTCCAGAGTGGGGGATTGCTGACTTGCTTTTTAAAAGAAAGTGTTTTGCTTATTAAGAGTTTAGTGAAATCCATGTAGGGAATGCTGGAGGCTGGAGATGAATGGGTTATCTTCCAGAATTGTTCAGGCCTCAGGCCTCAGGCCTCAAGGCCCTATTCTAAGGTGGGGAAGTGAGCAGGGAAACCAGGCTGTGGATTAAAAACATATTTTATGGGTAGTCACCCAAATCCGCAACGGTTCTCCCCACTCCGGGCTTCTCCGCTTTCCTCCATCTCTTGTTAATTAGTCTAAGCTTTGTGTTTACATGCTGCCCAAATAAATCAATTCAGTTTTTTCCCAAAGATGAGATACATAGAGATAGATATTAATACAGAAAAAAAAAAAAAAAAAAGCAAGGTACAAAGAGCCTCCAACAGTGATGGCCTGAGCCGTTTGTTCCAGCGGAAGTTTTTCCGAAGATGGTAAATAGGTCAGACCTCGCGGAATGATCAGGGCCAGGCTGTTGGGTTGTTGGCGAAGCCCCATTTGGTCGTCTCCAGCCTCTGCCGGCCGGTGCCGGTGAAAAGTGCCCTCCCCTGCCACACCGGTCTCATTTTTCTCTGGACACATTTTCACCTTCATTCTCACACCCTCAGTGTTTCGTCCCGCAAACTTAATTAAGGTTCAAGGTGTGCAGACACTTCCGAAGACAGAGGGACCGCTTTTTAATGACACGTCACAGTGGGGGGCTGGCCTCTCAGCACCAGCGAAACTGGGAAGCATTTTGTCTGACTGTTGCCACTTGGTGAAGTGATTCAAGGACCAATTTAGATTTTTGTTGAAATTATAGCAACACTTCAGAACACAACACACATGACTGCAAATGATGCCCGGGCGAAGGCTAGAATGCAGGAGCCCCTGCCCATCCGTGTCACCCGAGGAAGTGTGTAAACCTGGGGACCACATGGGGCGCATCGGGCTGGCGAAGGTTGGGAACGCAGTTGGCTAAATGTCCGGAAGCTTCTGACCATTTTGAAATACAATCACTTGAGAACACAACCGTTTTTCTCTTTGTCATTTTTATTATACTAGACATTATATAACAAAGTTTTTTTCTGTAGAAAAATTAGAAAATGTTGAAATATAAAAAATTGCCTCAAGACCACCACTCGCATAAGCATTGTAAATAATTGGTTTATATTGCTATATAATTAGTTAAAAAGGTATCATATTATACACTATTTCTATCTGTTTAATCTGCTGATAAAAATCTCCTAGAACAGTCCTTTCAAAATCAACAATAACTCCAGATTTACTAATTGAGCATCTACTATGCACCAGGTATGCGAGATACTGGGGGTGTGGCGAGGAGCCACACTGCTCTCCTGTGACTTGGAGGTTAGTGAAGGAGACAGTCGTTCGTGGAGGATTATGCCGTAGATTGTTACAAACTGTGATCACGGTCTGAAAGAGACACGCAGGGGCTGAGGAGAGGTGGAAATGGGGGGTGGGGCTGGTCTTGTTTGGAAGGTCAAGAAGGCTCCCAGCAAGAAAGGGGGCTTTGAGCTGGTGTCTTAGGAATGGTTGGGGGATGCCTTGGGGGAAAGCACTTCACTCAAAAGAGCGATAATCTCGCATTTACCCTCCACGTTTCAGATGCGCTTTCAAACTTACCGGGCTGCAATCTTCTCATTGTAAGAAAGCCGTCTTCTCTTGCTCCTCCCTCCTTCACTCCTTCCCTCTGTTTCTGGGTAAGTAGCCTTGAGATCCGCAAGTCCAGCCCTAAGTCGTCTTCACCGCGCTGGCCGGACTCCCTGCTGCTCTGTCCCTGTGTTTCTGTCCTGTCTGGCACCCTCTTCCTCTTTCTCACGGAGGCTGCGCAGAGAGTGCCCACACCAGGTCCTCTCTCCACAGGGGATCCCGTGTTAGGAGAGACATTTTCTGTTCTCATCGCCAAGTGCAGGAGGCCGAGACAAGCTTGTCCAGTGAACTATGTGGTGTGACTGCAACGGTCTCTTGATCTGAGGTGAGAAGAACATTCTTCCAACAAGGGCCAAAGTCAGACTCCCCCAGTTTACCGGCTGACTCTGCCATTGTGGGCACAACCTAAGGAAGCTCGAGGTGGGGTTTCCCGGGCGCTCCCCTCTGTATCTGACCAGCACGCGTCAAGCGGTTTGGGGACCCCTGGCTCCTCCTCTTACCAGATGTGCAACGCGAACAGGTTGCTGAAACGGTTAACCTCATTTGCTGTGGGAATCCGTGTTTCCTACCCCACTGGGGAAATCCTGTGTGTAGTAGGTGAGAACAAGTGAAGAGAGAGGAGGGAGGAGTAGGAGAAGGAGGAAGGGGGGGAGCGGGAGGAGGGGCAGGTGTGGAAGGGGGAGGGGAGGAGGAGAGGGGGGAGGGAAGGGAATAAATGAGACAAGAACTAAGAGAAAAAGAGAGAGGAGGGCGTAGCAGCTCCTGGCACCCCAGGAGTACCTCATCCTTGGAATCCCCAGGCCACCCTCACCCTTAGGCTTCTGGTACATTCTTGCAGATTCCTTTCTTGGCGGTGTTGGTTTGGCTGGGTTCCTGCCACCTGCCCAGGCTTCACTCACCTCCCTGAGCCCTGTGTTGTCTCACAGGGATGCTAAGGGACAGCTGTTACCGTCATTTCCACGCACTATTCTGAATTTTTAAAAACTGAAGGCCTTTTAACTTTCAGATGGCATGTGCGAGTCTTACATTTCATGGCCACCGCCGTTTTCAGAGGCGGGGGTGGCGGGGAAAGCAGCCTCCCTTCCTTCTGCGCTGTGGGAGAGCGTGGGCGCCTGAGCCTTTCCCCTGCTGTGACCGCCTTCAAGCTGCAGGAAGGGACAGCAGGAGACTTCAGATACGGCCCCCAGCCTCCCCCGTGAACAAAGGAAAAAAGTGGTCCCCACGACGTCTTAAAACTTTACCTTTTGACATTCTAGGGCCTATTTTACAACGTCTAGTTTAGACGATGTGAAGAGTGAAAAAAAAGATCGCTGCCCATGATGTCAGTGTGGGCCCCTCCCAGAGGATATACGGTGTTATTTACGGTGCTAATGCAGGGGGACAAATTATGGGACGGTGACCGAGCCGGCCGGTCCTCCTCTCTGACAACACCGCTGCCTCACCGCGGTGCTGTTACAGCCAGAGCGAGCAACTGCAGGTCTGAAAGCATCACTGGGGCCCCTCGGTCGGAAGGCCTTTTGCCTACGTGCCGTTTGAGATGCGCCAGTGCGGCCCATGTGAGTCGGCGCTGGAGCTGGCAGCCTCCCTGCAGAGATTCTGGTCCCAAACTGCCAACCCATGCCCTGAGGTTCCCCTCGAAAACCAGCTCGTCAGCTGCCGAGAGCTCAGTGATGAGTCTGCCCGGAGCCATTTAGGATTCCTGCTCCTTGTCTTCCATGTTCGTCACGGGCGGTGAGAACTGATGCACAATGGCAGGGGGATGTTTCTGTCCGTGCCTCGTGCCTCTTAGAAATATGGGCATTTTTAACAAGTGAGGGCTTGATTGCCAAGCAACCACCCTGGGGCGACGATTCCTGAAGAGATGATACTTTGTTAAAATAAGACCTTTCCATCACTCTCCTTGCCAATCTGTCCCTGTTCACTCTGTCACCGTGACAACATCGCATGAACAAGCCACAAAACACAGCAACGATTTCACCCTCTCTGACACAATGGCCGCGTGTTAGGTGGAAAATTATAATTATTTCTTCAACATAGAAAGAAAAAGTATCAGTAGAATGTTCTAGAAAGAGATTCAGGTGAGGAGGAAAAGGATAGGGCCACTCTTCCCTTCCCTTCTGTCCGTGGGACACATGGTGTGATGGGGGGAGTTTGTGCGGACACCACAGGGAACCCCTGGAAGGGCAGCTGCCTCTCTCCGTGGCTCGGCGCCCAGGTCAAGGGCTGCCTGGAGCACCGCAGAGCCCTGGCTGCCCCAGGCACCACGTCACCGCCTCAGCAGGCCAGTTCCTGCCCTTCTGTGCCTCAGTAGCCTCTTATTTAAAAGGGGGCATGCAACTTAAATGCCCCCCCCATAAAACTCTTTACACAATGCCTGGCATATTGCAAATGCTCTAGAGGTATTAAATTTTATTATCTTTACTAATAATGTATTAAATTTTTCCACTACTAGAACATTCCACAGGTCTTATCTTTTTCCAGAATGGCTGTTATGTTTGACCACAGATAGACATTTATGAGGAAGTTTCCACTGTGTCTGTAAAACAACATTATTCCGCCCCCATCTTTCTTCGATGCCCATGTCCCTTGTAAACGCATCTCCTGCACTGGGAGTTTATGTCCCCTCTGGAACTCACAGGTGCTAGATGGGGTGTTTAAACACCTGAGGGTTGTGACCTGTGGCCTCCAGGCGTAGGAAGTTCTTCCACCCTCAGTTTCCTCAGTCACACAAGGAGGTCTGGGGCACCAGATGGTCTCGGAGACCCCCTTCACACGGATGCTCCAGTTTGCAGTTCTATAACCCAGGCTTCATCTGCCACGCTTCCTCCGCCCTCCCAATCCCTGGCACATAGAAGGTGCTGAATACGTATTCGTGGAGTAAACAAATGGGCAAACAAATGACATTCATAGAGGAAAACAAAAGTTCTTACTTCATTTGTAGCAGCTAACTCCCGTTTTTGGCTCCTGTACATAGCAGCTAACTCCCGCTTTGGCTTCTGAACACCCAGCTTCCGATAAGGACACCTCAAGGACACCTCAACCCTAGAGTTATTTTTGCATCAGCTTCTGTACCTCCTACTTTTGCCACGTAGGATAGGGTGTCCGGAGAGCAATAAAGGCCCTGCTCAGCCAAGATTCGGGGCCCAGAGTTTGGAGACTTCCTCCTCTGGGTCCGCGTGTGTAATAAAGTCTCACTCCATTACCCCAAATCGCGCCACAGTCATTATTTTCCGAATTATTTTCCGTAACACATTGGCGAGAAACTTCAAAAAATTTAATATTTCTGCCTGATTTATTGTGATGCCCATGTATTGAATGCATGAAGTGAAAATAATAATGCCTCTTTGGAATTACAATAAATATAATAAAATGTACTTTCCTAGATGATATGGAGTTTGTGAGGGAAATAAAGAAATTTAAAGTATTCTAGTGTCCTTGCATTTTCTGGGAAAATATTAGAGACACTAATATTTGTCTTCAGTAAATCAGGGGTGTGCATTTTATCTGTGGCTGCGATCACTAGAAGAATAGTAAATACAAGTATAACGTCTATAGTGGGTTGAGTGGTGTTCCCCAAACTGATATGTCCACATTTTAACTACTAGAACCTGTGATTGTGACTGTATTTGGACAAAGGGTCTTTGAAGGTGTAACTAAATTAAAGATTTTGAGATGAGATCATCTAGGATTACCCAGATAGACCTTAAATCCAATGGGCAGTGTCTTAATAATAGACAGAAGAGGAGGAGACTTGGACACACAGAGGAAAAGACATGTGAAGACAGAGGCCAAGACTGCAGTTACGCAGCCACAAGCCAAGGAATGTGAGTGGCCACCAGAAGCTGAAGAAGCAGGAAGGGCTCCCCACAGGAGCCTCTGGAGGGAGCACAGCCCTGAAGACACTTTTCATACTTTTGCCATGAAGAATGTGAGAGAATAAACTTCTATAATGTCAAACCAAGCAACTTTGCATTAGTTTGTTATAGCAGCACTAGGAAACTAACACAACTTCCAAGTTTGGAACGGAGAGAAAAGAACATTTAAAAACTGAAAAATAATGCTCTTTTTATTGTCCTAGAGGTGACAAGGAGTTTTCACTACATAAAACCAACAATGGGTTTGCATTTGGAATATATAAGGAGTGCACACAAATCTTTAAGAATAAAAACACAGCAAAACGAAAGCGTAGGCAAAAGATTTGGGCAGAGTATACCTAAGTGGCCAGCAAATGCATGGAATCTGGCAGGGAGATACAAGATCGCATTGCAGTGCGGACGTGCCACACTCCAGCAGAAAGGCAGGAACGAAGAGGACGGACAACGCGAAGGGGTGATGAGGACACGAGGCAGCAGAAACACAGGCCCCGCCGGCAGGAGTGAAGCTGGTACCCCCACTGGAGGACACTGCTTAGCGCTGTTACTGATGGCAGACATCAATGTCTGTGACCCAGGTATTCCGCTCCCAGGTGCACACCACACGTAAATGTGGGTCCATTTGCAGCAAGAGAGAACATTTTTTATCAGCATTATTCTTAGAGTAGAAAACTAGAAACAACCCACATATCCATAAACAATAATAACAATAACTAAGTTGCAGTGTATTATAACCTAATAAATGTGAGAAAATCATAAATATTAAGCAGGAATAGAAATGTACTGTGGCCACATATCACAGCACAGACTCTTAGAAAACTAATTAGTGAAAGCAACCAGATACAAAGGAATGTATATCGTACATAATTATTTATATAAAGCAGTCACAACCGAATTACTATGTTCTGAATGTTTACAAGGTAAAAGAATAAATTAAACCAGGGATGAGATTACCGTGGGAATGACGGTGCTCTCTGGGAGACAGGGGGGCAGGTGGCTTCTGTGGCCCCGGCCATGGGGGGTCCGAGTCACTTCATGATGCCTCCCTGTGGTGTTCGTTTCTACTGTGTGCATTTTTGGTACTGTGCTATACTTCATAACAAAAACAACTGGAACTTTATAAAATATTAGAAAACACATGTAAACTGCAAAGGGACAAGTGGTGGAGTCTCCACTGGACTCAACACTCTTCCCTCTTGTTCTTAAATTCATCCTCTGGAATCAAAGAAACACTTAGGAAACGGCAGGGCTGTGTCGTGTGGCCCGGGACTGGGGCAGAGGCTCTCCAGGATGCGGGCAGGTAGCAGCCCCAAGTTAGCCGGCAAATCCAAAACTTACTGAGTGAAAAAAATAAGCTGTCACCTTCCTCCATTGCTCATAGGTTCTGGCCCACTGTCTTGAAAAGAATATACATTTGATTACTAAGTAATTAATACATAATTTTTTGAAACAAAAACAAGCTCTTTCTTCTGGATACAAAGTATTTTTCCTAATCAGGAGTTTCTTTCCTAAATCAAAGTCATGCAGAAGATGGAGGCATAGATAGATACACTGTGCCTGCTCACACAACCAAAAGAAGGAAAACAAATTTAAAAACAAGAAACAACCAAAACTGCCAGAAAATCAAACTGTATGGAAGTCTGACGACCAAGGAGTTAAAGAAGAAACATTTATCCAGACTGATAGGAGGGGTGGAGATGGGCATCCAGGGCAGAGAGGACTCATGGCAAGGCGGTGGCTGGAGGATGACCAGCGGCTCACAGACTGGGTGAGGTGGCAGGTGACAGAGGAGGTGGTCGCATATTTGATGCAGATAAACCTGATGGAACAACTGGGGAGTGAGACAGACCACGCAACCCAGGGTCCCAGTGTGGGGAAATAAAGCCGCAAAACCTCTGACTGAAAAAACCTGTGGGGGTTGCAGCAGCAGGAGAAACTCCCAGCCTCACAGGAGAGGTTGTTGGAGAGACCCACAGGAAACTAGAACTTACACAAAACCATCTCCCCGGGAATCAGCATGAGAAGGGCCCAATTTGCTTGTGGGTAGTGGAGGGAGTGACTGAAAGCTGGCTGAGACCCCAGCAAGCAGCATTGTTCCCTTTTGGACCCCTTCCCCACATACAGCACCACAACGCAGTGCCGTGGGTTGCCCCACCCTGGCAAATTCCTAAGGCTCTGCCCGTTACTACACAACAGGGGCACCTAGATAAAAAAAAAAAAAATATATGGCCCAAGTGAAAGAACAGATCAAAGCTCCAGAAAAAATACAACTAAGCAATGACGAGATGGCCATCTTATCAGATATAGAGTTCAAAACACTGGTAATCAGGATGCTCACAGAAATGGGTGAGTATGGTTACAGAATAGAGGAAATTGTGAAGGCTATGAAAAGTGAAATAAAGGAAAATGCACAGGGAACCAACAGTGATGGGCAGGAAACCAGGAGTCAAAATAACAATTTAAAGGAGAAGGAAGAAATAAACATTTAACTGGAACAAAATGAAGAAATAAGAATTCAAAACAATGAGGAGAGGCTTAGGAACCTCCAGGACAACTTTAAATGTTCCAACATGAGAATCACAGGGGTTCCAGAAGGAGAAGAGGAAAAGCAAGAAATTGAAAACTTATTTGAAAATGTAATGAAGGAGACTTCCCCAATCTGGCAAAGGAAATAGACTTCCAGGGTGTCCAGGAAGCTCAGAGGGTCCCAAAGAAGTTGGACCCAAGGAAGCACACACCAAGGCACATCATAATTACATTACCCAAGGTTAAAGAGGAAGAGAGAATTTTAAAAGCAGCAAGAGAAAAGGAGAGAGTTACCTACAAAGGAGTTCCCATAAGACAATCAGCTGATTCTCAAAAGAAACCTTACGGGCAAGAAGGGGCTGGAAAGAAGTATTCCAAAGTTGTGAAAGGCAAGGACCTGCATCCAAGATTGCTCTATCCAGCAAAGCTATCATTTAGAATGAAAGGGCAAGTAAAGAGCTTCTTAGATAGGGTCAGATTAAAGGAGTTCATCATCACCAAACCCTTATTATATGAAATGTTAAAGGGACTTATCTAAGAAAAAGAAGATGATCAAATATATGCACAATAAAATGACAACAAACTCACAGCTATCAACAACTGAACCTAAAGAAACAAAAATGAAAACAAACTAAACCAACAATAGAACAGGAGCAGAATCACAGAAATGGAGATCACATGAAGGGTTATCAGTGGGGAGGTGGAGTGGGGAGAATGGGGGAAAAGCTACAGGGAATACAAAGCATAAATGGTAGGTACAAAATAGAAGGGGAGGTTAAGAATAGTATGGGAAATGTAGAAGCCAAAGAACTTACATGTACGGCCCATGGACATGAACTAAGGGGCAGAATGCAGTTGGGAGGGTGGTGCAGGGCAGAGGGGAATAAAGGGGAGAAAAAAATAGGGCAACTGTAAGAGCACAATCAATAAAATATATTTTAAAAATAAAATCAAATCATTAGGAGCAAACATAAAAAAAAAGTCATGCAGTGTTTGACTGCAGTTAACAATCGAGGCCATACAAATAAGTCTGAGAAGCCCAGGAGACTTGATTTCCGGGCTGGAGGACCTCATCCGGGACCTCACATCACCCTGGATTTATTTTATTTTTTATTTTTATTTTTTGGTGGGAGATGAAGCTCTTGTGATCTCTGAGCAGATGGAACAAGGGAGCAAGGGGCGCAGATGGATATCTGAAAACAAAGCTTCCCTTGCTCCTGCTCCAGTGCCTCCCTTCTGACCCTGACCTCAGCCCATTAACTCTTTAAACACTCACTGAGCATTATCGCCAGCCCCGCTGACTTCTCAGCCACAGTGTGTATGCAAAATGGGTAGCTTTTATAAGTTTCAAAATGGTTGTTGTGGGCAGCCACGGGCAAGCTGGCATTCACTTTGAATTTCACACCCTCCCCTTCCCATTTCCCCCGAGACCAGCCGCTCCTTCTGTCGGTGAAGACTCACATGGCTGACACTATTGTTTCGGAGAAACCCAGCAACCAATTGTCCTGACTGATTTTTGTCCTTGAGAGCACAGCTCCAAGGCCTTTGTGTGGGGGAACCACTGCTGCTCTGTAAAGGGAGATACCGAATAAAGACAGATTCACTTCACCCACTCCAAGGGGCAGCTTCATGCCTGCTGGAGGTTGCCTCTGACTCTAAATTACTCTACATTACTGGCGCTTCTCTGTTCGATGTGTCAATTAGTTTACAATAGCGAATCCCAAAGACTAAGCAAATGCATTTCCCTGAGTATTGAGAATCAATCATCATGTCCTTCCGCCATTGTGATTTGGTGCAAACACAAGATCAACAATAACTCATCACAAAAATGTGGCATTCTGTACCTGGTGGCATTTGCTTTCAGCACGGAGAGCTGGTGTCCGCAGCAGGTGGTACGGCTGTGCGTGGATGCGTCCTGACAGCTGCATCCAACCTCTCCCCTGACCTCGACATCTGCAGACCCCTCTCCATCCCACGTGCTCATGGGACGAGCCTCTGATACTCCAGGTGAGCAGAGTAGAGGGGTACCTGGAAGGGAGGAAGACCGTCAATAGTTGTGTGCCAGGTGAACCCCAGAAGGCGAGCAGCCGGCCCACCGCTCCTTGGTCACAACCACAGCAAGGTGAAACGAGAAGGGCGGTCGATGTGTGTGCTTCTAGCAGGCACGGAAAAGGCAGGAGGCACGTCCAAGTGGTAAGTGTAAGCTTTATGTGAACCATATAATAAGGTCATTTCTAAACGAAGGGATGAAAGGCCAGCCCAGAACCTTCTCGATAATGGAGCTATGACATTAGCTTATGTTTCCATCAGCCTTTGCATTTCACTGCAGACTCATGCTGACTCCTACAATAATCCTGCGGAGATAGGTTTTATCACCCGCAATCGTAAATGAAGAATCTTCAGTTTCAGGTCCATTACGTGACTCATCCAAGGTCATACATAACATTAGTAAACCATTGCGCAGGAATGTTTAGCCCAACGCTCTTCTCTAGACAGGTGTCTGCAGTAGCCCAGGTGGAGGCGTTTCTTCCCCTCTCCAGGCTGACTACAGTTTTGTTCAATGAGAGTTCACTCCCAGCAACCAGTGTTCGAAGGGGCGCACTGGAAAGGGGGAAGTGGCCAGCCGTGGAGGGTGGTAGGTAGCAGCCTACCTGGCCTGAGGGCATACAAACTGGGAGAGGCCGGTGTGAAGATCCCTAGAGTTACCAGAAACCAGAGGAGTGCAGAGCCAAAAATGCAAGGAGAGGCCACTGGCCAGGTCACGTGAAGTGACGAGGGGCAGAAGGCAGCCCAGCAATAATTCAGGGCAGCGGCTGGTAGGGGACCACAAAGGCTGAAATGACCTCAGGTGCACTTCACACGTCACTGGGGTGTGGTGAGGATTCTGTGGTTGCTTCTACTGGTGCCAGCACCTCCACTCCTAATGTGGAAAAAAGCAGAGGTATATTCTGTTCACAAATCATAGGAGGTTCTGCTGACCTCATTGTACATCTTGGTACTAGGCTGACATTGCACACCCAGCCCTAGGAAATACCTTCTTCCCGAAGCTTGGGTGGAGGAGGGCCCCTCTGACAATGATCAGGACGGTCACCGGCACCTTCTTCAGCAAAGTAATCGGCTTTGAGGCACAGAAGCCACGGACCCTTCCCGAGGCAGGGGGCTTCTGTGTGCCCTGCCTTGGAGGTGCCACACCTTCCACAAGGAAGCAGGGCTAATGGGAGAAGTTGTCCAAAGCTGGGGATGTGGGCCTCCACAGGGGCAGGAGGCCGAGTCTCGTGTTAGGCTGCAGGGATGTTTAGGGAAGCCGCATATAAAGGTGATGGTGTCACCAAAGGCTGTGACTCACAAAACTAAATGAAAGAGGAAGGAAGTGCCCATGAGTGAGCTTGGCACTGAGTGGGTGGGCTCCGCCCAGAAGATCCAGGGGGCCCACGTGGTGGGAGACACTTTGCTTGACCCTTTTTATCAAAGGCTGTTCCCATTTTCATGATCTGCAACTTACCCTCAGCTCTGCCTGTGTGCCTCCCATTAAACCCAGACCAGCCTCTCCTTTGCCTGGGGCTGTCTGTAACGAACCCAGAGCCCCCCAGCTAGCCCTTACGTAGCACATACTCAGCAAATAGTTTTGGCTTGTTGTTTTCTGGTTTATTCAGAAGGATATTTTTGATTTCTCTTCTTTGCCTTTATGAGGCAGAATAACCTCAAATGAAATCTACAAGCATTTATCCTCATCAAAATTTGCAGAACTGATCTCAAAACAGAAGTAATCAATACACAAACATGGGCACAGCCTTCACTGCCTTTTTTTGTTACTTTCCTTAGGAAGGGTATCCTTGGCTAACGTTATTGAAGGCGATAACGAGAAATGTCTGTGAACATGGCAATAGATTCTGATGATCCAGAAAAATCTCTTAAAAGCCACCATTATTAACTAGATTATTTTTTCCTATTCCATTTTAGAGCAAAAAAGAAAATGACAAAAACAAGATGACACATCATAATTTGGTGAAGTATGGGTCTGGAATCATCATCGTCTCGGCTGTGATCTCTGGAGCGCGGTGCACAGACCAAGCGCAGGGTGTTCTTCTAACACAGGGCAATTGGACATAAAGCAACTTACACCAAAAGGCAAGAACAGCAGGTCACATGGATTTTGAATGTGCTTCAGAGAATGTAAGAGAGAAGACACGGTCCCTTCCAAGAGCCCCAAATTAGAGTGACCTTGCGGGGACACCAAAAAGGTCTCTTACTAACATGCCCTGGCAGAGCTGAGAGGCTCACAAGAGCTTGTCACTGTGAAGGTCTCAGAAGAAACAGAGGAAACTGTGGTCACTTAGCTGATGTAAGATTTTGATGTAAGAGACCTTCTGAGAGGCTTCGCATGGAAACAGATGAAGAAGTATCTCCTGGAAAGTCACGCTCACAACGGCAAATGCTTCCTTCAGTTTGGTCTGCCACGGGGCTGATGCTGAGACAGGACGAAACGTGCAGGAGCTGCATGGAGGGAAAGCATGAAGATGGAGATGGGGGGGCCTTCGGCCACGGCGCAGCCTTAGCACCTGGGAAAATGGAGAAAGAAGGAGGGCAGGAGCAGTGGGTGAGGGAGGGCCTAGGCCTGCAGTGAAGCTCCAAAGGTTTTGGCCAGGCCAGTGAAGAGTCCTCAGGTCCAAGACACCTGTTAGAAGAAGCCCACATCTTGCCCAGGGAGGGTGCATGACCACCCTGTCCCACTCCGAACTGGCTGGGAGCCGCCTGCAGGAAGCGTGGCCTCAGTGTGACCTCCACGCTCCAGCAGCAGGAGAGCTGAGCCGTGCCTTTTTGCAGTCACTCCATCCTCGTGTAAGGCTTCCTACGTGCCAGGCGGTGAATCCTCACCGAATTTTCACATCAGCCTGGGATGTGGGCACTGCGATTAAGCTCATTTTATAAATGATTCTGTCACTGAGAGTACTAATGGACGCTTGCCTAGCAGTTAAAGTAAGATAGAGTTCCTTTCAATTCTGTTCTAACATCGCTCTCTAATCCTGCAGGCATTTTATTATTGTTGTTGTTTTATTTTATTTTGTTTACCTGTTCCCAATGCTTTAAAAAAAATCTAACTTTCTAAATCTTTATTGTTCAATAGAAGTTTTTGAGATGGTGAAAACGTTTCATATTTGCACAAGGTGGGGCAAAAGTCGGTTTACAGTTGTAGGTACACAAAACACAGAGTTTATGCTCGTATTTGCTTGTATTATTGTGCTATTTTCCATACAAATACTTGTAAACCTACCTTGCCCCACACTACATTGTTTAACACAGTAGACACTGGCTAGACATGCTACCAAGTAGTTGAAACGTGGCAGGTGAGACTATAGTACCTAATTTATCATTTTATTTCATTTGAATCCATTTACCTTAAATTTGAATTTAATTTTAAATAGCCTGGTGGCTATTCATTACCAAACTGGTGGCTAGTCATTACCAAACTGGACAGTGCAGCTTTAAGATGAACTGAGGAGATGGGAGGCATTAGCTCTCAGAGGGTGTCTTTCAGCACCATGGGGGCTACTCGGCAGTCTGGTTTTAGGTGTCTGCTGCACAAGATCGGACTCTGAGTTGCCAGCACCTCAAGAGCAAATCTGTCTCCCAGGCATGAACTCATGTTAGTCAGGCTCAGAAGACGGGCGTGTAAAACCACAGGGAGAATTTAATTTATAATAGGAGTAACTGTCATGCAGCAAGCCAAGTCCCTTGAGTCCACATGATCAGCATGGCGCCTCCCTACAGCCAAGTTGACAAGGAATTAGGTAATTAAAAGAGAGCTTTCACAAATTTACATAAGGAAATTACATCACACAACCCAATTTTTTTAAGTGGGCAAAGGACTTGAGGAGACATTTCGCCAAAGAAGACATACAAATGGAAAATAAGCACATTGAAAAGATTCTCAATGCCAGTAATCACTAGGGAAATGCAGATCAAAGCCACAGTGAGATGCCACTTCACATGTGTTATGATGGCTACTATTTAGAAAAGAGAAAATAACAAGTGTTGGCAAAGATGTGTAGAAACTGGCACCCTCGTGCCCTGCTGCTGGGAATCTAAGATGCAGTCACTGTTGGGACGGTTTGGCAGTTTCTCAAAAAGCTGAACATAGAATTACCATATGATCCAACAACTTCACTTCTAAGTTCACACTCGGATGAACTGAATGCAGGAACTCAAACGCACATGTGCACGCCAACGTTTTAACAGCATTATTCACAAAAGCCAATAGGTAGCAACACCCAAATGTCCATCAACGGACGAACAGATGAACAAAATGTGGCACATGCATACAATGGAATATTATTCAACCTTCAAAAAGAAGGACATTCTGATGTGCCACCATGTGAGTGAACCTTGAAAACATTACGCTAAATGAAAGAAGCCAGAGATAACAGGATAAATATTGTGTTTTTGTGAGTTGGGAGTGTGACTATTATTTGTGTACTGTTTCAAGTATAATGCGAAGATTGTTCTGAAGGAACGTCATCGGTGACGAGTGCATGTAATTGGTTACGTACACATGGCACGGGAGACAGAGGTTTGGGTGTTTCTCTGTTTCAGACTCTTTCAGGTTTTGAAGTCTGCGTTCATTAACAGTTTCACACAACAAGAGCGATGACAGTCGGGGACATAACCTTGCAAGTGACTGTTGCTGTTGTTGACACAAAGCACTTTGAGAACTGAAATGCCATCTGCGTATACGTGGGGAGGTGACAGTAATGACCGCTGCTAGGAGATTTGAACCATCGGGCAGTATTACAACTGAGATTATGACCAGGGACCCAAGAATGCCTGGCTCCTACCCTGCCATCACTCTTCCCCGGATGAGCTTCCCAAATAAGCTATTCAGCCAAGAACGAGAGCAAGAGACAGTCAGAGTACCATGTCGGTGACAGCTGCTTGAGCCCTTCCCGAACCGGGGGAAGGTTCTGGTGGATGTTTATGGACCACCTATCTGCAGATCTGCAGTCCCCGCATCTGGTCTGCCATGACTGAGCCCAGAATGCGGCGTGGTCGCCAGACAGGGTGCTCCGCGTCTCTGCCTTTTGCTTCTCTTTCTTTCAGGTCAGCTTCCGTCACAGGCAGGGCTTCAGCCGTGGGAGCCCCGTGTGTTCAGGTGCCTGTGCCGTGAAAGAGGCTGCTGCTCCAGTGAATGCATGGGGTGAGCTCGGATCTGATCTGACCTCGCTCAGATGCTCACGCCCAGCTTTCCCGGGACAGGAGTTTGGAATACACTGCCCAGCAGGCCTTCTTCACTCACTTATACCGGGAAGCCATGCTGAGAGTCCCATGGACCAGGAGTGGAGAAGGGACAATTCCCCAAAAGAAAAATGTTGTAGTGTCAGCGGAAGAATGAGGGGAGGGGGAACATGAAAAACAGCAGATATCCATAGTCCTTGAAATCCAAATCTTAGAAATACCATATTTGGGGGAGAGAGAGAGCGAAGGAAGGGGGGGGAGAGGGGGGGGAGAGAGGGAGAGAGAGGGAGAGATTGACGGACACAGGCAAGACAGAGACAGAGAGGCACAGTGATCTCTCAATGAACAGCTGGGGAAGGCATGACCCTCTTTCTCGGTTCTGGTGCTGGGCCTGCGCCACTGTGCTGGTCGCTTATAGACAGTTCTTTGGGCCCATGGCTGTGCCCTCCACTTCACCTTGAGTATGTTAGAGTCAGGAATGTGTTTTTATCATCTCTGACCACATCACATGAAAACTGACCTTGGTCGGTACCCAAGGCGGGTTGTGAAATGAATTTTCAAGAAGGACATGTAGGGTTTATGTGAAATGCCCTTCAAAACGTTTGTGTTGAAACTTAGAAAACGATCCTGGAGGAGCCCTCAGTCCTGGCTCTCTCTCAAAGCAGGAACCGTGAGCATCTTAGCTCCGTGTGGCTGGGCGTTGTGAGGGGCTCGTTTCCCTAATGTGACTACCCAGTCTGTACAAGTCCCTAAAAAAAATGTTACCTCATGAAGGAGACAAGCATGACTCAGTGGAAACACTCACGCTTGGGCACCAGATGGCCTCAAATTCCAGTTTCACCACTTATCAGATGTTGGGAAAAAGTCACTTAACTTCTGTCATCTTCTGCTTTCTCAACTGTGTGGAATGGTAGGCTGCGTTGTAGCCACTCCATAAATGTTGACCCCAGCAGGCCTTGGTAGGAAACCAACTATAATGGACTCGCCCAGGGAGCCAAGGACCCAAGAGGGCACTGGGAGGACCCTGGACACTCGGCAGTGACACGCTACTGGGGCAGCTGTTGGAAGCAAGACAGGGGCCACTGGGCTGGGAAGACCTGGTTGCCTGGATTCTTCTCTCTCTGCTCCCTACTCCTTTATTTTCTCTTTCTTGTGGAATCAGACTTAACGAATAGCCTAACTCTCTCTGTTTCCCAACTTGGAGGACAGAACACAGAAAAGGATCTGACACTGAGGTGACGGATCTTTCAATCTAAGGAGCACCCCAACTTATTAGTTCAGAAACTCCATCGGTGTCCTTTGCTACCTTCCCTGCTGCGCTTCTGCCACGGAAAGCCTCCTGGTCATCCAGCCTGAGAAAACTCTCTCCTGTCCCCAGGACAGGCCTCGCTCCTCGGCACCAGTCTGTCAGTCCGCCTTTAAGAGCAGGTGACCGTTTTGTTCTTAAACAAGGCAACTTAATGAGGAAAGGGGAATCTGATGACCAGTCAATTTCATGAAAGAAAAAAACAAAAGTCAAACCAATCAGTGGATTAAGCTGCTTGGCCGTTTCCTCTCATCAGACAACACCTGTTGCGTGGATGTGTGACTCATACCTCTGCGCTGCCCCACCTTGGTTTCCTACCTGCTGCAGGTGCTTCCTGGGTGCTCCATCCCCCTCCCCTGCTCTCACCATTAATTCAGTCCCATCACCGTGGCTATTACCTCTGTAGGATTTCACTCCCTTCCATTTCTACGCCTGATTTATTTTTTCCAGTTTTTCCCAATTGGTTTTGTGCTCCTTCTACATGAGTCATATTTCTGAGAGTAATTACTGGGGCAGAGGGCTTTGTTTTCCACGTACTCACTGGCTGCCACTTTCAGAGACACCCAGGGCCGGGGGAGATAAACATCCATCACACTCTCCTGGGTGAAAATGCCACCCAAGGTGCTTCTGGGAGAACACGCTGGAACCGGAAACAGGAGATCAATGGGCCCAGCGGCCGCAGGAAGACTGGACGGAAGGAATGCAATCAAGGCACAGATCTGCGTGGATTTGCAAACACGGAAACTTCTCCAGAAGGCAATGAACGGCCCCCAGCTGCTGTTTCTTTCTACGTCACTGCTCGTCACGGCTGGATGCAGGATTGTGCCGGAACAGGCAGGGGTGTCCTCCCGTTCCAGGGATTCTCTGTGTAAGCCCATCAAAGCACAACATGGGAGGTTGGGTTGGGCAGAGGGAGGCTGTGCCACTCCTTTGGGCAGCACCCAAGGGTGCTACAGGGCCCAGCAGGCAGGCCTGGGGCGCACTGCAGGATTTCTCAGGGCTTTCTGGAGAGCCGTCTGACTTCCACAGAGCTGGACAGAAAGCTCTCTACCAGTTTGCTATACGAGGTGCGATCACAGTCGGCATCCAGCGTGTGTCTGTCACTGAGGCTCCTGTCCCCTCCACCTTGTGAAGAGGTCAGGCTGCTCTCTCTGCCATTTGACTGGTGGCTGGATGCACAGCTGACCTCAGCAGGGGTGGCAAAGTCATTTTCACCAGGGGCCACATCAGCCTCGAGGTTGCCTTCAAAGGGCTGAATGTCATTTTAGGACTGTGTAAATGTAACTGCTCCTTAACTAGGGGAAGGAGCTCGGCGCTGCTGCTGGGTAAGAAGCAAGGTGCTGGCCAGATAAAACAAGGTGAGGGTCCGGATTCGGTCCAAGGTCCTTGTGTTTGCCACCTGTGTCCGATATAGGCTATAGCTGCCTCATGAGGTTCTGGGTCTTTTTCTTCATCATCATCATCATCATCATCATCATCACCATCATCATCATCATCTCCTCGCCTGCGTTTAGAGAGTGTGCCGAAAGTGGTAAGTCCAATATGAAGTGCAGGGAAGACATACATCTTGGTTTCTGTTCAATTATACATTAAAATGATGAACATTTTTGCATAAAGCATGCAACATTTCCTATAGTACCCACTAACAGGAGCTGCTGTGACTGTAGGTGCCTGACCTGAAGGTTCCCGGTGGTAAATGCCAATCAGCCCCAGCAGAAGGAGCCGGGTGCAGAAGGGCTTTCCTCCATGAGGCATCCACAGACGGGCTGTTGATCCATCACACACAGACTTGCAGAAGCTGCGATAGCTCATGAGGACTGCTTCGGGCAAACCATGTTTGCTTTTCAAGAAGCAACAGTTTGGACCTTGGCTCAGAACTTGTCCTGAAGCAAAATATTCACATGTGCAGAGGTGCGACATGTATTTCTCCATAGCTGAACTCAACGTGCTTGCAAGCCCTCATTTCTTCTGGTGGTGGGGAAAGTTTGTGTAATCTTAGCTCTTCCGGTTATTTCTGGTGCAGGACTTCTGGGCAAATACTCAGACAATGTCAAGTGTTGGTACCTAATCAACTGCTGCATGTCATCACACCTGTTTTGATGCAGGGATGCACTGTTTTCCACGAGACCTATTGCACCACGAAACAAAGTCCGTGCACATGCACACACACTCCAGTAGGGTAGGAAGCGCCGAGTGACTGATGCTGGGGTGCGGGCTGGGAGGGGCTCCTCCTAATCAGCTCACTCACTGGGGAAGGGGAGCAGATGGAGCAGAAGGAGGTGGTGGCTCAGATTTGCAGTGGAGGTGTTGTTTCCTCTAATTTACTGCAAAACATATCATTAAATTTAGAGACCCGCCACTGACAGACTAGAGTGCGTGAATGAAAAGAGTAAGCCAAACTTTTTCAAACAAGAAATGAATGTATATATTCGAGGAGAATAATGAGAAGGTGAATCAGCTCGGTTCAGGTGGTGATCTGGAAATTCTGGAAGCAAATGTGTTGATTCTGAGGCTCTTGCTGGAAATGCTGGGACCTGAGGTGATGACAAGGCTGACGGGCCACATCCAGGATGACATGTCATCCAAAGTTCCCTCCCCATGTCCCCTCCTTGCAGTGTCGGCGGGGAGCACGGACTGGGGGCTGCAGGCCTTTGCTCTTCTGATTCATGGAAGGCCAAGCTGCAGAAAAGACAGTGGACTGGGAGTCAGGAATCCACGTGGTAAGGTCAGGAAATGGCCGTGTCTTCCATGTGGCTCCCGCTGCTCACAGTGTTGAGTGAAGGGCAGGGTGAGAGGGGAAAGCTGACGCTTGGAAGAAAGCAGGTTTAGATGTTAATGAGCGAGGGCTCCATGCTAACCGTACCGGGAAGCCATGGCAGGGAGCCACTGGGAAGCCAACGGCTCAGGTCTGGGTGTCGTGGAGCCCACGTGGAGGGGACTTGCACCAACCATCTTTGTCACTGGAAGTAGGGACATTAGAAAGACATTCGGTTTTGAGGGAGAAACTGGAGAGTCCAGGTTTCAACCTTGGGGAACGAGTACAGGATGGCACGACATTCCTTGTGTCGCTGGATTTCATGGCCGTTTTGTGTCCTTGGCGTTGTTGAGATGACACAGGTCTCCAAGAGCCCTCTGACGCCACACAAAGTCAACTCTCACCAACTGTGTGCACCTTTGTTGCTCCATGCTTTTTGGAAACCAAATTCAGTCTTTTTGATTCCTCATCATGCCGCCGATGCACACACAGTAGGGCAAATACGATGCCCCCACGTCAGCACACGAATATAATTACGCTATCACTGCAGAGATGGTTCATGTCTGAATTGTCACCAGAAAGACTATCAATAAATATGGGACATACGAAGCTAGTTTCATACAAAAGATGGTATGAACTCTCACTAGAGGCAAATTAGGAAGCATGTAGATCCAGTGACACAAAGGGACCAAGGAGAGCATGTCCGCATCTCTCTCAGTCTGAGCCTGGGCTGCTTTACGTAACATTGTTAGGCTGTGATTTCAGTGACCAAGCAGCTGCGGTGTGCTCACCCTCAGGGTCACCATATGATAGCATCTCTGAAAAAGTGATGTTTTGTCACCTAAATGTATGTATTTCACTGCTAACTGGGGGAAAAGAAAGCCAAAAAGTAGGCTTATCATTGGCTTCATATTATGAGTTGAAAATGTGTATACATACATATGAGCCTTGCTTCTGTGCCATTATTTGAAATCCAAATTTAGTTCTCTACAAGGTACAAGCATTTAAAAAGTATACACCGTGTCAGGGTGAAACGGTTTCTTTGAAGGGAAAAAAAATGCTTTAAGTTGCGAATTCTGTCTTGATTTCTCCAGCCTCTCACCCAGCAATCACCTCATTTTGCATACCGTTCAGACACAGTCTGTTAATCCAACAAACAGAGGAGCTTGAGGACAAACAGACTCCTATCTTGTAGAGATAGCTGGGTTGCTTCAGGTCACAATTTTATTGGTTTTGGCCTAAAAGCTATTGGAAAAACTGGTAGAATGAAGAGTAGCTACAATGTGATTTTTAAAGTGGATTTCAAAGGTAAAAACAGACAAAATTGGTTTCTGACCATAAAATGTTGTTCTTTTCCCAAACTGGTAATAAATCGGCACACAGATTCATTTCCATGGTCTAAACAATTGGGTACGAAGTGAACAAAACTCTGAAAAAGAAACAGTTTGCAGGTACAAAACATTTGATTGTAAGTAAGGAACCTTTGGGGTGCCAGATGAATAGTATTTTCTGCTATTGTTCCAGAACAGGTAATAAATATGATGAAACTCTGTTCATATGCAAACTGGGGTTTGTAGCAGCAAACCCCTCCCTGAGACGAGCCATGCCATCTGCTTCCTGGGGCTACCTAACAAGTCCTTGCAAGGGGCGCTCAAACAATGGAAATCTGCTGTCTCCCCGTCTGGAGGCCAGAAGTTGGAGACGGAGGTGTGGGCAAGGCTGGCTCCTGTTGACAGGGTGACAGAGAAGCTATCTCATTCCTCTCTCTCAGCTTTGGGTGGTTCCCTGGCCAGTGGCTGCAAACTCAGCTTCACATGGTATTCTCTGTGTGCGTGTGTGTCTATGACCAAACTTCCCCTTTTTATAAGGACACCAGTCGTATTGGGTCAGGGCCCACCCTACTCTAGCATGACCTCATCTTAGCTAATTACCTCCGCAATGACCGTTTTTCCAAATAAGACCACATTCTGAGACACTGAGAGTTAGGACTTCAACAAATAAATTCTGGAGTGGCGCATATTTCAGTCCATAAAACTGCCTGCGGTGACACTTGGGACCTCTGTGTCCCAGCCGATCACCTGCCCTGCCCCTAGACCCTCAACTCACTGCCTAGGCCCTTGCACTGGCACGGGGGTGGAACCGCCTGCTTTACCCTCAAAGCCCCTTCTCATTCCACCCTGACTCCTGCTCCTTCCTATCTGGAGCCCAGGCCGCCTGCACCCAGGCCAAGGGTCTGACTCCAAGCCCTGCTTTCCCAGAATGGGTGACAAACTGCTGTCTTGTTTCTAGACAACACCTGGGGAAAAGGCAAGGGACAAGGGACACAGACATCCAGCCTGGATGGCTCATGGCATTGGAGGGCTGTAGCTTTGTCACATGATCTGGGATCTGTTCATGAGCACATCATCTAAAGGCTCCTATGAGGTTAGGGAAGGGAAGGTGATGAAGTACAATGTTCTGCTGAAGTCGCTTTTACTATCTCCCATCGCCTAGGAAAAAATCGTGTGTAAAGTACGCACCCTGCCAGCCGAGGGGATTTTCCCGAAGACGCAATCGCACAGCAAACACCTGCCCACAACAGGTGGGAGGCATCTGGGCATCTAACACCCAGTCCTGTCGCTCGGATGGGATGCGGCTTTTGATGGGAGATTCTCAGTGGAGCCTTTATTTCTCTTCAACGTGTGGCTAGGACCTCAAGAACCTGGGCTCTAATCAACCAGAATCCACCTACACAATGCCCGGAGCTGCCAGGGTGCTAGTGTGTGGATGTAGTGTCTTTATAAAGTTTTTGTTGAATTTATCAGGGTGAGATTGTTTAATGAAATCATGCAGGTTTCAAGTGTACAAGTCTGTAACGCATCATCTGGATACTGTGCTGTGTGCTCGCCACCCCAAGTCAGGCCTCCTTCCCGCGCCATCCAGGCCCCGCCTCACCCTGGGAGGCTGTTTTATCGGGTCTCCGTCAGTCATCTGGCCAAGGTCTCTCCCTGTTCAGTGGCGAGTCTGAGTCCCTTTCGCCTGCAGAACGGCTGGATGAGAGTATTCAGGCCATGCCAGCGGCAACGCTTTGGGATTCCTTCCACTGTCGTGGCTTCTCTGCTGGGAAAACGACTTATGCGGGGGAGGGGGCGGAAGACTCTGGGGGAAGGGAAATAACATGCTGGTTGCAACAACGGGCATTTTTCATCGACACATATAAACACGGTTTTGCTTTCTTTAAAGTTATTCCTAATTTAATTAATCCCTCTATTTAATTTAATGAAATAAGTCAATGTTTTACTGTCTTCCGCAGTTATATCATGACTTCAGACACTCGGTCCATTTAGTCACTAATTTGATTGGTTGCTGCTGGCGGGGCCTCCAGGCTGGCCCACCCGTTCAGTGGGCTGTTACTTCTTGCTCCTGGGTTACGATCTGGAGGGACTGTGAGGTACACCGAGTGCCGGGGCACCGCCCCCCATCTTCCTCGCTGATACCGCGGCGTTTTGTTACAGCAGCCTAAGCCGACTAAGGGAGATCGTGACAGTGTCCTGCTGTCCTCTGGGTAAGGGCTGGGTCTAACACACCCCAAGCTACGTAGAC
Source organism: Anoura caudifer (assembly GCA_004027475.1). Taxonomy (NCBI): domain Eukaryota; kingdom Metazoa; phylum Chordata; class Mammalia; order Chiroptera; family Phyllostomidae; genus Anoura; species Anoura caudifer. The sequence goes on along the minus strand of PVKU01002993.1, from coordinate 64,948 downwards.
GAATTACCCTTGAAAGTGCATTTGAGTAGTAGGAAGAAAAGAAAAGTTGGAGCCCATTCATGGGTGCTGGAAGGATGCTGACCAGATCCCTCCTGCTGGGGGGCATCCTTACTATTCCACATTCTTGTCTCTTGGGGTCACCCAGTCTGCTGCCTGTGTCCAAGTCCAAGGCTCCAGGCTTCCTTGCTGACACTGTGAGCTCTCGGTAGTCTTCCAATAAACCCTCTCTTACCCAGTTTAATTTAGACAAAATTGGAGTCTGTTGCTCATGACCCAAGAATCCTGATTACTGCATCTACCTGCTGTGCCATTTAATGGATAAGGCCTGAATTCTTTATCAGTTCTTCTTGTAGAAGATATTATAGTTATGTTTTTAAACTTATTATCATTGCTTTAGAAACTTCTGAGATAAAGTTAATTTAATGACTTTTGACACATTTGAGTCATTGATTCTCTTTTGATGGAGTAACCCAAAGATATTATTAACTTTTATTCATGAAGGAATATTTGAATAAATCACCAGTCATCCCTTTTCTGTGTTAAATTGCTCATAATATTTGGAGGGGAGGGGTCTGGGGAGTGGTTGGATGGAGAAATCACATGAAGTAAGCTTATGCATAAGTTACCATTAACATTGGGTGCTTTCAGCTTTGCTATAAATTATAAAACTAATAATGATTTGCATAAATGAATAGGAAGCTACAAATTACTTTATGGTTAAGAAATTCTGGAAGATCTATGGTATTGACTTTCACTGAGATTGTAATTGGAAAAAGTGAGGTGGTTTGAGATGAAAATTGATTTACATAACTGTTTATCATGGGCTTGTATTTCTATGGACAAGGGATATTAATGCACTGCTTATACTTTAATTTCCAGAGGCCCTGGTGAACATTAAGCTTTCACATGATGCTAACAAGGATGGTGGCAAATTGGATTTCAAGCCACAGTGGTTGATGGTTCAGTCCCCAACGTCGGCTGAGCCAAGAATTGCAAATGTGTTTGGAACAAAGTAGATATTTATTCAGTTAACTAACTCAACAGATAATCATTGCCCGGCCCTGTTCCTGCTGCTGTTCTGTTTGCAAGGTGTACGGTGCACCACCTGGCCATTCGCCTTCAGAAGGATATAGTCTGAAAGAAGACAGGAAAAAAAGCATTTATCCCAGCCTGTTGAGATCTTTCTTCCAGGTGTATTCTCTATTTGACTCAAGTAAATTTTTATAAAAATTTTTTAAAAAGAAGACATAAAGGAACAAAAGTGAGACCCATAAATCATTGGCACTGAGACAAGGTTATCTACCAGAGCAGTGAAGCCCAGTTCTACAAATGGAGGGAAGATGGGGAAGCATCCAGCATCCAGGAAGGGTTTTAGAGGAGTGTGTGTGTATGTGTGTGTGTGTGTGTGTGTGTGAGAGAGAGAGATAATTTTGAGTAGAGACCACAATGCAAAGAAAGGACATGAAGTGAGACATAGGAAGGGAAGATTGGCAAATATAAGAAGCTCAGCCTGAGCAGAGATGCACAGACCACCGGGGCTGGGGAGGGTGGGGCCAGTCCTCGGCAGGCCCCGTCGCCCACAGCAAAGCATTTGGTAGGTGGGAACCGTTCAAACACCTAAGTGATAGATGGGAATGACTAGATTTTTGTTTCAGAAAAGTCCCTCTGATGGGTGAGAAGAGTCCTTATGAGAAAAGGAAACATTAGAACCCAGAAGATGCTCTAAGGGAGGCTCCAGTGATTGTTTGAAAAATGCTGCTAACGTGAGTGAGACCGAGAGAGGAGAAGGGCAGGAGAGACGTTCATGAGAAAATTGAACCGACTTACTTGCTGATTTGAATTGAGGTTGTGCAAGAAAATGAAGAGGCAAGACTGACCAACAGGGTGATGCATTCATTAATAAAAATAAGAAAAAGCAAGACTGTGGGTGAAAAGAAGGATAAAAATGCAACGTTAGATGCATTAAGTTTGAGATGCTCAAGGGACTTTCATGTAAATGACCAGGAACCAACTGGACATTGAAGTCAAGAGCCCAGCAGGGGATCTGACCCAGGCACATGCTCCTAGGTGTTGCCAACATAAAGGTGGAGTTAAAAATATGAGGTGACTCGATTGTCTAGGGAGAGAAAGTGGAATGAGAGATGCCACCATCTATCTGTGGGTAGGCAGGAGGAGACTAGGTCACAAAGGAGATGGGGAGGAAGTGGTCTAGGGAGACACCAGGAGGAAGTGTTGTCATGGAGACCAAGGGGAGAGGGGCTTCAAGGAGGAAGAAGCCACTGGAAGTGTCAAATGCCACAGATAGGGTCAGGAGGGATTCAATTGGCCCATTTCTTGCTTTGGAATAAGGAGAATTGAGTAAGCTATCTTGAGTTATGTGGGTGGCAGGTACTAATCTTTAGGTCAGCTACTGTAAGGAGGTGTAAAATTTGGGGTTTCTCTGAGTGGCCAAGTGTCTCTTCACTGCATGAGTACCTCCTATACCCTCCCAACTCAATTTTAGGCTGTGTGGGTAGAATTGAGCATGAGTTCCTCCACCTCAGCACCCTTGACATGTTAGACCAGATCCTTCTTTGTTGTGAAGGGGTGTCCTGCTTATTGTGTTACCAGAACCCCCTTGCTTTTCCTTTGGCAAGCCTGCTTGCGCACACTGGCCTGAAGGAATGCACGAGCAGGAGTTTGCAGAGTAGACAGACAGCAGTTTAATATCGAGTTGGCCAGTACGAAGATGGAGAGTTTTGCTCCGAGCAAACCAACTCCCCGCAGGGTGTAGGTTACAGATTATACAGGGAAATATCATGAGACACCCTGGGTTTGGGGTTGAGGGTCTGATCGGTCAGAGGTGAGGTCAGGGTAATCCATACTTTTTCCAGGCCTGTCTGGTGTCCCTCTGTCGGTCTCATGGGAAAGTAGGCAGGGGGTTGTTCCACCTTAGGGCTCAGGAGCTGACACAGACCTAGGTCACAGTGTGATCTTTAACCTGCGGGGGGCCTTTACCACGTGACCATTAGTCAGGTCTGGGCTACTGTCTTTGCTGCCTCGGGGATTGCCGATTATCGGGTGAAACGCTAGGTCTCTGAGGGGTGCAGAGGTATATATATAGAGAGAGGATTTCTGGAGCCAGGATTTAAAACTAAATTTAGTAAAGGTTGTAAGGACACTCGGTTTCAATTATAGGAGGCTCGGTAGCATCCTTGGCTTTACTTTCCAGATGCCAGAGCCACTCCCCCTCCCCAAACTGTGACAGCCAACAGTTACTCTGGGCAATGCTAAATGTCCCCTCGGTGGTAGAATTGTCCCAGTTGAGAGCCATCGCTGTAGATCTGCCCCAAGGGAGCTCAGGCTGCACCCTTCTCCGGGCTCGGAGCATGGAGTCTGGAAATAGGTTTTAGGTAAAAACTGGCACGGCCCTAACATTGTCTCGGAAAATGTTGATAGAAGCCAAATAACCAAGTGATGCAGACCTTACCTGTTTGAGTAAGAGATATTTTTTTCCTGCAGCAATGAATAGAAGAACAGCACAAAGCAGTAAAAGTCAATAATAAAAAGAGATTGTCCATAGTCACATCCATAGGCTCTTAAACACACGAGGAAGCAGGAGCTTACGGCAACAACCAATCGCTTGGGGCCGGCGCTGAGTGAGGCCCATCCATCTCTCTGATAATAGTCCTTCCAGACCTTCTCAGCCGATTGTAACACCAGCTCAGAGTCCTGTGATGTGCTCTCCAACTCACCCTTGCTTTCCTCACAGCGAACATTCAGATGCTTTTCATTCCTAAGGCAGAAGCGACATTTTCCCCCATCGTTTGGTTTGCTTGTCTGCCTCCCAGAATCTGGGGGATATTGATGGTTATGAGCAGGCGCATTTTCTCTTGCTCATTTTAATAAAACGTTGCCATGCCTGAACCCCCTAGTGAGGATTTTCCTCTCCTGCTGAGCACACAGCTGTGACTCACACTCAGGTCGTGGGGAGTGGTTATAAGTCATTGGCTCATTCAGCCCATCAACAAACAATGGCCACGGATCCGCTGTGTGTGAGGCACAGGGCGGCTCCCTGGGGAGACGACAGGACGGCATTACAGATGCAATGGTTGCCCTCCATTTATTCAGTTTGGGGAAAGAGAGAGACAATGAACAAGTTAAATATGCATTTAAAAGGTAAGCCCTGGCTCGTATAGCTCAGTGGATTGAGTGTGGGTCTGCAAACCAAGGCACCACCAGTTCGATTCCCAGTCGGGGCACATGCCTGGGTTGCTGGCCAGGTCCCCAGTAGGGGGCACACAAGAGGCAACCACACATTGATGTTTCATTCCCCCTCTTTCTCCCTCCCTTCCCCTCTCTCTAAAAGTAAATAAATAAAATCTAAAAAAAAAAAAACAGACAAAACAATTACAAACTGTGGTCACTGCTTTGTAGGCGATAAACAGGGTGATGGGACTGGGACTGGGAGGGGTGAGACCGGAGGTCTGACTTAGATGCCAGGTCAGGTCTGAGGAGACAACGTGGCTCCATGTCCCGCAGGATGGAGGTCCAGCCAAGCGTCTGAGGAGCTGCAGAAAGGGAAGAATCTCCCCAGAATAGCAGGGACAACAGCCCGGCGGGCCGGGGGCCAGGGGCGGGAGAGAGCACACTAGTCAGGGAGGCAGGTGCCAGATCCTGAAGGACGGTTTGCATTTGCATTTTGGTCTCAACCATAAAAGGTAGCAGGTTAAGCTGGAGATGAGAATAGATTGTGTGATCTAAGTTTTTAGAGAAGGATTTTGCCTATTTTGTGGAAGGCACATGGGAGGATGAGGAGGGGAAGCAGAAGACCAGGCAGCAGGCCGCTGACCAGCCCAGTGACAGGGGCTGCGGGCACGGCTGGAGCTGGTGCCAGGGGACCGAGGCGTGGCACCTGGCTCCGGGTGTGCGTCTGGTGCAGGACGCGTGGGATGTGGTAAGCAGAATAATGACCCCTGTAGATGCCAGTGCCTAGTTCCCGGAGCCTGCAGACACGTTTGTTACCTTGCGTGGCAGAAGGAACTTTGCAGGTACGACTAAGTGTACGGACCTCGAGATCGAGAGATTACCCCACATCGCCCAGCGGGTCTGATCTCAGGGTCAGTCTGGTCGCTGTACACAGCTATTATGTGGTTGCTGACTGTGTCCCCTGGGCCATGCACTATACCCCCATACCTTTCTTATTTTACAACTAGATTTTTTATGATGGTAATTTTTACCTTGTTCTCGTAACATTTTTTTGCATTGCAGCATCTACAAAATATGAATGCAATAACACACACATGGAACTCATGGCTAAATAAAACCCACAGAGTAGTGAGTGTGGTCCAGACCTTTCCTCCAGGGAGGAACGTGCCCCAAGCAGTCTGTGGGCCACGGCTCTGGCTAAGCCAGTTAAGCTGGTTTTGCACTGTGTAGTTTTGGTTTTGCTTTCAAGAGCACAGGGCCGCCTCTGGCTTCCACAGCAGGTTGTGATGGGCTGGTTGGAGCAGTTTTGCCCACTTCCCTCACCCCCGACCTGGACACACACAGGCACCGCTGTCCTCCTCCCCGCTCCTCCGGTCTCTGTCCTCCGTGGGGGCGAGCTACCTGTCCTACAACCCCCCCCCCCCCCCCCCCCTCCCCGCTTAGGGCTTTGTTAGGATTTTCACGGCTCCTCCTTTCTGATGACCCCATGCCGTCTCTGCCTTCCTTCCTACACTTGTTTCAAAACCTCGCCGGCGAACAGGCCTTTGCTAGTGTCTTCGCCTGGTAGCTTCTCAGCACCACGGCTTGGGGAACGACTCCTGCAGACATCCTCTGTGTTTCTTTCTTTTGTTTTCAATGACGTGTAACGTTAGTGTAATTGACACATAACAGTCGTTTAAGGTGTACAACGTAGTGATTTGACATTTGTGTATATTGCAAAGTTATTACTACGATAAGTCTAGTTAACGTTTGTCACCGTACATCATTGCAAAATTATTTTTTTTTGCGATGAGAACTTTCGGATCTTTTAAGATTCAGAAATCATGGCTAATTTTACATTGAAATGTGACTATTTAACAACCCAAAAAACACACATTCACCTGTGCATGGGGTTCTGAGATAGCAAAGCAGGGAATTTTCATATTTGTCCCCCTTGCTGGTGGCTTCCTCCCAACAGTATCACCTGATGGGCTGGGGTAGTAGAAAACCTTCCACAGAGAGTGGAGAACATTCTGCCCCACTTCTGAGCTGGGCTACAAGGGGCTGGCTCTTGAAGGAAGGAGGAAAGGGTTTGGGAATCCCTGCCAGAGAGGGAGACATCTCCCCCTGCCCTCCCCTCCTGGAGGGTGGTGAGGAGGAGGAGGATGGATACAGAGAGACAGGACACTCCTCTTCTAGACTGGAGTCCCCATAAGGAGGGGACAGTGGAGAGAGACCTGGAAGGACATTTGAGCTGCTCTCCAGGGGGTCCCTCCAGCACCTGGAAGGCCGGTGGTTGGATGGGACAGAGAGCAGAAGGCTGTGGACCCGCAGAGACTTGGGACAAGACAATGAGGCTGTAAAAGATTCAGACTTGGGAGACGGCGCAAACGAGAAGGACCACTGACCTGATCAGTCAGTCCCAGTGCAGGTCCAGGGAGAAGGCGGGACCAGTGGACTTCGTGGGCTCCATTCCAGGCACCCCCAGCCCCCATGGTCATGATAGTGCAGGGGTGCATACCTGAGAAGCTGAGTCCTTACCAACGGGAGAGGGAGCCACCTCAGCCACTGGCAACAGGACACACCGAGTGCTTGTTTGGCAAGGTGGGAGCTTGTTGTCTTGGGCCTCCCCCTGCTCGTAAGGGTGCACGTAAGAGCCATGAGAGGGGAGAATGTTTGCATGTCTGCAGAGCGTCTGAGCCGCAAGGACGACCCTGCAGTGTGAACGCTATGTGTTGTGAATATAAATGTCACACATACCCATGGTGCCCCTTTCTGGACTAAGCGATTAGCCCAGAGGGGGCTTCTGTGAGGCCGCTGCCCAAGCCGGTGAGCCGGTGGCCACGCCACATGGATGGCTCCTTGCCTCTTCCCAGTGCCCTGCGTTCCCTGGTCCTCATTTGGGGAGTGAGGTTCCCAACATGCCCCGAACCTGAACCCAAGAGGCTGCACCCAGTGATTCCTCAACGGTGACAGCCAGTAGCCATTGCGTGTTTACTCTGCACCAGGCCTGCGTGACAGTCACACACAGAACAACCCCGTGATGGGTGCTTGCTTCATAAATGTGTTTGGAAGGTGAGGGCGTGGAGGCCTGGTGGTTATGGTGTGCTCCCAGCCAGTGAGGGGAGGGCTTGGGTTCGATTTCACCTGGACCGCCCCTGAAGCGTTGTGCTCCGTGCCTCACATGCCCCAGGTAGCTGCACGCACAGTGGCCTGGAGCCACGAAGCCCGTGGGTTAGGGCGGCCACGCTGACCTGGCGCTTTAAGGGACCGCGGTATCGGGGAAGAACCATCCTATCCGTGTTGTTACCGAGACTGTGGCCTCACCTTGCTGTTCTACTGTGCGTGTGTGCACATGCTCTCTGGTGACTGCTGCCAGCTAAAATAGCCTGTCGCCTGCCTTATAAACGAAAGTGCCTGTCGCTTTGCCTTTGCTTGAGTGACCAGAGGAAGGGAGTCCGCGAGCGGGTGTCCTCACTTTGCCGACTGTGTTAGGAGCGCCTTCCGGGGAAGTGTTTGCATGTAGTCATATGAAGCCAGGCAAGACACTTGGAATGTTCTCTTTTTTTAATTTTTAAATTAAGAGACATCTTTTACTTCTTACTCAATTTGCTTTATTTGCAACTGATGCAGCTCAAACTGAAGTCGATTTATTTGACGAAATTGCCTGTATTGGTTGCCATGCTGACTTTATCCTGTTTTTTTTTTTATAATTTTTAATTTTTTTAAAAATTCAGTTGTGATAGTACTGAGCCAGACCTCCAGCCAAAAGGAAGACCCAGAGTTCTTGAAGCTTACGTAGGCCCCGGCTGGGACCACTGGGCCTGGAGCCGGCTGGAGCACGCGAGCTTCCCAAACCACTGGTGAGTGTTTCATTGACACCCTTTTTCATGACGAGGATGGAACAGAAATGCAGGGAGGGCCTCCCACAGTGAAGCAGGCGGGCCCGGGCCCGAGGCTGTGTCCAACCCATGTCCGTGGTGTCCTCCTGCTGATTCACGGTCGTGGAGTTTCGCGGCCTCTGTCTGGCCTGGCTTGATCCAGCTCTGGGCGGTCTCACAGCGTGCCACACATCCCCCCGCCCTGTCCTTCTTTTATTCTGTATTCCTTCCACTTTTACAGAAGACACCAGCGGAGTCAGGGCCCTTACGGGAGCCCCCAACAGGCTCTGAGGGGAGAAAGCCCCAGGCCTTCCCTGTGGGTCACGTCTCGAGGCGGTGGAGGACCGAACACGGGTTTACCAAGGAAGAGGGCAGCTAAAAATCTGCCCGCCAAGACCAGAGGACTGGGTCAAGGCCTCCTCCCTTTACCTGCTGTGGCTTCTCCCATTTAGATAGTGGTTTGAGTACCTGGGTGCACACCTCAGGCAGGCGACCAGCAAGTAGCATGGATTCTTCAGGGATATGTAATTAGTTAAAGCATAATAACTAGAATGTAATCTGAAGAATTAAAAATAGGGCTCCTGGTGTTTGTTCTGTAGAGGATGCGTATCAATGTCCTATTGACCCCTTCAGCTTGTACCTAGTCAGAAAGATTACTAATTCCATATTACTGTTTAAAGGGGCTTATGAGCAGGTAGGTGCCTGGTTGCATGGATAGAGGTAATAGGACAGTTGTCTCGAGTCTGTGTTTGTATAGCAAACATTTTTTTAAAAAAGATATTTTATTGGTTATGCTATTACAGTTGACCTATTTCATGATTCATGCAACATCGTGACAATCCTACGCTGTTATTAGTCCCATTTGCCAGATAAGTTGAAAGAGGCCTGGAGATAATAACCCACCCACCCTCCCGCTGGGGGCCGAGCTGAGCGAGTGCGTGTCTGACTAAAGCCTTCAAGCCGTTAGGCAATCGGGCTCTGCGTCTCCAAGGTTCGTGCAGCTCCTGCAATACACCCAGCACTGGATCCACCCTTAAGCAGGTTGTTGTTTGCTTAACTGGGGAAGGGAAGATAAATTTGCAGAGTGAGACAGCAAGAATATGAGTAAACAACAGTCGAAATTTATCAAAAGGCAGCGCAGCAGAACCAATGGCCATAAAAAATGGGGATGGTAAGTTCCGTGAGTCCAGAGGGCCCAGAAAATATGAACCGCAGAGGCCTGAGGGAGCCTCATGGAGGGGTTGAGACTCCTGGGAAGGGAAGATGTCATGGATCAGGGTAAGGGTAGGATCAGGGGTCCCTGCCACAATGTGGGGCCGGGAGAAAGCCGCGAGTCCAGATGTGGGGGCAGGTGGAGTCCAGAGCACCCTGGGGCGGCAGTGGCCAGACTCCAGAACAGAATCATGATCACGTTAGATTTATAAATGTTCCCACTAGTAACACCCACATGAGAGGCAGAACACTAAGAAATGGGAAAATGAGTATGGCAATAGGATTTCAACAATAAAATACTCACTCCAGTTGACCACATGCAATTGTAACACGTATTTTAAAAAATTGCATATAGTAAAGTCCACCGCTTTCCCTGTGCAGTTCCATAGGTTTGACAAACGTGTAGAGTTGTGCCACCACCATCACAGCCGATGCCAAAGAGTTCCACCGTCCCCAACGGCTTCCTTGTGCCTCCTTCGTCTCAGTCCAACCATGGGGTTGCAATCACATGTCCAGTTTATATAGATATAAATAGATATGCATCTATTTATTCTCCATTTCATTATCTCTCCATTCTCTATTTATAATCTATTTCATCTATGTCTATATCTATAGCTAACATTTCCCTGCATATTTTTCTTCACTGCCCTGCTTAGCTTGGTGCTGTCCAGAGAGTGGCTTTGAGTTTCCAAAGGGAAAGGTAAAAGCAAAGCACAACGAAAGCCCCGTTGAGTGCGGAGAACAACCCGCGTGTGGCGCACTCTGTTCTCCCTTTAGGAGAATACGAGTGGGCTCTTCCAGGAGGGCAGGGCGACGCTCCAGTCCCGTGGTCCAACGGCTTCCATCATTGTTACTGTGGCGCAACAGGGAGAAATGGCACAGGCTCACCTGGGGTGACCACCACTCAATTGTCACAGCACTTCCCCAGGAAAGTCACTATTAAGCCACACAGTTATTTACCCATTTTATCTTTTGAGCGGGGAAATGGTTATGAAAGGTCCCTGCACCAGCATCCCTGGAGCCCTAGGCTGGGACAGTCACACAACTCAGGACCCAGAGCAAAACACTATTTCCTTGGCCTTTCCTTTTGTTCTGTGCAAAATGTGGGTATTTGCTTAGAGTGACTTCTGAGATCCATTTAATCAGCAGCGGAACTGGAGGAGTGATGTGCTTTGGGTGTCACCTTCGGTCTTTATGGTTCCTTCCCCTCCCACCCCCGTGCCACCCTTGTGTTTATTTCCAGCTTAGCGGGTTGCCTTGGTCCACTTTCTAGGCCCATTTACTCCTTATCCCAATTTAATGTCCGAATGCTGCTTCCACACCTGGGAATCTCTTCCTGCTCTCATTCTTGGTGGGGGAAGCCCCCTGCCCCAGAGACCTGTGGAGCCTCTGGTGTCAGGACTGAGCACCCACTCCCCTGCCATCGTTCATCCGCTTCTTCGTCTGCACTGCAGCCTGCCTTCCCGCCAGCACAGCCGCCGCGCAGGTCACTCCCCCCCAGGTCTTGGCCCCTGGGGTGCATAGGAGAGGCAAGCAGGGCTGGCTTTCCTCCTTGTAGTGAGGGGGGCCAACAGTTTGAAATTCATAAAGGGTTTAGGAAAATTATCCACAACTTTGAAACACAGCCAAAAAGGGGGGTAGCCTGTGTTTCAATACCTCACAGGGGCAGAGGCCACTTGAGGACGGACCAGGAGAATGTCCTTATTCCATCGCACTGTTTATCGCTGATCAAAGCAATAACATGAAGTGACTTAACCGTCTGGGTCTGACAGAGATACAGATCGTTCATGTCTGGAGGAACAGATGACTCTCAAGTTTCATGGCCTTTTTGGCATCTACCAGTTTTAGATCCAACACAGCAATCTTGTTCTAACATTATTTACTAAGTTGCCTGTAAACATCTCAGCCTCTCCAGTGTTCTCTGAACTCGCCATAAGATCTCATTGGTAGCCTCCTTAGCTAATGTGTTAAATAAAATCTTTACCCCATGTTCATTTTCTATTTTCCTGCGAGTCTAATTTGAAAATTATACTCTAAAAAAGTAAAACCCTGATGCATACAAAATGCCGTATTTGTTTAGCTGAGGGAAAGTGCATGTGGGAAAAGTGGAAGCTAAGCTGAGGGGAAGGCTAGGGCTTCCAAAGACGGTGTCGTGTTTGAGGACCTGTGCCTGGATCAGCAGCAGGCAACGGAGCCGCTGGAGGTTGCGTAAGAGCAGATTCACTTGGTCGGAGTTGTGTTTTTACTTGGTTTTCCCAGCAGGCATACGTCGGACTCATGGAATTGGGGAGGGGACAAGGGGAAGCTGAGGAGGGGGAGCAGCGATCACCTCTGTGGAAGAAATGGGGTCCTGGATCAAGGGGCAGCAGCGGGATGTCCTGATGGAGAAGACCAAGAGGCCCAGGCAGCTTCCACATCGGACACTGGCCATCCTAGGGTGGAACCTTCTCTCGCTGACTCCTCACCATGAGCTACGATACCCTGATTTTGGTCCTATCCATTTCCAAATTTTTTCTTTTTCAAGCCAAATATTCAAACTGTGCCATGTTTTCAGATGAATATGTGGCTCAGTTTATTTAAGCTGTTAAACATGTTCATCTCAATGACATGTATTCATTTGAACTCAAACTGACTAATGCATGTCAGTTAGTTTCACTGACACATTCTTATCTCAGGGTGGTGAGGTTGGAAAACCGGTTGAAAACAAGAAGCCAAAATGATGATCGAGATCATAGTCACTGGAAATGAAACAGAAGGGAAAAGGAAAGGTCTGGACCCTGAGTGCAGAGCCAGGGAGAGAGATGGCGAGTCGGAGCCCCCAAGAGTTCAGTGTCAAGACACATCACAGCTCTATTCTCATGGAAATATTCCCAAGGGTTCATTGTTGGCAAGTCATGGGCATCCCTGGCTCACTTACACTTGACAAGAACTCTAACTTCAATGGAAAAAAGAGATAAAAATAATATATTCTGCTTGAGTCTATTGGCTTTTCTTATCTCAAAAATGGGAATCACTCAATCACATTGCTGGACTTTATTATTCTGTTCCTATGAAACGTTGGGTTGTTGGCTCCCCAGACGTGGCATTTCAGGCTCCACCCCCTTACCCCACTGGGTGGAAGCACAGCCTGGTTTCCTGCTTCAGGACCGTAATGTCATTTTCAGGATGAGCTTGTCACCTGGGCGTGTTATTACTTTGGTTTAGCTTTTAAAACTGAGTAAGCCAGCCAAATGCTGATCAAAGCAACACACCTGAGCTTCCCACGTCTACTCGGAACCTAGCGGCATTTAACTTGTATCGATGGAGAACATGGGGCTGGTATCAGTGGGACACTTAAGTCAGGGACCACCGTTCCTTCTTTAATAGTGTGAGACATGAAAGGATCCGCATCTGGAGTAAATGGAATCACCCCAAGAACATTTCATTCCAACCGTTGGAGGGAAGTGCTCCTTGATCTGTGCTATTTCTCCTAGTTTATAAAGGTGATGGGTGACAGTCACCAACTTCCACATTTCTCTCCTCAGGAGGCCAGCTGTAAGGGGACTGAGTGGCTGTCACTGTGGGAGGGGACGCGACCTGCTCACAGATTCCAGAGCTCCTGGAAGTAGCAAGGAACAAATGTGCTGAATTGCCATTCTTGTTAACAAAACAATAGGCCTTAAAAAAAGTCTTTGGAGAACCTTAGCAACATTAAATACCAGATGAGCAAGACTGGAGCTTTGGAGAGGCGAACTAAGCATTTTCGCAACAATTGCAAGCATCCTATGGGCTGCATTTCTCACTGTTCCTTAGCCCCGTGAATCAACCACATCAAGTCTAACTATCTGAGACTTCCAGCCAAGATGGAGGCATAGGTAGTCACACTGTGCCTCCTCGCAAAACCAAAGAAGGACAACAACAATTTAAAAACAAAACAAAAAAAAAAAGGCAGAACTGACAGAAAACCAAACTGTATGGAAGTCCAACAACCAAGGAATTAAAGAAAACACATTCATCCATACCGCTAGGAGGGGCGGAGATAGGCAGCTGGGCGGAGAGGACTCCTGGCAAGGCAGTGGCTGGGGAACCGGGGTGCACAAGGCTGCAGCTGGCCAGCAAGGCATCAGTGGGAGGACCCAGTGAGGCAGTGGATTGCAGACTGGGCAGTCCCATGTTCACATGCAGATAAACTGGGAGAAACAACTGGGGAACAGGATGGACCGCCCAACCCAGGGCCCCAGCACGGGGAAATAAAGCCTGAAACCACGGACTGAAAACACCTGTGGCTGTTGAGGCAGCAGGAGAAACTCCCATCCTCATGGGAGAATTCGTTGGAGAGACCCACAGGGTCCTAGAACATACACAAGCCCACCGGGAATCAGCACCAGAAGGGCCCAGTTTGCTTAGGGGAAGCAGTGGAAGGGACTGAGATCCAGCAGAGAGTGGAGCAAGCACCATTGTTTCCTCTTGGACCCCTTCCCTACAGCATCACAACCCAGCAACACAGGTTACCCCACCTGGGTGAACATCTAAGGCTCCACTCCTCACTACATAACAGGCTCATCAAGAAAAAAATGGCCCAAACAGAAGAACAGATCAAAGCTCCAGAAAAAATACAACTAAGTGACAAAGAGGTAGCCAACCTATCGATGCACAGTTCAAAACACTGGTAATCAGGATGCTCACAGAATTGGTTGAATTTGGTCACAAATTAGATGAAAAAAAATGAAGGCTATGCTAAGTGAAATAAAAGAAAATGTACAGGGAACCAATAGTGATGGGAAGGAAACTGGGACTCAAATCAATGGAGTGGGCCAGAAGGAAGAAAAAACATCCAATCAGAAAAGAATGAAGAAGCAAGAATTCAAAGAAATGAAGAGAGGCTTAGGAACCTCCAGGACATCTTTAAACATTCCAACATCCAAATTATAGGAGTACCAGAAGGGGAAGAGGAAGAGCAACAAGTGGAAAAGTTATTTGAACAAATAATAAAGGAGAACTTCCCTAATCTGGCAAAGGAAATAGACTTCCAGGAAGTCTAGGAAGCTCAGAAAGTCCCAAAGAAGTTGGACCCAAGGAGGAATACACCAAGGCACATCATAATTACATCACCCAAGATTAAAGTGAAGGAGAGAATTCTAGAAGCAGCAAGGGATAAGGGGACAGTCACCTACAAAGGAGTTCCCATCAGACTCAGCTGATTTCTCAAAAGAGACCTTATAGGCAAGAAGGGGCTGGAAAGAAGCATTCCAAATCATGAAAGTCAAGGACCTACATCCAAGATTGCTCTATTCAGCAAAGCTTTCATTTAGAATGGAAGGGCAGATAAAGTGCTTCTCAGATAAGGTCAAGTTAAAAGAGTTCATCATCACCAAGCCCTTATTATATGAAATGTTAAAGGGATTTATCTAAGAAAAAGAAGATAGAAAATATGAACAGTAAAATGACAGCAAACTCACAACCATTAACAACCACACCTAAAACAAAAACAAAAGCAAACGAAGCAAAAACTAGAACAGGAACAGAACCGCAGAAATGGAGATCACATGGAGGGTTATCAGCAGGGGATTGGAAGGGGAGAGAGGGGGAAAAGGTAGAGAGAACAAGTAGCATAGATGGTGGGTAGAAAATAGAAAGGGGGAGGGTAAGAATAGTGTGGGAAATGTAGAAGCCAAAGACCTTATAATTACGACCCATGGACATGAACTAAATCGGGGGAATGTGGGTGGGAGGGGGTGTGCAGGTGGAGGGGAGTGAAAGGGGGGAAATGGGACAACTGTAACAGCATAATCAATAAAATATATTTAAAAAAGAGAAAAAAAAGTCTAACCATATGATGGCTGTTTTCTCTCTTTCTGGAATGCTCTTTGCCTCCTTTTTACCTATAGAAATTTTATCTCTTAGTCACAACCAAACTCTCATGCTACCTCCTCCTCCCAGACTTCCTTCCCTGACACCTCCTTCCCCTATTAAAACAAGTTCTTTTCCACTGGAGGCCATTTGGTCCTTTACCATTTAGTGTCTCCCCGTAAGTTGTACATGGGCTTACATGCCTGTCCTCGATGCTCAGGCTACACTGTCATCCTCTGGGAGGATGTGGCCTCTGCATTAGAGGAAACCAACAGCAGCCCTTGCATGACCTTACGTGTTCGACTTGTGTGGACTTGAGCCTGTTGACACACACATGGCACGTGCTCTTTTCCTGCTGTGTAGTCAGAGCTACTCCAGAGGCTCGGGCTACTCCTTGACATGGTGCTGTTCCCCCTGTCGGCCAGCAGCAGGATGTGCAGACTTATATCTGAGTGGTCAGAGTAAAAGGTGGTGCTTCTCTCCAGCAACTGTGGAACGTGCAGAACTTCTTCGAGTGAGCGTGTGTGCACGCGCGCGCACGTGTGTGTGTGTGCTTGCATGTATGTGAGGGCAGGGGCATCTGGGTGGTACCAGAGACATGAGATGTAACTACTTACTGCATACTAGACTGAAATGTTATTAACTGAAGTTTTTAATTCTAAAATAATTTTATTTTTAGTTTGTGTTGGCGTTTGCCCTGTAACGGAACCCACCTCCATCCTCCCCAACACACACTATTGCTTTGCCTGGTTCAGACCAGGGTCCCTGATGTAGAATCAGAAAGTGGATGTCTTAGTGGAAGGGCTCCCACTTTGAGTGACAGTGGTGGGTTTGCTGTCCACAGGAATTAAGACATCCGTCCTAGAACACTGCTCTAGAACCTGCGCCTTAGAGTGCAGAAAATACTCTTTTTAAAAACAGTTTTTGCAGAGAATGAAGACTCAGTCATACTTCAGGAAGTCTTAGACCCAGAAACAGCCAAGACTTGTATGCTTTGTTCCCTACAGCCATGAACATACGATGTCACCCCTTCACCCTTTGTCCTGTGTGCTCGGTGGACATGATCTGGGGGGAAATGGAAATGAAGAGAAATGCATGCTTTGATTTGCATAAATAAAATTTCCAGTTTCTAGTTATGTTTTTAACAGCAGGAATAATAAACCAATTACCATAATGGACTTCCTTTATCTGGAGAGGTCTACAGCTTGTTTTGGTTTCTCCTAATTGCAAGTTTTTTTTTGCTAGAGCAGATGGCATCTCTCAGTGTCAAACTTTCACCCTCAACTTCGGCTCATGCTGCTGGGCCAGTGGCATCGCTCCTGCCCATGCTGGAGACACAGCAGGTGTTTGGGGACCCTTTCATGGTTCGCAGTGAGAAGGAGCACGCCTCATGTGTTCTAAACAAAGACAAGCAGAGCCTGATGTATTAGCATATATACAAATGCATGCAATTAGAACAAATTGGACCTTTACATGTACTTACAAGGCACCTGCTGCAAGCGTAAACCAGCTCTGGCTGCCAAGAGGGAGGGAGAGTCAGACGTGCTGCCTCTGAGCAAGTTCCGGTGAGGAAGGGCTGTTCCATTCCGCTGGTCAACTCCCCTTGGTTTGTCAGACTCTGAGCCGGATGCTAATGAGCAGAGCTAACATCGAGCCCTTCTGACTTAATTTGTAAACTTTATTTTGGGTAGTTTTCTCACCTGCACTCATGTTCTTGTGTTCAAATCACTCTGCCTTCCCCAAGAATCCTCCCCAGACGTGGTTTGGTGGTGATAGATGTCATATCACATCAACAAACGGGCGGGGCCAAGCAGGTTCTGCAATAGTGACACACAGCATGTCTTGGGCAGAACCTCAGCCTCCCACTCGTCTCCACAAGATGAGGCTGCTCATGAACCCGGATGACACATCCTGGAAACTCTGGGTGGAGCGTGCCCTACAGCCTTCCTGTGTCATTTGCTGTTTCTATTCTTTGGGTAGACAAGTTTTTTTCCACTAATGTCCTTTTCGGTTCCACGTCCAATCCAGGATGTCACCTTGCACATGTTTGTCATGTTTCTTTGTCTCTTCCGATCCGTGGCAATACCTCTGTCTTCCCATGTTTTTGGATGACCTGGACACATTTGAAAGGTGCTAGTCAGTTATTTTATAGAATGTTCCTCAAATCAGGTTTGTCTGACATTTCTCATGATTAGATTAGAATTGTCCATTTTAGAGATGGGTCCCAGGGGGGGACAGGCCCCAGGGGGCATGCACGTGATGTTTACCTGTCGCGCTACGGACGGTGTGAACCTTGACCACTAGACTAGCAGGAGTCTGCCAGCATTCTCCACTGTATACTTATGCTCTTTCCCTTGGTAATTAATAAATGTTTAGTTTGAGGGAGATCCTTTGAGACTATGTTGATAACCTGTTTTCTCTTAAAGGTTTCACTCACTAAACTCCAACACCCATTGGAGAATCTGGACGGCAGACATTTTTACTGTGGGGTTCCAATGGGGACTTCCTATTTTCCTCATTCTTTCTCTATTTAACCATTGAAATTTCTCTGCGAGGAAGAGTTATTCCTTCTCTTTCACTTATTTATTTACTCAGCTATTTATTGATATCAGTATGACCTCAGACTTGATGTATTCATTCTTTGGGTTACGCTCCAATACAATAATTCTTCATTCTTTTCTGCAGTAGTTTCAGCTGTGGCCTCTGGGCTGTCTTCCAGGTTGGTTCCTGCAACCTGTTGCCTGTGGTTTTTGGATTGAGCACATCCTCCCTTTCTGCACCACAAATCCTCACCATATATCTGGTCTGTCCTTGGCTACAGCCACGGTATCAACCACTTCTCATAAACCCTGGTTCCTTTAATTGCAAAATAGAACTTAGGAACCAAGATCTAGGCACCACGTATACTCATGGCCCCTGGAATGTCCTTGCTCCCAGCCCTTTCAGCAGACTGAACCAGGAGACACATGTGTTATGCTAACCTGTACACACACACATCCATGTTTCCTTCTGCATATATTTATCTGTGTATGTATTTTAGAAAAACTTAAGTCCCTATTCATCCTTCTGACTTTGGTCCAACACTGCTTGGTTCAGTCTAGCCCCTCCATCTCGTTTGTAACTTCTTTCTGACTGGCAGGCACCCGATTCTCATGACCCACAATCCCTTTCTTACTCATTCAGTTCTAGCACATGCATACAGTGGCTTAAAATTGCTCACCCACACCCTGGAGAGAACCAAATTTGCCGAATAAAGTACAGTGCCATGGACAGTTCTTTCTGTGCATAGCCTTTCAGGACCCAGTCCAAACAAGTCCCAGAGCCGCACAGGTCAGCTCCTTCCTCCCCACTCTCATCAGGGCACTCCCGGGAGTCACTGGTAACAGAACCATTGAGCACCATCTGCACCCCTTGTGAGTCCCCTCCACCCAACATGCTTGTTGATAGAAAATAGCACATCACCTTTGGAACCCCACAGTAAAAGTTTTGCAGCCACGATCCTCCACTGGATGCTAGGATTGGTGAGCTAAATTTTAAAAATGTAGTTTGCAGCCAGCAGGTTCACTCTGTGTGATGTACACTTTTAGGGATTTTTGACAAACGAGTATCTTTTATTGACTGCCACAGTTCCTTAGAGAACGTTCTCGCTCCTCACCAGTACCCGCCCCCAGCCACATTGCCTCGGGATTCCTGTTTACAGTCAAACTGCCCACCAACTCCCAGCCCCAGCAACCACCGATCCGCCTCCCGCCCTTACAGCTTAGCCTTTTCCACAACGTCTTGTAAATGAAATTGTATCATATGCTGTCTTCGGAGCTAGACTTCCTTCACACGGCAAAATGCGTTCCAGATTCCTCCATGTTGTGTAAATCCATAGTTTTTTCCCATTTATGCAATCGTGGGCGTACCATGGTCTGTCCATTCTCATTTGGAGGTCATGTGAGTTGTTTCTAGCTTTAGGAAATGATAAATAAGGCTTCTCTAAAAATTCACAATCAGGTCTTTATGCGAGCCTAAGATTTTCTTTTCTTGGGTAAATAACTAGGCGTGGGATTGCTGAGTCATGCAGTCAGTGTATATTTAACACTGTAAGAAAATGCTCACTGTTTCCCCAAGCAGTTTACCCTGTGGCGCCCTCGCCAGCAGACCACCCACGGGGGAGAGTTCCAGGCGCTCCGCACGGCCGCTGGCACAGGCGTTGTCAGGGTCTTCGGTTTCAGCCTTTGGAGACGATGGGCCGTGGTGTTACGCTCTGTTAGTGCACACATTTCCCGAAAGACTGATGATAATAATTTTTAATACGCTTATGTGCCATCGTGGGAGACATACCTGTTTAGATCACTTGCTCATTTAAAAACAATTGGGTTGCTTGTTTCCTTATTTTTGTGTTCTGAGGGTTCTTTACCTGTTCTGAATATAAGTCCTATGTCGGAAACGTGATTTCCAAATATTTCCTCTCAATCTGTGGCTTGTCTTTTCAATTTCTTAAGTGCGTCTTTTTCAGAGCAGAAGTTTTTAATTTTGATAAAACCCAACTTATCGTTTGTTCCCTTTACGTGTTGTGGTTTGGTGTTACCATTAAAAACCCATCTAACTGAAGGTCACGAAGCTCTGCTCTTACATTCTCTTTTGTTTACATTTTTTAATTAAACTTTTTTAAAATTACAATTTACATTCAGAATTAGTGTGAATTAATCTCAGGTGTGCAGTGTACTGGCCAGACAATCACATAGTCCGGGGTTAAAAAAGGTGAGGGATTGACAAGTGCAGACTGGTAGTTACAAAATAGTCACCGAGGTGAAAGGTGCGGAGTGCAGGGTGCAGTCAATAACGTAACACTGTCGGGGGCACTTTGTGGGGCTCCTATGTCTTCTTTCCGAAGCTTTGCAATTTTCTAACCACTAAGTCTATTATCCACTTAGAGATTTTTTGTGTAAAGTGTAATGTTGGTTCAACACATTATTTTTTGCATATGGATGCCCCACTGATTCCATCACCATTTGTTGGGAAAACCATCTTTCCTCCACCGAACGCTTTTTCATCCTTGTTCAAAGTCAGTTAGCTGTTCGATTTTCTGGGCTATATTTGGACTCTCAGTTCTGTCCAATCGATCCATGGGTCTGGCCTTTTGTCAACATTTCACTGTCTTAGTTATTGCAGATTTACGGTTAGTCTTGAAACTGGTGGCATGAGTCCTCCAACTCTGTTCTACTTTTCCAAAATTGTTTTGAGTGTTCTGGTTCCTTTGTCTTCCCATATACATTTCACAATCAGCTTTTCTCAGCCACCAAAGCAGCTTTCCAGAATTTTGATTGGAGTCTCATTACGCCTATAGACCAAATTATGGAGAACTGACATACTAACACGATGAAATCTTCTAATTTTTGAATACAGTGAACTTCTCCATTTATTTAGATCTTCTTTCTTTGATATTTTTCATCCCAGTTGTGTGATTCCCAGTATACAGATCTTGCACATTCTTTTGCAGTTCTAAAATTCCAATGGTTTATGTCTAGTATATGGAAATGGACTTTTATATGTTGACTTGGCATTCTGTAAATTCACTTACTAGATCTAGGAGAATTTTTTTGTAGATTCTTTGGGGATTTTCTATGTAGACAGTAATGTGTGAATCAAGACAGGTTTATCTGTTCCTTTCCTATCTGTGGGCTTTTTATTGCACGAATGAATGTAGCATGATGAAAACCAGAAGCAGTGAAAAGGGGCTGGTAAATGATACGCATCTGTGAGGTTGGCAGGGCACAGTTTGGATTAAAATTCAAGGAAAGTTGGTAAACTTTGATATCTAGATTTTACACTTGCTACTTAAAATGAGTAATTTCTAAGCGAGATGGCAAGAAACCTCCGAGCCTCTTGAGGATTTCAGTTGCTGGCAGGGACTCCTCAGAGAAAATGACACTGTGCACAGGCTTCCTGTTGGCAGTTGAAGTTGCTACTACACCTCCCTGTTAGGAGCAGGGACCCGCTGCCGAAGGGTACACTGGGGCAGGGTGCCCCAGCCCCAAACGACAGAGACTCAGCTGTCCCGAAGGACGAAAGTGGGAACAAACCTACACAAAAGGCCAGGCGGAGCCAGGGATGCGTGCAACCAAAGAGAAGAGACTTTCATTTCTCTGCGTGCCCCTCTGGGCTTGACGTCGCGGGGCTGTGTGTACTGACGGTATTTGGACCAAACTACTAGAGGCCTTAATGCATCTCACACACTGGTACCTCTGACACCTCACACATTCAGCCCTTGCTTCCTAGCTGAGTGCCCACCTTTATCCTGTATTTTTAAAAAAAATTTCTACTCAGTTCAGTTTTTTTTTTTTTTTTTTAAGAATTGGTCAGAATTGCAACCCTTCCCCCATCTGCCTCCTCTCTCTCCCTGCCTCCCATCCTGCTTGTGCATGTAACTTAGGCAGAATTCTGATATTTATGTATCCGAGCTTGCCACGATCAGCATCATTTTGCTCAGCGTTCGTTTTCATTTCTGAGGGGTTGTGTCAGGCAACGCGCCCTCCTTTCCCCAAGCGAGGAAGCCCCAGCCAGCCAGTTGCCAAGGCAACAGAAAATGCACACTGTGAACCACCAAGGGAAGGCCATTTCTGGCTGCTTACAGTCTGTACAATGTTGAAGCACAAACTTAATTTTGGGGCTTGGCAAAAAGCATCTCTTTTATGGCTAATTATAAAATACACCCAGTGTTATTAGAGTGGATGATAGATAATTGCCTGCTAAATGTGATGTGAACAATTAAGGCAGTTTTCAAAGTGTGGACCGAAATTCAGTGTGCCGAGAGGATCAATTGCTGATTTTTGTCATTCTGCATAACCCATGCAGAACAGCTAACTCTGAGGGTGACTGTGTGAGTGCGTGTGTGTGTGTCTGCGCACGTGTGTGTGTATGTGTAGGAGCTTCCAAACTCATATTTATGTGAGTCACATCATGTTTTTGCTTCCGAATGTATTCAAGAGAAGGCAAAGGTGCCCTTCTCGTATTTAGATTTTGGAGGGAGGAGGAGACGTTAAATTAAATCCCTGCTCACGAGCACTGACAGTTTTAAATCACTCCCAGCAGGTGAGATTATAAAATAAGATTTTGCACGCTGATTTCAGATGGTTCACTGGTATTATATCTCATTTTTTAAAACCTGCTATTATTCTCTTCCCACACACTTGCTTGTTAACAAACTCCAAGTTTATGTTAACGTGTGAATTTCATAAAAAGACGTGGTGATTTGAGATGGAAGGGGTAAGGGTAAAAACATCTATCTAATAATCCACTGTCTTAAAAAATGTGTTCTTTTGAAAACTTGAGGTCTTTAAATCCGACTTTTGTGAACAGCTGATCTGGCCAGCGGCCAGTCTGCTGGTGGTGGGGAACCCGGTGAACGCAGCTGTTGAGTGATCTGAGTGGGCGTTCACGCTTTCTTTCTAGGCTGAGCCCCATTCTTTGTAACAAGGTGGACTTGCACGGAGGGGCATGATTAGGCACCTTTCCTCGGGCGCTCACCTCGGGAAAGGAAAACTGAACTCCCAGCCTTTGGAAGAGGAAACCGAGGGACAGGTCAGCTCTTCCACTCCTGACATCAGCAATAATATCTGTCATTCTTGGCAGATACAGAAGGTGATTGAGGCTGATCTTCTAGAAAATGCGGCGGAAATGAATGATGCTCCAGCCTTTAACGTCTCCGTATTTCCTCCTATGCGTTAAAGCGGTGTGCCTCCCTTCAGCCTGAAATGCTCCAGGGACTGCGTTTTGTACGCTGGCAAAGGGACACAGAAGGTACTTATCTGGTGAACAGACAAGTCAGCCAGGCTTGTCTGATCACTTTAGAGCACTGAACCAAGTCTCTTGTTTCCTCTGCAGCTTTTGGGGATATTATTCCTCTTTAGAGCATTTCTGCATGTGTTTAAGTAGGTCCTAAATGTAGGTGGGCAGGGTTTTAAAACTAGAACTTCATAAAGGGCCCGAGAATCATTAACTCGACATCAGTAGCTTTTCTATTTTATCTCTCTCTCTGGTATGGAGGGAGGGGACAGATGTGAAAGGAAAGAATGGCCCAACATAAGGAGCCAAAATGGCTGAGATATTACCCGATAACCAGCTTTCTGAAATTGTTTGTGAATGAAGGATAGAGGCGTGCAATTCCTAGGGAATAGATCAACAGCTTTCATCAGTTTCTTAAATGGGTCCTTGGCTCTCCCCAGATTAATGAGGAGCACAACCCAAGACTTTGCAAAGCAAGTAAGAGGGCAACAGAATGCCACCCAAAAGCAGTATCTGAAAGGAGGGTCCGTCTGCAGGGTATGGAGCTGGAGTAATGGAGGGGGAGACGCAGGTCCAGGCCACTTGGTACTCCTCGTCCCTTAAGCCAGGTGCCCAGAGTAGCATTTCCCAACTCCATCTGAGCGCCCTTCTTTAATTTTTCCCCAGTATCTACCTCAATGTATTATTGTGAGCATCAAAGGAAAGAACACCCATAGAGACTTCGTAAACTCTAAAATGCCTTACAAATGTTATCGTTTAAAGACGAGACTTAGCAACAGTTCAATGCCGTACAAGTGTTTGCCTGCCCATCACCACTGAGCGTATCTGTGATATCCAAAATGCCTGCTGATGCTAAAGTTCACTAGTCCTTTTGCTAATAAGCTAGCTTAGAAAGTTAACATGCCTCGGACACTAAGACCTGCCATCAATGCACGTCAACACCTCCTTCCTAACTCCGGGCTGGGTAGGCACCCCTGTCGACACTGACGGACGGGTGAATGACTCAGAGGTGGAATACGGAATGTAACCCAGCAGCACCGCACAGCGACGCAGTCGGTTAGAAATAGCCCCCAACTTTTCCGTGCAGCTTGAACGATGGTAAATAAGCTGCAGTGTGGCAGCATGGCCATGCCTCAACGCTGCTGTGACAAATCCAACTGGGAGGGCAGCCCCGTGTGCACAGAGCAGCAGGAACAAAACGTCTAATGGGATTTGCCGAATTCGTTTTGGAGCTGAAAATGCCACCATATTTTATAAATTAAAAAATCTGCAATCACTTTGGTAGCTGATTGGAGAAATTCTGGCGCGTGTTTATAGCCTGGATTCCCATCTGAGGTAAGATGCAAACAGGTCGCGAGCACTGGGTTGTGAGCCGAAGGACCGATGACAGAAAGGGTGGGGTCGCCTGTGAAGGGACGGAATTGGATGGATTTCCTGTACTTAGATTTCCAAGATGAGGAACAAGAAAGAGCCCTCAGGTGCAGGTGTCTAAAATCGCCAGGGATCACTTGCCTTTGAGCGAAGGGTCCATCAAAGGTTCCTGAACACATTTTTTAAAAGGTAGCTTTTAGAAACATGCTGGATAAGAAAATGAAAAGAATTCCTCCCTTAACTTAGTTATGGAAAAATTGCATTTGATTAGTGATATCAAATAAGCAGATGAAATTAAAATATTAGACAGAATGATTGAAAGTAAAGCTATCACTTTTCTGTTGGGATGGCCCAATGAGGGCTGTTTTAATGACAAAGGAAAAAGACAAGTAAAGCAAAATTGAACACTAATATGGTGCAAAGAGCTGAACGATTGTGTCCCTTCACAACCTTTGGTGAAATGCAAACCCCCTGTGATGGAGGTGGGGCCCTTGGGAGGTGATTAGGTCATCAGGACGGGGCCCTCACAAGTGGGATGGGTGCCGTCGTAAGAGGGACCCCAGAGAGCACCTTCACTCTCTTTACATAAAATGAAGATACAACACAGCAAAAAAACAAACAAAAAAAAACCCAACAAAACAAAACAAAACAAAACAAAACAAAACAAAACAAAACAGCAGTCTGCAACCTGGAAGAAGGCTCTGATCGAAAGCTGACCGTTCTGTCACCCTGATCTTGGAAGTTCAGCTCAGGAACGGGGAGAAATAAATGTGTGCTGTTGATAAGCACCAGTGTACAGTTGTTCGTGACAGCAGCTCAAATTAGGACAGGCTGAGAGACACGACTCTCGGATGCTCTCAGTCCCAGCCTTGGCACCCACTTGCTGTGGGTGGCAGGCATGGTGCTCTCAGGGCTGATCCTGAGTCCTGACCTGGAGGAGAATGAGTACATTGCCACCGCCTGCCTTACAACGTTGGAGAACGGAGGTAAGAAGAGATCATTGCACAAAAGCAGTTTATAAACTAAAAGTTATTTCACTCACATGGAGAATCTAATGAGCAAACTGAACAAGCAGATTAGACACAGACTCAGAGAGAAAGAGCAGGCTGTTAGCCAGGCGAGGTGGAGAAGTTAGGGGGTGGAGGGATTGATCAAAAAGGAAAAAGGACTCACGGACATGGACGGCAGTGTAGTGATTGTGGGGTGGGGGGCAGCGGGGATAAAGATACTAAATGGTAATGGTAAAAGTACAATAAAAATTTTTTGAAAAGTTTAGAGAAGTTATTTAGGTATTATCTGAAAATTTCAAAAATGTCTCCATAAAAATGTTCTCTGCTTATCAGTATTTCCTATCCTTACAGAAAAATGTTTTCTTTTAAAAATATTTTTTATTTTATTGTTGTTCAAGTACAGTCATCTGCCTTCTCCCCCACCACTCCACGCCCCACCCCAGCCATCCCCACCTCCCTCCCCTGATTCCACACCCCCTTGGTTTTGTCCATGTGTCCTTTATGGTTGTTCCTGAAAACCCTTCCCTCTTTTCCCCATGTTATCCCCTCCCACCTCCCCTCTGGTCACTGTCAGATTATTCTTAGTTTCAATGTCTCTGGTTATATTCTACAGCTTGCTTGTTTGTTTCATTGATTAGGTTCCACTTAAAGGTGAGATCTGTCTTTCACCACCTGGCTGATTTCACTTAGCATAATGCTCTCCAGTTCCATCCATGCTGTCACAAAAAAATATTTTCATAGGCTGTTTGATTCATAGTTTAAAAGATAAAGGCAGGGAGAGTAAGTATTCAATTTAATTGATGTTAAGAAAAGTCAGAAAATCTATTTATTGGAGTCTAAATGCCCTTGGTTATGAAGCCTAAATGATACAATAAATGTATGTTTCTTAAACTCTAATGCTCAGTGCAAATTGTATTATATTTAATTCCTCTTTCTTTAAAAAAAGGAGCCTATTTTTCTAATCTTTTTGCTGCCAAAATATTTCTGTTCTAGTTAATTAAAAATTAATTATTCCTGGGAATATAAATATACATTATAACACACACAGTAATATGTAAATATATATCTGAATACATAGATGTATGCAATACATATATACATGAATACATACGTGTATTTCCTGCCTGATTCGAAAACATCTAAACTGATTCGCACCTGTCCGAACCATTGATCTAACAAGTGCATAGTTTGCCCTTCCCTCAGCTCTTGGATTACCTTTGCCTTGGAAACATCAGTTCTGTTCCTGTCCAGACCGAAAACACTGCCCAATTTTACATCCATTAGGGTAATGCCCTGTGATTCAAAATATGCTTCTGCTGGGAAAGCTTATTTCAAGGTCCTGGAAGAGCAATGAGGATTCGATTAATGATTTTAACTCTTCATAGTTAGAGAAAGCTGCAGCTAAGATGTGCTTCCTCATTGACCTCATTTAATCTTTATTTACACAAAGAAGAAAGTAATACATGTGAGATATTCTTACATATATTGTTTCATCTCATATCAATGTAAAGGAGGAAATCACCAGTGTTAAAAGAGGTAAAGTTCAGTATTTCCTGGCTAGTAAGCAGGTCAGCTAAGACCACACCCATTTCTGTTGAAAGCCAACTCTCTTGCTTTTGAGATTTCTTCTTGTGTTTGGTTTTCTGCCATTTGAATATGATATGCCTAGATATGTTTGTATGTTTGCTACCTATTTTGCTTTGTGTTCTCTGAGCTTCCTGGGTCTGTGGCTCGGTATTTTTTCATTACTTTTGGAAAGTTGCTGGTTATTGTTGCTTCAAATATTCCTTTTGCTCCACTCTCTTTCTCGCTTCTCCTTCCAGTATTCAAATTACATGGGTATTATACCTCTCGAATTGTCCTACGGTTTGTGAATGTTCTGTTTTTATCACTCACTTTTTGTGTTTGCATTTCAGTTTGGAAAGTTTTTATTGACCTGTCTTCAAGCTCGGTGATTATTTCCTTGGCTCTGCTGGTCTACTAACGAGCCCATGAAAGGCATTCTCCATTTCTGTTAGTGTTTTTGGCTTCTAGTATTTCCTTTTAATTCTGTCTTAGAGTTTCCATCTTTGTGCTTATATTACCATGTTGTCTATTTTGTCTATTAGATCACTTAACATGAGAAACAGTTATTTCAAAATCTCTAATTCCAACATACATGTATCATGTGTGAATCTGATTGTGTGGTGCTTGTTTTTTTCTCTTCAGACTGTATTTTTTTCTTGTCTTTTGGAATACCTTATAATTTTCATTGAATACCAGACATGTTGTATTAGGAAATAGAAGTGAAGATAATTAGAATTTTAGTGGGAAGACTTATGGTCATCTGGCTAGGAGTGTGGCTGTGTTTAGTGTTTGCTGTAGGGGCAGGTGCCTGAGGTCGTACATTCCTCTAAGATTCCCCGTTATCCCCTCCCACCTCTGGCTGCTGTAAGATTGTTCTTGATTTCAAATATAACCAGAGACATTGAAATTAATTTTTATTTTAATGACATAAATTTGATTCTAACAAAAATACATAAATGCGGGAGTGAAAAGAGGATATGACTGCAAATTCTGAGGAAACTGCAACAATAAGGATAAATTTAAAAATACACATTCTATAAATAAATTTGATATTTTACGAAAAGGATAATTCCCTGGCCAAGTATAAGTAATAAAACTTTACTTAAAAAGAAGTAGAAAAGCTGAATCGGCCAATTATTCTTACTGGAAAGATTATTCAGAGATTTGAAAATTAATTCCCAAAATGCTCAAGTTCAACTGGTTTCGTATAAAATACTTGACATCATATATAATATAGCACATGTGCATAATACAGTTATTTTTAATTCTCACTTTATTTTTATAAAGTTAGACTAACTTGATACCAGTGCTTGAGAAAAATAGCACCAAAAACCAGGCAACTAAAGAAAATAGCATGTGAGACAGTCTAACATAGGAATCTAGGTGCAAAAAGTCTAAATGAAATTCTAACAAATCAATTTCAGTGCTAAGTAAAAATGAGAACATACCAGGATCAGATAGAATTATTCCAAGAATACAAGGTCACTCCACACCAGGAAATCTATCAGTTTAAGGTATCATATGCTGCTATTTCTACGCATGCTGAAGATGCACTAAGAATTAGGATGCATTAAAATATTAATAGACTTTAAGAGTATTTTTAGGTATACAAAAAAAAAACTGAATAAAAAGTACTGGAAGATTCCATATATTCCCTCCCCCTGCAACAGTTCCCTTTGTTATTAATATGTTGTATTGTTTGGCACATTTCTTACAACTGATGAGCCAATGTTGATACACTATGATTAAGTAAAGTCTGTAGTTTACACTAGGGCTGAACCTTCTATGGCCTTTGACACATGTGCAAGGACAGGTATCCACAATTACGGTGCCGCAAAGAGTCATAATTTCACTGCCCTAAACATCCCTTGTGCTTCGCGTGTTCATCTCTCCCTCTTCCCAAGCCTCCGACCTTTTTGCTATTTCCATAGTTCTGAATTTTCTATAATGTCATACGGCAATTAGTGAGGGGTAGCAGAGTATGCCACCCCAAAATATGACTAAAACTTTAGGATGTACCGCCCCAAAATATGCTGGTTTACTACCTTGATTATTTTGAGCTGAAGGTACTTGAAAAGCAGCAGGTGCAGGGAGAGGCCATCTCCGAGCTCCCCTTGTCTGTCGGACACCAGACCCTCAGACTTCAAGGACCTCCTCTATCCTAAACCCCCTTCCTCAGCCAGGGAAGACGGACTACTCTTATCACAGACAGGAGACTACAATATAAATCAACACCAACGCCAGACAGACTTGGTCACAAACTGTCACAGCTCTTGTCTATTCCGCTAAGGGCCCCTTTATCTTTCCTGAAAATCACTGACTCACCACCAAGAAGCTTATACCCCTCCTCGCCTTACTCGTTCTTCCCTGGGTATCCCCACGTATACATGGTAATGAGTCTGTTAGTTTTTCTCTGGTTACTCTGCCTTTTATTATAGGATTCTCAGCTACAAACTTAAAGAGATAGAGGGAACTTATTTTTCTTCCCCTACGATAGGAATCAGACAGGATGTAGCTTTTGCAGATTGGTTTCTTTCGATCAGCAATCCGTTTAAGGTTCTTCCATGTCTCCTCATGGCTTACGGCTCATTTCCTTTTTTTTTGCTGATTAATGTTGCTTTGCCTGGATGTACCACAGTTTATTTATACAATCATCTATTGAAGAGCATCTAGATTGCTTCCAAGTTTTGGCAATGTAATTAAAGCTGCTGTAAGCATTCATGTGTAGGTTTTGGTCTGAATGAATGTTTTTAACTCACTTGGATAAATACCAAGGAGCATGATTATTGGACCATATGATATGAGTATGTTTAGTTTTGGAAAACTATCAAACCAACTTACAAAGTCAGTTTACAAGTTTGCATCCCCACCAACCAAGAGGAAGACTTTCCGTTGCTCTGCATCCTCCCCAGCATCTGGTGCTGTCAGCATTGTGGACTTGACCTTTCTAATAGGTGTGTAGTGCTATCTCCTGGCTTTGATTTGCAGTTGGCTAGTGATGCTGAGCATCCTCTCATATGCTTATTTGTCATCTCTGTGTCCTGTTTGGCAAGGTGTCAATTCAGATCTTTTGCATATTTTTAAATTAATTTGTTTTTTTATTGTTGAGTTTTATGAGTTCTTTGCATGTTTTGGGTACAATTCCTTTATTCAATATGTATTTTGAAAGGAATTTTAGATTAGTATGTGGCTTGTTTTTCATTCACTTAATAGTGTCATTTGCAGACCAGGAGTTTCACATTTTAATGAAGTCCAAAATATCAATTTTGTCTTTTACTGATTTTGCTTTAGATCTAAAAAGTCATTGCTAAACCCAATATCACCTAGACTTTCTCTTATGTCATATTCACAGAGTTTGATGAGATAACTTTTTAAAAATAAAAAACAACAACCTAGAAGCTCTGAATTAGTCGGGGTACCCCCCAGCTTTTTCAGAGAGCTTACTCAAGGGACAACTTAAAACAGGCTTGGCAAGTCTAGGGGAGGTGAGGCCCCAGAGGTGGCAACCGTGGTGAGTGAGCTATCACCACCCCAGGGCTGTCGGGAAGGAGGAAGAGATAGTGCTGCTACCTCATGCTGAAAACGCTGATAAAGGATCGATCTCCGTGAACTCCGCTACCACGGATGTCATGCCCGGGGCGGGAGAGGCAGAGGGACAAACACCCAGCCTCCTCTCCTTACCTTCCAACGTCCTGCAGTGACCCTTGTTGGTCAAACCCAAGAGAAGACAGCCGACAAGGGAGGGTGGCTGTGCCCTCTGCAGAGGCTGTCTTCCTGGGGACAGAGAGTGAGAAGGGTGGGGAATTCATGTGGGACAGGGCATGTGAAGAATGGCGACCATAAGCTCTTCGTGTCACGAAAAGTTGGTCGGTCAACTCTAGACTGTTACAGGGTGAGGTTTGAAGCGGAGCCGCAGCGCTGGGTGGTAGTGTGACTGAGACCAGGTTAGCTAGCATCTCTGTTTCTGTGTGAGCAACTGAGGACGGTCAGGAACAACCCGCATTATGGAGACTGAGGTGGTTGTATGGAAAGTTCACAAAGTACTGACGATGGCTTAATACACGCTAGCGACCACTGCTGTTGTTACTTCAGTCATTATTAGAGGGGGAGAAGCAAACATTACTTCTCAACAGAAGGCAGAATCTCTCTGTGAAATTAGTAGCTAAAGCCCGACCTGGCAGTGAAGTATTCCCACCAAAACCGAACACCAGGGAAGGGTGCCTCCTACGGCCATCCGGAACATTTCATGTTCTAGAAACTTTAGCCAACACGGCAAGACATCCAACGTTGGGAAAGAAAACAAATTACCTTTGTATTAATTTGGATGTGTTAATTAATTTTGTGTAGAAAACACCCCCTACTCCCAAATTTAAAAACTAAGTGGCAAACAAATAATAAATTTATAAAAATAAATGGCTTTTCTAAAGTCCAGGAAAAAATATCTAAGCATAATATTTAATGGGAATAACTTCCCAATTGTACTGTTACTCAAAATATTAAGTATGTAAGTAGACACAAAAACTTTTGCAAACAACGTGAAGGGCAGCTAAAAAACTAAAAGCTACATAAAAAGGACGTATTAAATAAAAATTGCCCCGTTTTTGAATATTATAAGGATGCCAGTTTTTCCCAAGTTCAATTAAAGGGTTAACACCATTGCACTTAAATTTGCAGTGAGATTTATTCTAAAACATGCTCAAGTAAAACTAAGATTCATCTAGAAGAATATATTCATGAGAATAGTTAAAACAAAAAAGAATAAAAAGATTAACTTGTGATGTCTGTCTTAGTAGAGAAACAATTTAATGTCAATATAATCAAATGGTGGCACAGAATAGATTGTTGGAACAATGGAATAAAATAGAAATTCCAGAAACAGAATATGTACATGAATATGATAAAATAGATACATATTCAGGTACATTACCCCCCCAAATACCAGGTAGATGGAAGATTTAAATGTTGAAAGTTATGAGCGAACCATCATAAAAGTCCTGGAAGACTATATAGCAGAAGATTTGTGTGTCTCAGAAAGGAAAGGGCTTCCTATGCATAAAACAATGGAAAACAGAACAGACAAGTGATACGGCTGCATGAAAATAAAGCCTTTATATGTTAAAGGTCAGCCTCCAGCAGCTTTTCCTAAGGGCCTCCTCCGCTGCTCACTACGGGGTTTGGGTTTCTACCAGGATTGGAAGGTGCCTTGCACTGCCGATGGGTTAGCAGGTAGGTGCGCAGCCTCTGTGTGGATGACTTCTTCCTGGAATCAGATTTAGGCTATTACATAGCCCCGCTTCCATGGCACACTGATGCACTAAGTCATTGAAAACATTCCCCAAGGCTTTGATCCCGACAGGTACCTGTGTCTCTGGCACGTTGCCCCTGGAATCCAGGGAAACCCGAGTCCCCACTGGGGATGGGAGTGGGTGGGTCCAGTAAACGGTAACAGCCACTATTCCTCTCCCCGCGTTGCGGAGGAGAGGTACTGCATTCTTTATGAGCCAACGTTGCTTCCTCTGCATGAGATTTTGTTTCTTATTCACGGGAATCAGAGATTTGCTGGGCACGTGCTTCTGCACATTTCCAAGACTGTGTTGTTACGAGCGAAACAGTTCGAGAATGCTCAATGGAAATCAATCCACATTTCAGTAGGGATATGTGTGCTTTATGTCTAAAAGTTAAATTAAAGACAGGCAATTCCGTCATGGCTTCCACTGACACGTTTTTCCTAAAAGATAATTACAGTGAAAAATCCCTGATTTTCTGACAGTCCACCCAGCTCTCGTTTCTTGCCGTTTGTGAAGTTAAAGCAACACAGAGCCCCTCACTCATACCCCAGTCCCAGAACAGCGTCGATGATACAGAAAGGTGAGGGGCGGAGCAGAAAAGGCACAGCTGGGTGGTCAGACCAGTTGGGAGCAAAGGACATCGCTGCCACCTCACAAGTACGACCTTGGGCGGACGTGCGAGCGGGCCCTTTTGCGTCGCCCCTGTGCCGAGGGGTCGGGATTTGCCGCAGTGAGGCAGCGTCGGCTGTGTTGCCATTCTTCAAGTCCACGCCTTCTCGCCCCATGGCTTCCGAAGTCAGCCACTCTGAGTGGCTGGCTGTTACCGTTGCTCTTGGGTCGTCATTCTCTCTTGTTCTTCTTCCCTCTACAGGTCATGGCGACCAACCAGCCTGCTCTCTGTCTTTCTCTGTTCCGATCCCAGGAAGAGAGAGTCTGATGGTCTCCGTCATGGCGCTCTTTCTGCGGCAGAGACTTGTTGTGAAGGCCGGCCGCTTGGACATGCTGGCTGCTGTGAGTGCGCACTTTCCTCCCTCCTCCAAGACAGTTAACACATCCTTAGAACGTTCCTTCATTCGCGGTCTTCGGTTCTGAGTGATTCATACTCTCTTGCTTCCTTGGAAACTCATCGTGGAGTTTCCATGGAAACCACATGGGCTCTGCCCCTGGAGCAGCCAGGAACAAGGTAAGCTACCTGGATGGAACCGAGACCCCTAAGCAGCCACCTGTGTGCTCCAAAAAGACTAAGTTCTCTCTCTCTCTCATTCATGACCTGCAATGCACCATGCAGACTGTTGGGAAGTTAGGAGGGGAAACCCCTTACTCTTACATCATCAGTAAAGTTCACCATGGAGCCCATACTTCCATGCGGGGGTCTCAGGAAATGCTTTTCCTTATGTCACCACCAGAGCTCATTTTCCACTGATAACAATTTTTTATAACATTGTTATCAGTGGAAAATTGTTATCAGTGAGAACATTACTGAGCATAATGTCTTCAAGGTTCATTCACGTTGTAGCATGTGTTAGAGTTTCCCTCCTTTGTAAGGATGGACAATATTACATGGTTTCTCCATTTATCCATTGATGGGCATTTGGAGTGTTTCCACCTTTTGGCTGCTGTGAATAACACCGTCATGAACACGGGTGGACACATATCTTTTCAAGACGCTGCTTTCAGTACCCTTGGGTATCTATCCTGAAGTGGAATCCTGGGTCATATGATCATTTTATGTTTAGTTTTTGAAGAGCCGCCGTACCGGTTTCTACAGCCGCCGAGCCATGTTACCTTCCTACCAACGGTGCACAAGGCTTCCAGTTTCTTCATGTCTTTGTGTGGTTTTGCTTGTTTTATTTTTTAAATACAGAGCGTTCTTATACCTGGTTCCAACTCCATTATGACAGTCTTCATCAAATCAGAAAAATGTTCACGTCACTCAACTCTGAGGGGGCGCCAAGGGGATTTCACATCGGCTTACGTTTCCGGATGACAAATCCCTTTTCCATGGAACATTTGAAAGGACAATTTAATCCTCTCAACCAACATTTATCGAGGGCCACTATGTACCAGGTCCACTGTCTACTAGGCAAACGGGCACAGCAGTGAAAAAAGCCTTTAAAAATTACAAATCATTAGGAACCCAGTGTTCCAGAGGTTTCTTTAGAGGAAATGTTCCCCCCCCATGTGGTAGCTAGGCAGTCGGCTCCCTCCTGAGCTCACTGCTATGTCTCAACCCCTGAGTCATTTTCTCAGAAAAGACAAGAGTGAGACAGGCACCTGCAGACGGGTCCCTCCACAGCTGTCACCTACGTCCATCTACGGCACACGCCATTTGTTAAGTGTGTTCGTGTCATTTCCTTACCAGACTTTGAGCTTCTTGAGTGAAGATGTTATGTATATTTGATTCTCCACAATTACCCATAACATTCTGCGTATAAGCATTCAGAATGTGCTTATTTTTCATTTGCTGGATATTAACCAACCGTCTCCACACTCCGTGATTTCTTGGTCGTTTCTGAAAAGTTGCAGCTCCCATGCCAGGGAGAGTGGTGATTCCAGACCTCCTGGATGTGGGTTAAATAGTTGATGCTTGCCCCCTTCCTGCCTGCCCCTGGTTTCGGTGGCGCCCCCTGTAGGCGGGATTGTTGGCAAGCACTCTGGCCTCCTGTAGGCGAGAACACTACGTTGTAGACCTGGTCTCATCTGTTTAGTTTATATTTTTGTCAACCCCCCCAAAAAAACCAAACAAACAAAAAAACAAACGAGCATGAACTCTGTCTTGGAATGCTTCAGGAAGCCCGAGGGAAGCCCACACTCTCCCCCAGCAGGCAGGTTAAGAACCCCCAGCACCCCCAGCACATGTCTTTGCCAGACACCAGGGAGATGTGGTTCACACACAGAGCTTATGAAAGCGGCGAGTAAATTGAAATGCAGCTCCACCTTCCTCTCATTTGGCCTTGGGTGTTGTTTTGCTACTTTATGAGTCTGAATGTAATGAGTCACAATTAAAATCTGAAATCTCTAAGCATATTTCCTGTCCAATTTCATCTGAGGCAATAAAAAATAAATAACTCGTGGGGACTTTATTACTCATGTTCCTCAGACCTGGGGAGGCAGGATAATGAAGCTGGTCTCTTCACAGCCTCCCTACGGCAGGTAGGGTCTGCAGGGGGCTGAACGTCTGCTTAGCCCAAGCTCACTTCACCTGGTCTGTGGCACTCTCTGTAAACGTGAGTCAGGGTGAGTGTCCAGCAAGGAGTCCCCCGGGGTCCTTCATCCACCCTTCTCCAGGGGAGGACAGAGGCTAGTGTTTGAGGCAAATGACTCCCCAGCTTGTTGTGATCTTTCTATCTGCACTCCTGAGCTCCATTATTGCCCATTTCATTTATCCGTATTCCAAAGTGCCAAAGAATGCACAAGATCAGTCTGAGACCCAGTACCATCTTTCTAGTCAACCTTTGGAAATCAAGAATCTATGTGAACTATTATTGACACTGGAGACCTACTTTTTCCAGAACTGGTTTCCCCTCAATTCCCCCGCTTTCTTCCACTCTTCCTCTCCCTGCTCGAATCTCCCTTGGTCTTCCCTTTCCCCCCTCCCTCCCACTCTCTTCTGCTCACATCGGACTGAGAGCCTCATGCTGAGGATGGGCATCTCTATGCATGGAACCTACACACTACTGCACTGGCTGCTGTAGAAGTGATCAGGCCCTTGCCAAGTGATATGCAGGGCTTTTTCTCATTCATGAACACAACGCTCATAGTCAACACCATTTTCTCCTCTCCATCCATCCAAGCCCCATCAAGAGGATAGCTGGGCCTGTTCTCAGAACACCTTCCCATCCCCTCCCATCCTCCCCTGCTCAGTGTCTGCCCTTCCCCCAGACTCTCATTATGTCACGCCCAGAGCTGTGAGTTGACTTGTGTCCATCAGAAAGATACGTTCAAGTCCTAATCCTCTGGGCCTGTGACTGGGACCTTTGGAAATAAGAGTCTTTGTAGATGTAACGAGGTTAAATGAGGTCATATTGGATTAGAGCGGGCCCTCATCCAACTGCTGGTATCTTTACAAGAACAGGGAAATTTGGGCCAGAGACGTACAGGGAGGAGGCCGTATGACAATGACGGTAGAGATTGGAATGATGTGTGTACGAGACATTGGATTGCTTGTAAGCACCATCGCTGGGAGAGAGACACGTAACACTTCTCCCTGAGAGCTTCCAGAAGGAACCAACAAGGCAGACACCTTCATTTAGGACTTCTAGCCTCCAGAGCTATGAGAGAGTGCATTTCTGTCATTTCAGGTCACCTGGTTTGTGGCAATTTGTTAAGGTGACCCTAGGAAACTAAGGCACCCAGTCAGGGTAATAATGTGCAAGTACTTCTCCCTTGCCTCCGAATACCTCCTCTCCTCCCCTCACCGATCACTGGGCATCCCGTACCTCACTCCAGGGGTGAGTCAGAGACGAGCAAAGAGAACTCAGTCATGGGAGGGGACACACGGGTTTGGAAAGGGGGGTTCTGAGCCTGGAAAGTGATGATGATCATTTAAACCACTGGATATTGCAGAAACCTTGGGATGGTCGCATAACTTCCCCCAGACATGGAGTGGGGGTTCAAGGCACAAAGAGGTCACTGCTGCTGTCAGAGTGACGTTGAACCCTCCCTGCTGAGGGCCACTACCTGAACTTACAGGGAGGAAGCTGAGACTCTGTGGGGCCAAGTCATTGAGGTCAAGCCCAGACATTGAACTTGAACCCAAGACATTCTTCTCTCTGGCAGGCCATCTTCCCTACCATGCCTGTTACTCTATATCAGCACAGAGAGTTATTTCATTTCCCTAGACCTACCTCACTGTTTACTGGTCTGGATTTCTCTCTCCCTTCCCTGCGCTTGGTCAAAACCTGCTCATCCTTCAACATCCAGTTTCAATCTAATTTTGTGTCATAATTTTTCCCAAGCATCCAGCCAAAATAGGCATGAACTGGCTCCACCAAATAAAATTTAGTGATATTTGTATAATTATATTTGGTACAACTGAGCACTCCCTGAGTTACCTCTCAATTATTGGTTTGGTCTACTTGCTTTTTTTTGGAGGGTTTTTTTGTTTTGTTTTGTTTTATTTTGTTTTTTCAGAATTACCATAAGCTCCTTGGGAAAAGTCCATACTTTATAATTCTTTGTATGTCTAGCAGGTCTCAAAACAGGGCTTTGTACAAAGAAGATGCTCAACAAATTCAGATGTCTTCGTTCTCAATCCAGCAACTCACTCTGGATTTGTTTGCTCTGGAACATTGAACGAATCCCTAAATTCCCCAGTCGCAGTTCTTTTCTCTTTGAAATGATGGGGTTGACCCCACAAGTTTCAAGTTCCTGAAGTCCTCTTAGGCTAGGACACTGCTCCTGTGCCCTAGAGCCATGCAGGGAAGATGGGACGTGGGGCTCCTCTGGCCCCATTCCCAGCACACGGTGCCTCGGCAAGCCTCGTCCGCACCAGCCTCATCAGCGAGTTGGGCTGCGGTCCTGACCTTGGTGTTGGGAGGGAAGGAAGCCCAGGTGCAATGCTGGCAGCCTCTCTGTGCGGCTCAGTGTCGGCCTGATGTTCTGTCTGGGATGCAGGTTGAGAGATGCCAGGTCTCAGTCGGAAAGGTCTGCTTCCCACATGTGCCCAGAAAGGGCACATGGCTCTGGCGATGCGTTCACACAGGAGCTCTGGAGGAGGCGATCCTGAAGGGTGGCAGTAACAGCATGTCTGCCCTTGCTCATCGTGACAGGGCTGCGCTGGGGGTGAGTGTGTGTGTGTGTGTGTGTGTGTGTGTGTGTGTGTGTTGGGGGTGCTGAAATGGAAACTTAGAGGAGGATTTGAAGCTCTGTTGCACCTTTTTTTGGTTGAAATGAGACCGCCCTCCTGTGAGCGTTATCTTCTATAAACCTTCCCCAGAGCAGGCGCATAAAACCGCAAGCTCTGCCCAGGAGACGCAGGGGCAGCTGCATTTTTATGGACCAGCAGGGAAACTTTTTAAAGTTTAAAGCCCAGTTATATATATGTGGATGCTGGTGGGGGGGGTGGTTCAGGAAGTGAGAACTTTACGGAACCGAATTCAAGTCCCACGATCAACCACGCACTCGAGAGAGAACCGCCTGGACAGGGAGAGAAAAGGGTTCTCAGTTTGGGCTGCAGTTTAGCAACGTGTGGCGGGACTCATCTAGTAGGACAGCTCGAGGGGTTTGGGGGAGAAGAGGAGGGCGGTTTTGTCCCAGAGAGGGACCAGCACGTTGGCAGTCCTGCACGGCCCTGGGTATAGTTCTGTGGAAAGCAGGCACGTGAGACAGTTCATTTATTTCCAGGGGCCGGTTTTACTTTATGCCCATTTCACTGACATGAATTCCTTCTTTTTGTCCTCAGAAGCGAATGTAAGCACACCCACCACGTGAGCTCTCAGCACAAGAATGCAAACTGCGTGTCTCTGTTTCAGAGGCAAATGGTGTCAGTAGGACCACTCAGAGGGACTTTTCCAGTGTAACAGTTACGGTACAATCATTTATTAGCAAACACATTTAAAGGGGGCAGCAGAGGAATATTTGGAGATTTGCATAATGTATTTCTAACTTTAATTGCATGTTATATTTAGAACCCAAGGGTGATATCTGATCTGTGTTTTTTACAGATATTCAGCTTCAGGCCACATTATTCTGGGGGCAGTGCTTCTAACTCAGGGCTGATTTTGACCAAACCCCCCTCCAGGGGACAGTTGGCAGTGTCTGGGAACATTTCTGATTGCCGCAGCTGGGGAAGGTCCTGCTGACGTCTAGGGGACCAAAGGTCAGGGGTGTTGCTCAACACCCTGCAGCACGCAGGACAGACCCCACACCAAAAAGAATCTGGCCCCACAAACCGGACGGGCCCAGATCCAGAAACCCTGCTCTAAGGAAAAAGAAATTCTGTTTCTCCTTGACAATGACCGAGAATTGACCTTGAGGCCCATCTGTCCAGGACAGCATGACCTGAAAGTGCATTTCAGAAGGATCACACATCACTGTGAGGCAGGACGGGGAACTGCATCCGGTTACTCCCGGTGGCCAGGTGTTACTCCCAAGGATGCTAACGCAGGGAAGCCAGGAAGAGGAGAAAGGAGAAAGAAAAGGAGGAGGGGGAGTTAGGTTTTCCTTTTCAACATTTCCCAAGCTTGATGGCACTCAAATAGGGTACCATTAATTATCTCACAGCGGAAAAGGTAATGCGAATGTCCAGAATAGAGCTATCAAATGTTATGGCATCGGAAAACCCTGGCAGTGGGCTGCTTAATGCGATTTTCCAGGATAATTCTCTTGTACTTCCATGTGATAACCTGGAGGGACGTCAGTGCATCTCACCCCGCTCCCCCTGTGGCCCCTCGCTCCTCTAGGCCGAATCCCTCCAGTCTCTAATGCCACACTGTCGTGAAATAAATCCAAACATCATGCTTATTCTCCAGCAACATTTGATTGCTATGCCATTGCAAATGATTAGAGACTCTCTCTGTTGCTTCATTAAGCCTCTCTCGTCCTGGGTGGGGGAAACAGAGCTCTGGGGGTGATAAAGATAAGGCAGAAATCAGGCCACATCTGACCCTGTGGGCTCCTGGGCTAGGGCTCACCTTGGAGAAACAGTCCCTTATCTGGTACCCCAAAGGCAAACCTTCCGTTTTCTAACACCAAGAGGTTAAGAACCTCCTCGGCATTGGCAGGATGGGAATGGAAAGCGGGAACACCTATCTGAGGGAGCCCAGTTCAAAGGCTCCCATCACTCATGTGACAGCAAAGCCCCTCCTTCCAGAGCAGAAGCGCGCAGCTCTCCAGTCCCAAATCTGGCAGCTCTTCCTCAATTATATAAATAAGAAGGAAATTAAAATATGATGGGTTAAATACGGGGGCGAACTGGCACTGCTAACTAGAAATTACCATGTTTGCTCTTTTGAATGAATAATTATCAGCCTATAGCTTACTCACTTTTCTAATGAGGTCCTTTTTAAAAAAAAATTAAAATTGAGATGCTTTACATTTCTTGTCTTCCCTTAAGAAAATCTTTCAAGTCAAGGCCTGACATGGGCAAGCTGTAATTACAGTGTGGGAGAGCAGAGTGGGAAGAGCTAATGGGGGGCCGTGCCTTTTTCTTGCCCATGAACATGACCCCACAGAGAACTCAGGCAGGTCCGGTGGCTGTGTCGATGTGCCAGGCCTGATGCTCGCTGGGCACCAGAGAGCACACCTGTCACATCATGACTACACTTCCCAGGTTGTCCTGAATATGTGCACAGAGACCATCATAAAAGTGAAGCCCGCCCAGCCCTGTAGGCTGGCCCCCTACCCTACAACGATGGGGGCCTTGTTTATGTTGGAGTACGGCCCGGCGTCTCGGTCAGGGCTCTCCGGAGGACCAGAACCAGCAGGAGATATGTGCATGATAGGTATCTAGGTAGGTAGATGTTTTTAAAATTTTATGTTAAACAATTTTCAAGTGTTTTATTTTAAGGAATTTGTTCATGCAATGTGGGGGCTAGTGAGCCCAAAGCCTGTCAGTCCAGCTGGTGGGCTGCAAACTCAGGAGGGAGTTAGTGCTGCAGTCGTGAGAACGAGTTTCTCCTTCAGCAAACCTCAGATTTTGTTCTTAGGGTCTTCAACCGACGGACAACTCTTACCCACCTGACTGACAATCTAATTGTAATTTAATGGTAACCTTCTGTACTTAAAGTTGATTGTAGATGTAAACTACATCTAAAAAATACCCTCATGCTAACATTTCGATTGGTACTTGATTAAACAGCTGTGTACTATGGTTTTGCCAAGCCCACGAATAAAAATACCCCTCACGGGCACCAAGCGTGAGGACGTGCTAGGACCACGAACAGTGGATCCATGCACACTCAGTGGATGGAGCCCAGAAGGGCTCACTGCCCTGGACTCCCCTCCCCACCCCATTCTGATCTCAGCACTCCTGATTTGATGGCCTTGCCCGCTTGTTCTGGCTCTTCTTTGCTCTCCAATCCCCTGATTTGCTCCACCTGCTCACCATCCTTCTGGATCAGGAGTAAAATGTCACGGATGTTGACTTGGAGGACAGACGTCATCATCCCTTGAATGCCCACAGCACCCAAGGTCTATGTCCTGTAATTTTTAACTTGATTCCCATCATTATGGTTTGGTTTATGTGGTTTAACTTGCCTCCCCAGCTGGACTACAGCTTTCTGTAAGGTAGAGAATTACACCTTTTCTTGTATGTCTAGCTCACAATCAGGGTTCAATTATATACTCAGAAAATACATTCCGAACTTTAGAAGTATACAGGATGAAGAAACTGGCAAAAATTGCTCACTTATCTGTCATTGATCAAAATGAATCATTTATTCTAAATAACTCATCTGCCCACCTATTTTTAGTCCACCCATCATCCATCCATCCACTTGTTCTTTTGAGAGATGTGTGACCTAAATTGAGAGACATGGAAGTTACATGACTTATGGGAGATGAGA
This sequence comes from Anoura caudifer, assembly GCA_004027475.1. Taxonomy (NCBI): domain Eukaryota; kingdom Metazoa; phylum Chordata; class Mammalia; order Chiroptera; family Phyllostomidae; genus Anoura; species Anoura caudifer. The sequence goes on along the minus strand of PVKU01002993.1, from coordinate 23,345 downwards.
CAGTGGGTTTTGTTTTGGGTTTTTTTTTGGCAAGATTAGGCTTCTTTCTCAACTTTCAGTCCTTTTCTTCTCTGCATTTAGGTGCTGTAGTGGAGGAACTCCGGTTATATTTTGAGCTCAATATAGTTGCTATAATTTGTAACTCAGATAGAAGTACAAAATTCCTGAAAACGTGCCTCATTTTCTTTGCTTCCATTATAGACACAGCTTGGCTTTCCTGCCACTGGGTGTGAGTTGAAATCACAAAGAAGTACTAACAGCTAAGGGACTGACATTTACAATCAAAGCTTGAGAGATAATTAGGACAACTAATTGAATAATTTGGTCACAATAGGAGGCTTTCCTTAAGTTATCCACATAATTTTAGAAAGGCTGGTTTCAATTATTTAACTAAACTCATCAGTAATACCTTACGTTTCCAACGTTGTTTTGTCGGTTGAGATCTGGCTTAATATCCCCCAAGGAAAAGTGGAGAATTCAAGCAAAAGGTATTTGGAAACTGCGAATGTGTTCATATTAAAAAAGACAAAGTTTCAGTGAAAGGGTGCATTTTGCATAGTGTCTGTTTAATTAGCATGTGCACTGCCCTTAACCCTGCCTTCGGAAAATATCTTCCCAACAAAAGCAGAAGAGAGTAAAGAGGAAAAGGGGGTGAAGAGGGGAGGGGTCAGGTGGGCACCTCTGGCCTGTGCGTAGGAAAAGAGCACTGAGGAAATTTAGCAGAAAGCTCTGCAGGCTAAAGCCACGCCCTCTCTGGAGCCTGCAAGCAAGGTGGAGATGGAGCAGGTGAGCATGCCTTAATTTACGGCGCTTCTCGAAAATGCGCCGTTTCAGAATTCTTCGTCAGCCTTCAGATAATCTCCTCCTGCTGTCCACACTTGGAGTAACTTGTGAGGAAGAAAATTCACACACATAATTTTTTTTCTTGAAATTGAGAGGATGAGGAGGGAGGTAATGCAGGATCGTAGTGGGAGCTCAGGTTCTACCTTCCGCTGCAAAGGTCGCCCTGGCCGCTAGCTGGCAGCAGTTGACCTTGGCTATGGCTCTGAACCTCCACATCCGCACTTGTGAAATGGGGTGATAACAGCCTTTATTTAGCAGAGTGGTTGGGGGGACTTGACGAGACTCTGCTGAAGAAATGCTCAGTGCAAAGTAAACCAGAAGAAATGCAGCTGATGTTCATGCGGGGGAGCTGGAGAGAGATGTGTGCAACCGGGGGGGGGGGGGGCACTGAAATTGTCATCTAGTCAATGACAGTGACATTTCCACGGCTCTCCTTTTCCACTTATAATGGCTTTCTGTATTTAGCTAAAACTCTCAACACATTTGCAAAGTAGCTACAGTGGGCCGCTCTTCAAAAAAGTTGTCTATTTTGTCTTAAAATCTAGTGGAGAAGTCTGTTGGTTTTACGGGATTAACTTAGTCCCTAAAACATTTATATACTTTTATTATTATTTCAACTGTCTTTCCCACCTCGGCTGCTTTAAGAGGTTTATAAAATATGTAAAAGTTACTCATTTCTAGGTAGCCATCAATATCAGAAGAGAGTTTAAAACAACTTCTTATTTTTTCATCCTGATGTATTGTCTTCAAAGCACAAGTTGCCACCTGAAATTACATTACATGTTTTTATTTTCTTATTTATTATCTGTCTCCTTTACTAAACTGTAGAGTGAAGGAGAGAGGGGATTATTTGGTCTTATTTACCAGTAAACCTCCAGTATGTTGACAATATTCCATAAATACTTGTGGTATGAATGTTGCATAAATGGATTTTGAAAATAGGTACTTGTATTGTTAGAAGGTGTACGTGTTCTTGGTTTCATACAAGCCACCTGCTTTTGCTATTTATCTTATCACTTGTAACATTTCGGATGTAATCCATGAAGAATCCTTTTATAAATACTTGTTGACCTGGAGCTTTCATTCTGTTTACACAATAAAGCTTCTCAAGTAGAAAACATTTTAGGGAATACTGATCCATTCTCTTATATTCTACTCCGTGGACGAGAGAAAGAAGACAACCTCAGGATTGAGACAACAAGACAGCAAATAGAAATAAGGAAGACGAAGGGTCAGGAAAACTGAAAGCTAGATTTTTTTAAATATAAACCAGATGGGCAAATCCAGAGTGAGATTACCCCAGAAAAAAAATAGAGAGGACATAAAAATGCAATATTAAGAGTGAAAAAGGGCATATAACTGCAGGATACAGTAAACATTTTTTAATGTCACAAGGAGACACAGCACCAATGCATTTGAATCTTAGAGCAGACAGGTTTCTGGCAATTATAATTTAACAAAATTGACTCAAGAAGAAACAGAGCATCTGAATAAACCAAATAAAAGCAAAATTAGTTAAGTATTCCCAGAGCAGTGATCAACTACGTCTCCCCTGGGTGTAATTCACTTGAGTTTCAAGGAACAGGAATTAATTACGTGACAGTCAGCTTCCTCTAACTTACGGGGTCACAAAGTGGCTCAAAGACAGTAGAAAGCAGAGCCAGCCCAGCCGGGTGCACTGGGCAGGACACGCAGCCATCCCATTGCCCATGTCAAAGTCTTTCACAGCTTTTCTTGACCGTCTAAACTGTATTTTGATGTTGACGACCTTGAAATAACGACCTTCTTTATTCTTTGACGTTTCCAATTGCCTGCCTCAATCAAGCGTTTTCAGTCTGTATTGTTATTTTCAATCAGAAATCAGTGGAGCAAGCATGCTGAGGTCAGGGCAGCCTGCGGGACGCCAGACCCCGCCCATCACCCACCACCAGCTGATCTCAATCTCTAGCAAAAGGCTTGTGAGGAGATGCACAGAGATGGCCTCATAACCACAGAAAACATCTTCTTTCCTGACCACATAAGCTTTCAAAGCAACATTTACGCAACATGTAACACCTTTTCCGCATAAATCTCTGGTCTTTCTCCCAGCCCGTCTTACTCCCAAACGGTGCCCTTGTCACGGTGAAAGTATACGCACCTCCAACGTCCCGTATGGGCCGTTCTCTGCGGATCCCAGTCACGTGGGCAGGAGTCTCCTTTTTGAGGAAAGGCAAACACTCCTTGACTGTCGCTGCTGTGTCATCAGCTGAGCTAATTGCCTCATGTTTTCCAGGAACAAGTGACTGAGGTCAGAGCTCTGAGGGTGCAGGATTCTGGACTTGACAAGCAGGATATGGGAGAGGCGGTCGGGTGTCGCACCTGGAGCCTCAGGTGATGGGAGCTCAGAGAGCCGCCAGCACTACCTGAGGAAACGGGGAGCTGAGGTCGGAGACAGTGCACAAGAAAACAGGGACCTTGGAAAGAGAGGGGAAGGTGCTAAGGACAAACCTCATCTCCGTGTCTGCTGACTAGCGATTGCCAGATGGACCCAGTTCAGTATTCCCAACATCAAAGGCAAAGAAGCAAGGTTTGGGGTTGGACTCACCTCCGTCTGCTTAGTTACAAGACCGTAGCTCTCGGACTACTGACCTTGAATAGGTCAGGCGGCCTTGAAGCCTGCCAGCTGCGGGTCTCTCCAGCAGGCTGCGGGCATCAGAGAACCGGCCTCCCGTAATAGAAATCAGCTCTCCAAACCGCTCAGAAAGCTAACGATAAGGATCACTGCCCAGATGAATTTGCTACCAAATAAAGAATCAGATGCCAAGATAAACAAGGGAGAAAGTGCCAGCTGGGAGGGTTTGGAAGGAAAAAAAAAGCAAGCCTTTCATTTTCCTTGTTTCCATTGAATTAGGATGGTTCATTTTGTCTAAGCTGGAATGGGTTGAATTTTTAGTAATTTAAATGTGCTTGTGATAATTCTACTAGAGGCTGGTCGTCTGAACAGCCAGCCTCCTGTCTGGATGATGGGGTGGTGGGTGCTGTCCAGCTCTGAGGGCTGCCTCCCTCCCAGGCTTGTTGTGGGCCTGGGGTGCACCCTTTATTCTGGGGGCAACGCCTGGGGCTCTCCAGGATTGGCTCCATAATCTGAGGGTCCCATTGCAAAATGCAAATAAGGGCACTTTGTTCAAAAAGTCGTGAGACTTTTAGGACAGTGACAGCAGAGAATTAAGCCAAGTGGGTGGCCCTCCTGGGCACAGGACCCTGGGCGACTGTGTGGCTCACATGCCTGGGAAGCTGACACTGGTCCCCACGAGGGGACAAGCAAATCTGTCCTCACTCTCGGTTTAGTAATTTGTCATGCCAGAGACCTGAGGTTTACAAGCTGGAGGCTGGAAAGCTGACTTTAATAACAGTTGTGTGTACGGGAGAAAGTGTCTGCTTATAAACACGGCTTTGCCTTGGATTCCTCAGGATTTACAACAGGATCCAAATTTCTTTCTAAGAGCATTCCTTGGGATCCACGGGATCTGTCTTTGAGGTTTTTCTTTTTCCATTTCATTTAGATTAGATTCCATCTGGCTTTATGTATTTGTATTCATATTATGGTTTCTTTGGGTCACAGCCTTGTGCATGTCCACGCTATTCAGAGTCCTCATTGGCGTCGGGTTGACGATCCTGCCGGCACAGAGCAATCAGCCCTACAGACAGCATCTCATTTTCCACGCGGGGTTTCTCCAGCTGCGTGCTGCGGAGATGTGTTCTTGGGAGCCCGGGATTCTGAGGTTGGGGAGCACTGCTCTATAGCCCAGGCGGGTTCTGCCCCATTTGGAAGCCTTAATGATTCATGAGAAGTCTGCACCCTTCCTGATGAGCACATTCAGATTAAAGGTTTAAAAGAATAGTTTAAGGAAAGGGAAAAGGGCACTTTTCATTCACATAAAGAATCAAGGTAAACAGATATTGAGGAAGAACACCATTCTTCCTCAACAATTGTTTCGAGAGTTCCTTGAGTGACATGGCCGTGTGATGTATTTTTCCAGCCCTTAGAGGTGGGTCCTGGCTGAGCATCCGGTTGGCAGGTGAGGGAAACAGCCCAGAGGGAGGTTCCTCACCGCCCGGGTCCCCCCGGAAGCAGCACAGGTCAAATCCAAGCCCCCAGATTCTGATTGGAAAGCCGGTGCCTCCCCCTCCACACCATTTCTCACACACGTGTGCTAGAAAATCTTTGACACGTGAAGGTTTGTGCAAGCTTTCACGGGAGATGAGAATCTGCAGGATGCATGGGGATGTGACTTTTAAAATGCAGGCTTTATGATTATTAGTATTCAGAAGATCAGATGACTGCTAGTGGAACGACAGTCGGCTACACAGTCCCACCACGCAGGGCCACACCGGGCGGCACCGGGGTGGGGGCAGGGGGCAGAGAGAGCGGGAGGGGACCACGGGCCAGAACCCGTTCGTCGGAGCTGCAACCACACGTCTCAGAGACGTAGACGTGTGAGCAGGTGACGCTGGGAGCGGGAAGCACGTGGATGATCGCAGTTAATCGTGATTATGCTCCTTGGTAATTAGGCAGAGATGAGAAGCAATCGTAAAAGTTTCCAATGCACATTCTTTCGATTTTCTCTTTTCACTTTGTTAGTGTCCTAATGTTGGTAAGCAGAAATAGTGCACAGGAGACTTCATAGGCTTGGGTCCTGGCCCGTCCTTGTGGGGGGTCTCGCTCCACTGGGCCCCCTCCCAGTCTTCGGGGCTCGGGGGTCACCAGTCGGAGCTGCACTGCCAGGGCCCTCTTCTCCCCGCTGGGAACCCCAGAATCCTGGGGGAGGGGGACTCCTGGCTCCGAGGGAAGAGAAGGGGTGCTGAGGGCTGGCGGGGAGAGGCGCGGTGCTGGGTGGGCTTGTTAGCTGGCCAGCTCAGTCTACAGCGGCAGGAGGCCAGAAAAGCGGTGGCCGGCCATCGTAACCCCAAGGACTCTCCAGGAGCGTGTCTGCCGCAGCCCGGTGAGGAGGCCCAGTCTTCCTCACAGTCAGGAGCGTGTCCGAGTGGCGGGCGTGGAGGTGAACAGGCGTCAGCCCCTGGAGTGTGGAAGGCTGCGTGAGGAGGTCTCCACACCCAGGATCTTACCTCGTCTCTGTGTAACCCGGGGGAGCCTTCCAGAACCTTGGGTGCGGACCCATCCCTTCTCTCTCATTTTATTTCCCAACTAAAAATGGAGCCAGGCCTCAAGGGCCACCTTCTCCGGAAGTCCAATACCTCCCCCTTGAGGTCCTCTGCTCCTCGGATCGTCCAGGAGCCTCGAGGGTGGATGTGGTCCAGACCAGCCTTTAATCAAACTTGACTCACAGAACCGAGCTTGGAATGGTGCTCACAGCCACGTGGCTCAGGTGGAGCTCCGGTCCCACCCACCTGCAGGGCTGCTGGGCAGCCGCTGTCCTTGCTCCCTCCCCAGGTCGTTATGTTCCTTCAAAGGGGGCGGTGAACTTGTTCAGAGCTCAGACCAGCAGAGTGGATGCCATGGGTTGACTCCAGGGTTCTCAGTCTGTAGTGCTCATCTCATTGGGATCGTAGGTCTCCCCCAAGCCCCTCTTTCCAAGGCTGCTGGGGTGCTCAGGCCCTATGTTCCAACCGTCTGATGAGACACCTTTCCCAGAAGGTGGAGCTGCCCCTGCTCAGCCCCAGGAAGCCACACTCCTCTTAATCTCTTTCAGCGTCTCAGAGTCGCTCTCAGAAAAGGCACGGTGGCAATCCAGGATCAGTTTTGCTAGAACAGAGAAAGGAAGAAAAAACCACAGAGGACAGTTACTCCTCCCTCGGGGCACCATTCCACCCTTGCATTCTGGAAGGTGCTATCACTGTTCTCGCCCCTCCGCTTCCGACTTCCCGCACGAACCTCCTTAAAAAGGAGCTTTGGGGTCACAGCCGTTTTCTTCACGTACACGTCCCAATGCCTCAGCCGCCTGTTTGCTGATGCCTAAACCCAGTTACAAGTGGAGATAAGGTCTTTCTTTCCAGTGTTGACTTGCTGACTACAGCTTAATTTTTTTTAAGAGATTTTATTTATTTATTTTTAGAGCAATGGGAAGGGAGGGATGGAGAAAGAGAGGGAGAGAAACATCTCTGTGAGAGAGAAACATCGATCGGTTGCCTCTCACACACGTCATGACTGGGGACTGAACTTGCAACGCAGGCATGTGCCCTGGCTGGGAACAGAACTGGTGACCCTTCGCTTGGTGGGACAACGCCCAACCCACTGAGCCACGCCTGTCAGGACGGATGACCACAGCTTTATGACAGGCTAGTAGAAATGATCTGCTTCACGCCTCATTCTTAGATTCATTGTGTAACTCTCTCAGCCAGAGCCTGCGGCCTGGCTCTGGGTAGAGACCGGCAATCCAGAGCCCATGGGTTAACGCCGCCAGGTGCTGGTGTGCTGCCCCCGCAGAAGTTTTATGGGCACCCAGGCAAGCTCATTCATTTACATGCGTTTTATGGCGGCTTTGCGACAGAGAATGTATTGCCTGGCCCTTTAAAGGAAACATTTGCTAACCCCCGGTCTAGGTGATGGGGGGTCCAGGGCCTGGGCCCAGTGCTAGGAGCCGGGAGCTAAGATGAAAGAAGCAACTGAAATGTGGCTTTCAGATGAGCTCAGATGCCGTCTGCCTCCCTCTCCTCACCTCGGGCTGCACCGAGGGTCGAACTGCAGTTCGTGTAGACACAGGCACCTTAGCTCAGGAAAATCGTGTGCCTTGCCCAATTTCAACCCCTTTTTAGTGCTTCCTGGGTAAGCATCCTTCTAAACAACAAATTACAGAGCCCTGCTATGCATAAAAACTTTGATCCGAAGCATCAACCTACAAAAGGGTTGGCAAATGGGAGGGGAAGTCTCTTCACGTTCTTGCAGGGGACGGCAGCCCTAGCAGGACAGGCTGCTGTGGCTCCCTCCTTACCTCTCCCCTTCAGGTTGCCAGGTGCTATCCCTGGCTGCACCAGGAGCAGGGTTGGGGCTGCGGTCGTGCTGATGGGGAGCTAGAGCTCCGGAGCTGGCTTTGCCACATCCCCGGACTATTGGGTCAACTTCTGCAGCACCTAGAATCCTGTGATGGTTCCTGTGTCAACTTGGAGGGCAGTTTTGAATGAGATTAACAGTTAAATGGGTAGTTTTTGGATAAAGTCAATGTAATGCCCTCTAGGGTGCTGGTTGGCCTCATCCAGTCCGTGGAAGGGCTATGGACAGAACAAAAAGATCGGCCTGTCTAAGCCAGGGGTGGTTCTCATGTATGTGAATTTTCGACTTCACTTGCACCGCTGGGCCTCCTGTGTCTCCGCACGGCGGTTTCGGACTCCTTGGCCTCCAGGATTCAGTACTCGGAGAACAGAATAAATACCTTCCATGGTGACTGTTATAAATATTATGTGTTTATGTGCATTCATGTATATACACATTTAGTCAATATTACATGTCACGTAGTCAACTTTACTCTGCCTCCTTGCTCAGGGTAAAGGATCTCCCTCCACATCGGGTTTCTGTAGGAAGCTCCTCTTTGTCCGGCTCCGTGGTGACACATGACACCTCCCCTCCACTAGCCAGAGCCCTGAGCTGTGGGATCAGGGGCAGCAGAGCAGATACACACAGCGGAGCATCTTGGGCCAAAAGCAAGACGCTTTCATATGGAAGCAATTAGACCCTTCGAGGTGGTGGGGATCAGGGAAAATGGAAATATACTATTATTTACTAGCTCTCAGAGGTCATGCCTCTTGTATTTCATTCTGAACTTCTTGCTCCGTGCTTTTCAGATCAGCTCTGCTGAGTTTTGGCTCCTCAGAAATAATTCCACTAAGGCAAGAAACTGGCAGTCAGATGAGTTTCGTTGGCCTTTATGTTATTTTATTTCTTCACTTGTAATTTTCCATTGCTTTCTGTTCCCCATTGTATTACACGTGGAGTGCACGGCGTCGATCTTGACACGTGGTATTCATTTGGTTGGCAAGGGTTGATCCGTTAGGTGGACCCCTCCCAGTGAAACACAGGCCGTGTCTACCAGTTTAAGGATGTTCTGTATGGACACACTGTGGGTGTTATAAATAACTTTACAACCCTATGCATAGACAAGAATGCTTCTCAGAAACACTTAAAGTGGATTTTCTTTATTTTCAGCTGAATCCCTATTAAAAGTTTAGGTATATTTATTTAAGTAAATGGTCTGTATCCTCAATACATTTGCAATTTTATTATTATAATTTTTTTTACTTTCCCGGAGTCTTAAGAGTGTGGCCAGCGAAGGGGAAGAATATCCTGAAAAAAATCAGCAGCTACACTTTTTAAGAAGCTCAATGTCTCTGAAGAGAAGAGCAAGGAAATGCAATTATGGGCTCAATCACTTTTTTAAAAAAGATAGCATTTATTATTAGAGGGGAAGGGAGGAGAAAGAGAAGGAGAGAAAAACATCAATGTGTTATTGCCCCTCCCATGTCCCCAAATGGGGACCTGGCCTGCAACCCAGGCATGTTCCCTGACTGGGAATCGAACCGGCAACCCTTTGGTTTGCAGACCTGTGCTCTATCTGCTGAGCTACACCAGCCAGGGAAGGTTCAATTACTTTTTACAGAGCACCTGCTTCGTTGCAGGGACGATCTAAGCCCTGGGTGGAGTAGGGAACTAGCTGACCAGGCCTCTTGGTGTGGACATTCTAGGGAGGGACACAGATGAGCCCAAAGAAACCAGATACATAAAAAATAAAATTTCAGATAGTGTCCTATATTACAAAAAAACAACAAAAAACTGGGTAGAGGGAAGGGCAGGAGTGGTGAGAAGAGATATTTGATATGGAATGGTCTGGAAAGGCTTATCCAGGCAGGAGATTGCTGAGCAGAGACCTGAATGAACTGGAGAAACAAGTCATAGGAAGACAAAGAAAACAGGAACCTAGGCACAGGAAATATAAAATACACAGTGGGCGGGACCTACCTTGACATGTGTGTTACAAAGCAGGGATGGATACAGCTGGAGCAGGAAGATTGCTGAAGGACGGAGTTTGTCCAGGTGGGCAAGGGTTTGAGGAGGTGTAGGACCTTGGAGGCCAGGGTAATAAAGGGTTTGGGTCTTCTTAACTGAGGTGAGATTCCTTTGAGAGATTTGGAGTGGGAGAATGAAGAATCCCATTTGCGTATTAAAGAGGTGACTGTGACTAGCACTTGGGTGATAGACTCATGGGACAGAGGGGAAGCTGAGTCAGGAGCTGCTGTGGAGGATGCTGGGGGATGGGAGAGAAGCAGAGGGGAGTGAAGGGTTCTGCATGTACTGGAGGAAAGGTCAGCCTGGCGCTTTGCTGGATTGAATGGGGGGATGTAAGGAGAACAATGAAGAGTCAAGGGGGACGCCTAAATTTTCATTCTTTGCAACTGGGTAAAGCTGGTGTTATTGATTGAGAAGATCAGAAGCTATATCAGTGAAGGTTCACACCGGAAATAAAAAACAAACCACCCCAAGTTAGAAGCAGAAAGAGGTTTAAGGAGGAAATCGAGGGCTTGCAGAGATGCTGGAAGAGCTGAGGAAACACAATTTAGTGTGGGTGCCCACAGCATTTAGGTCCAAGCTTGGTCCAGGGAATTTAGGAGTCCTCCCTCTGACCTGAGAATAGGTGACAACAGGAAGCGCCTGGTGAGGGTCCCAGCTGCCCTGCTGGGAGCAATGACAATGGAGCGCTACCACGAGGCCACTGCAGAGACTCACGTCGCTGAAGCTCTCAGGTCCACCATCCAGAACAGCGTTGCTTCCCTTCCACCACAACATCTCACACTTGCTTCTGTAGCCTGAAACCGAAAGGCAGATGAGCCTGGCAGATGCAACTGGCCGCCTTTCAGCTCACTGCCAAAAAGAAGCCTGTAACCCTGAAAAGAGGGGGAGGAATGAGGCCTTGTACGTGAAGGGGAGATAATAATAAAAAAAGTTGCATTCCCATGCCGTAAGTTTGCGTGTGGACACAAACACACCCAAGCCGGAAGTGTCAGTAGGCGGCCGGATATACAAGTCTAGGAGGGAACTGAAGGTACAGACGGACACTATTCCCCAGAGAGGGGGTGTGGATTGAACAGAGAGGAGGTCCAAGCACAGAGCCTCCTGGTTCTGGGAGAACCAGGTTATTCGGGCCGTTGAGAAATGTTCCCAGGATTAAGAAGGTCGAACAGGAACCTGCAGCAAGCATGACAGAAGGGCTGGAGGGTTCCACTCAAGACGACGAGAGTGCTCAGAGGTCAGGAGGAGAAGATTCCAGCCAGCGATACCGAGAAGGTGGGAAAAATCCAGACAGCCGGTCCTTGGGAAGCCGAGTGAAAGAAGACCTGAGCCAAATACCACTATGGGAAAGTAAAGAGCGAATTCATACAAGTCTTTGAAGTAATTTGATGTAATACAGGAATAGCAGAGAAGTGGAGGGGCGCCTGGAGGTGACATGGAGCCCAAGGAAGGGACTTTTTAAGACAGGCAACGTCACGGCACACCCGCACGGGAACGAAAATGAGGCGCAGGCACGGACGTCAGCCTGGGAACGGAGTGGGCAAGGCTCAAACTGACCGGCAGGTCAGGACCGACGAAACAGGGCCCTCTATTCTGGGTAGACTGCACTTGGCATGGTGATTTTTTTTTTTTTAAATAAGGAGGACATAGAATTTACTTTCAAAGAAATGACTAGATAGTTAAGATGTACGCATGTGAAAATTGAGAGGGAATTTCCAATAAAGCATAAACAAGATCAACGTTTCTCTAAGATCAATATATTTCTCTAAGTGCCTAAGGCAGTGCATAAAGAATTGTAAAATTACAATGCGGAAGGTAGAGGAACACTTTTTGAAACTTTAAAAAAAACAGATCTTAAACACAGTTAAGGACATGATTTGCAGACAAGTGGCCGGTGAGCACCCTTCACAGAGAGGGAGGCGGGACTGAATGATGACGCAAAACAGAGACCCAATAAACACTGAAAGACCTGGGATGGCTGGGGCAGAGGGGCTCCAGCTGGGGGCCCTGCGTGAGGGTCTCGGCTTCCACCTCGTGGACAATAGGCTCTTTGCTCATAATAGACGCTGGTCTCTTGAATGCGGTGATGTGACTTACTTTGCCCATATCAGTGAATCCATGAATCACCTGCTCTAAAGAAGAGTTGTTTTGCTTTTCAAGCAAATTTTGTAAGTCAAGGGAGTTCTTCTGGAATAAGGAAGCCATCCATGCCGAGCCTTACAGCACCAGCCGAGAGGAGTCTGTTCTGTTCACGCTGTGACAAGTCCCTCGGAACTCCTCGGATTGTTGGTTCTGTTTCTCTGCTCAGTGACCGCGTGCTTCATCGCAGAGTTGCCATCCAACCAAATTCTTATAGTACCTCATCGTGGGAGTATCTTTCGTGTGTGCTAGACATTTTCAAAAGCTTAACAAGTCTGCATCTGACTCGCACCCTCTTGTTTAAACAAACGCTACATTGGTCATGCTGCCATACTAATTGGTCATCCTAATTCCTTAGGCTCCTCGGGGGATGGGATTTTCTGTGCAAACTATGCTGAGCTTCCGTATGTTCGGCACTTAGGCCACGTGAGTTCCCACCGCTGCCCACTCAGTTTTTGGACTGCTTTAATGTTGTGACTTTATTCCACGTGCAGTGATTTCGAAAACACGAGCTTTGGGTTCTGCTTCTACGTAACAGATCCATTGGCGGTTGTGGCGGATTTTGTTAAGTTATCGTTGTTGATCATCTGTCTTGTTTTGAATGCCAGTTCTAACTGTGGGTCAGGAACATGCCTAGCGTTTGGTGTGGCTTCTGGTCAGTCTGGGCGTCCCCTCTAGTTTGGGTTCTTAGCCTTGCGTAGCCTCATCCTGTGTGGGGGGTGAGTTTCACTTCCTCTCATTGCTCAACAGCTGCTCGGCTCTCAGCAGAGGACTGAACGAAAGGCCAATCTTTCACGCTCAGGTTTTCCTGCTCTGAAGTACACAGTTCAAAACACCTCTCCTTGTCTCCTTACAATTCAGCACTTGGCTGGCTCTGGCCCCCTCTGAGCCAAGGTACGGCTTTCCAAGTGGGTCAGTCTGTGCTCAGATGCCATCACCTTTCTGGGCAGTTCTACCTGCTGTAGAGTTTGTTGTGCCCGGTGCCCTGCAGCTCCCAGCGGCAGAGGTACTGGACGCAGGCCCGGCTGCTGCCACTTTAACAGCCGAAGCTCTCAAGACAGCTGGTGTAAGGAAAGTGGTTTATTTGAGTGCCAGCCCCCTGAGGAGATGGGGGACTCCTGCCCCAAAGCCCATCTTCACCTCACCTCTCAGTGCAGGCAGAGGGGTTACAGGGAGCGAGAGGGAAAGCGGAACAAAGAGATCAAGGGGCAGGGGGTGAAAAGTTCTCTGCAGGCCAGCACAGTCCATTCCGATGAGGACCTTGAAACTGGTCAAGTGCTGGTCTGGTTTTAGGGCATCCCGGTTTTACGTTCGAAGGTCGGCAAACCTCCCAGAGCTGGGATGCCTGAAGGTCGGGGTCTGTATCTTTGGAAGTTACTTCTGGGGATTCTCGTATGAACACACTGTTCATCTACCAGCTGCATGTTAGTCAGAGTCAGCACTTACAGGAACAACGTCAGAAGAACGGTGGGGTGGGTTGCAATTTCCCACTGTTAGAGCAGGGCCCTACAGCCTGTGGTTTTTGCCAGGGGACTCTCGGAAGGTGGCACCTACCTGCTCTTAGCTGGCGTGGCCTCCGCCCATCCTGGAGCACATAAGGCCAGCCGGCTTCCCTCGGCAGCCTCTGGGCAGAGCTTGGCACAGGTGCTGGCTGCCCTCAACCGTCAATGTGCCTGTCTCATCAAATCTAGGGACGCTGGCTCCCTCTGTAGCATTTTCCCTCCAAAACTAAACTTACTCATGAAAGTAGATTTAGGATGACTCTAGAACAAACCCCAGAGTTTCACACGGGCCATTTGGCATTTACACTCGGTTCCCCCTGTATAAGCGTCTCCAGTCTCTACACGATGGAATGTGGCATCTTGACCCTCGCCCCTCCTATTGGGATGGGTGAAGTGACACGTCTTATGAGATTCCCCACGTGCTCTAATTACAAACCAATGCTTCAAGCCCAGCATTCAAGCCCACTTAAGACCTCCACCAGGGCGAGAGTCGATTTCCATATGGATGTAGACGGTCAAAGGGGTTTGCAGTGTGGGAAGAAAACAAGAGAGAAGCAGCTCCGTGGGTGGATGTTTTTCTAGGAAGAGAGAGAAACAGCCCTGACGGTCAAGTCAGCAGGTGTTAAGAAGGAAACGCTGCCAGAGTCTCTTCCCTGAGGGGGACTGAGTCCTTCGGGTTCTCGAACCGCAGGCTCTCTAGCACCATCTGCAGCGCATTTCAGGGAGGGGGTGAAAAAAGCACCAGGAACCTTCTGGAAAGGGGACACCCTGCATCCTGGGCTGACTTGGAGAAGAGGCCCAGGTAGATAGGGGGGCTTCTCCTCCTTCGGTGATGCATGGAGAGTGGGGAGCCCTTTCTCATTCCCGCCGTCCCCTCTGGTTGCTTTAAGGGGCACTGGGTGAATACGAGCTTTCGAGTCAGGCCAAGCTGACTTCCCCTCCTGGCTTGGCCCACCACCAGTAGGGTGGCTTCAGACCAGTGGCCTCACTGGGCTTCAACTACCCAAAAGTAGAACGGAGTACTCAGCGTACCCCTCTCGTTGATTTTTAAGGACTCAATGGGACAATCCTTGGGAGACACTTTGGCATGCAGTATGGCCACAAAGGCAGTGAACTTTCTTCCACGCCCAGTCTCAGTCCTCAGTCCCCGGTGGTCTCACAAGCATTCAAGGGTGCAGCTTGAAAAACCTGAATCCAAGGGACTGGACCTGCTGTTGAGACCACTTACCTCCTGCTTGAGGGAAGGTCCTCTCGGCCACTAGGGGGCACCAATTCCATGGAAAAGAAAGGGTTGAATTTAGAAGGCTCCCTTCATTGCCCTTCAACGCTTATTTCTTAACTAATTAATTTCTCCGAGCACAGTTTGCCAATGGTTGATGCAGAAACATGCCAGCTATTTCTGCTGGGGAAGGTGGTCACACTTTCCTGTCTTTTGAAGGAAGTTTCCTTAGACCCTCCTAAGTGGATGCACACCCATGTTTTAAAGAAGAACTTCAGCCCCTTCACCTTCAGTCCATTTTCTCCTCTATTTATACTGCAGTTGAAGTCAACGCCATCCTCTGTGTGTGGAAGGGATACGGGGGTGAAACAAGGGGCTTTACCAGACAGAGTTTCGGGCTTCTTGAGCCAATCCAACTCCGATCAGACCTTTCAACCTGAAAGCCATGTGTTTTTTCAGCCCTTTAAACCTGGCTCAGGAGTGGACAGAGTCAGTGCCATGTTCCCGAGACAGCTGGGAAACTGTGGGGCAGAATTAACCCCTCATTCCATTCGAAAGTAACTGAATCCCAGCAACCATGAGATGTAATGAATGGGCTTCTGGAATCCCCAGCAAGTGAGCACATGAGGGAAGGTGTGGCCGGTTTACCTGCTCAGCGCAGCACACAGAATACGGCCAACAGATGGAAGTTGTTTCTGGGGGGAGCGTGAGGGGAGGGCCACTGTGGTGGGTGAAGGAGTCTGTAGGGTTTGCTGGGCTTGGACCAAACCTCTTCCAATATGGCCAGGCATCCCTGGGTCCAGAACTCCCAGTCTCTGGCTAGACTCCAGGTTCTGGGCTGGAGCTCAGAGCTAATGCATTAAACTGCCCTGGTGTGCAGCCCAGGAACACGCAACCAGCTTATAGGTGATTGTCCACTCTGAAAATGTAAGGGCCTCTGCTCTAGAAGAAATTATCATACCTCCACGGACACTGGGGATGTTTTTAATGGTGTCTTCCTGTGACCTTCATCTTAGCAAGTGGCCCCCTTCTGGAAGAACGTTTGAAAGGCCTTACTGCCATGACAAGTGACCTCGAACAGCAAAGCCCCACCTGTGCCGGAGTCTCTCATGGTGTCCAGGATGCTCTGCCCCAGTGCATTCCTTTGACCTGTCACCTCCCGTTTGCATGCTGGAGGGCTCAGAGCTGCTGGCTGGCTCTGCAGGGCTGTGGCTGGGACAGGCGGTTCTCGGTGATTCAAAGACAAGAGGCGACAGTTCCGAGGAGCCAGAGGGGGCTCAGGGAGGCAGTGGGCAGGGACCCCGAGACTCTCCTGCAGCATGAAGTGAGCGCGGGCACAAAGGCCCTGAGGTCCCTGACACCGCGTCCACATTGAATGAGTTTTCCAGGAAAGCCCCGAGGAAACACAGGGTGAGCTCTGACAGATTAAGCAATTACCTTCCGATTATCTTATATGGCCACGGAAATGGAGCGCTACATTGGAAATCGGCTTTCAAACATCCTGTGCCTGTTTTTGCTTCTCAAAACCACTTCCAGATGAACCTTTGACTTGGCTCAGCTTCCCTTTAGCCACAGTCCTGATTTCCCAGCAGCAAAGCAGCTAGAGAGAGCGCTTTCCTGGACAAACCCCCATGTGTCAGCAAAAACAGAAGAGCAAACCATCCAAAAAGAGCGCCCTGGTGAACCGGCACCCTGCAGGCCTTTCCCTAAAGCTGCGGCTTGGAAAACTGCTTTTACTGCATCTACCCAATGCTGCGAAGTCATTCTTACGGAGAAGAAATCGTCACGGATTCGGCAGAGTGGTGAGTGAACACGGAAGAGCCTGCCTTCTGGAAAGACCCTCGGGCGAGTCTCCTGGCAGGTGAAGGGAAGGAGCTTACCTCAGGTGTAGGAAGCGGGGACGGGGGGCGGGGAGGTGCTGGGCCACCTGAGCAGTCACACGAGGACCCTGCGTTCCATCTGAGGCTCTGCTGTCACCATCTTAAAATTCTTAATTTTTTTTTTTGGAAAGAAGTCCAGCATTTTTATCTTGCACTGGACCCTGAAAATTACGTAGCCAGTCCCAGTAGGATGACCACGTGGTGGAGTGTGACCAGCTCAGGATGTGAAACCAAGCAGATCCGGGCCCAGCTCTGGCCTCCCGCTGGGGGACTGGGCTGTCGTCCTGCACGTGCACCAGCGTCCTCTCGGCCGGGGGCCAGCCCGCCCGTCTGGGAACCAGGGCCACTGAAGTGGCTGCGGGGCTGTCGTCAGGGCTGAGTGAGTTCATCTAGTCTCCACATCTGGGCTTGGTCCCGGCCTGACTCAGTCAATGTCCACAATCCATACCACCCTGCACGGAGTGAACTGCACCTCGTTCTTTCAATGCACAGGGTAGGTAACCTAACAGAATAAAATAGGCCTTTCTTGAGTGACTCTTACGTGCACTACTCCAAAGCCCACATTTACAAAACATTAGCTTTACTACAGTGTAAGGCTGAGGAGGCCCACGAAGGAAGACAACACTCAGGAATCTGAGTCTAGTCGTCCGGCGCCCACCCGATGCTCGTTGAGAAACTGCACCACCTTCTGTGATTCCTGGAAGCCCAGAGCCTGCCCAGCCTCCCAACACCCAAAAGCAAACACGCCTTTAAATAAGTGAGGGGGAGAGCACCGCCCCCCGGGAACAGAGGCGCTTCCAGCACTTGGCATTAACCGGCGTCTAGCAGGAGAAAGTGGTAGGAGACTCGGCACCGGCTCTCCTGCTCACTGGCGATGTTGACAAGTCACTTAGACATTGAACTTGGGGTGGTGAACACATAATGGAGTATACAGATGATGCGTTACAGAGTTGTACCCTGGAAACCTGTAAAATTGTATCAACCTATGTCAGCCCCAATAAATTCAATAAAAATATAAATAAACAAACAAATACGTCAGTAAATGGGGAAAACATTGAAACTTCAGGCCCTTTATCTGTAAAATAGGAGGTGTGGGGCCCATAAACCCTTCTTTACAGGATGGGGAGAAAGATTAAATCAAGTTGTAACAGCGAAGACTTTTTGTACACTGTAAATCGCTCTACGGATGTGAGGTGTGACCTTTCTTCACTGTTGTTTTCAGTGACTCCTGCAACGTGACCAGGGAATCGCAATCCGCAGGGGAGACAGTGAGTCAGCTCCGTGTTGAACCGCGGGACTCATTGGAGCCCTTATGTGCCTATGCACTAACTCCGAAGGGAGGGACCTGGTGGGAGCCTCGTCCAAACACAGTTGTCCAGACTCGGTTCCCGCAGGGCTCCTTGAAGGGCTGGTGTGCCCCCGGGGCCTGCTGGCAGCGTGGGGCCCGTCCAGGCTGGGTCTGGGCTGGCTTAGCGGGCAGAGTGTGTCTGTGATGCCCACCCGCTTCGCCCTCTCCTCCCTGCCCCGGCAGACCTTGCTCCCCAGGCGACTGACAAAGAGGACCTCCGAGCACGCGGACCGCTTGCCTCTCACCCGGTTCTTTGTCAGACGGCCTTCCTTCCTGGGGCTTCTCCGCCCGCCTGTGCTCCGCAGGCTGGAAGGCAATAGAACCGACCCGAGGTCGATGGCTGCGGTTGTCTTTCTTCCTCTTGTTCTTTCTTCTTCCTCCCCCTCCTTCCTCTCCTTTTCCTCCTCTTTACCTAACACGTTGAGCACCATCCTTTTAGGGCAACTTCTGTGTCTCACACTGACTGTAGCTCTCAAATGGCAAATAAAGTACAGACCCCAAAGCTGAAAGGATTGCTCTTCAAAATTTCTTTTTGAAGTGTCTTCAAGTGCAAGAGGATATATTTCTCAATTTCCCTTTGTCCCCTGGGTTTAAGGGGCACTTCACAGCAGGTGGCGGGCTGAGCGACACAAGGCTGCTGCAGCTGCGTCAGCTGCGAGCTCGGCGGGACTCGGTGACCCGCCCGCCTGTCTCACCTGACGAGCTGTGCAGCGGACTCCGAGGCTTGGAGACTAAGTCAGCCGCCGGAGACCGCAGGTGAGAAGTAACAGAGCTGGTGTTTGCTCGGAGGTTCCAGAGCCCACGGCTGCTCCCCCCGCACAGGAGGTCCTGGGAATAACCCCTCTGTCGGGGGCCCACAGCCGTCCCCAGGCAGTCCCCACTGTCTGCTCCCCGCTTTCCTGGTGGTCTTTGCTCTGCGCCTGTTTCTCCTCCCCCGTCTCCTTCTGATTACCATCTCCTGCCCTATCCTCCAGCAAGGGCCCTCCGAGCTGAAAGTGCTTGGTGGTCGAGCACCCACAAAAGCATCTCTCAGCTACCGAGGGAGGAAGGCAACGAGGCGAAGAAAGCATTTAATGGGCTGGGTGCGATGACACGTGTTCTGAGCTGCTTTGCACAACACCACCAAGCACCCGGCCCCTCCTTGATGAAGAAGGGAGGGGACCCGGCAGGGCAGGAGGAACTGAGGCTCTGTCTTGCATTTCACAAACATTTCTCCTGGGGGACAGTGGTTCCAGCAGAGCCAGCCCTTCCCGATGGACATGAATAGGCAATGACACCAAATTACTGCCCGCTGTTGAGAACCCATGAGCTCACACCGCGCAGTGGCCGGGCTGTGGCTTCTCCTTCCTGGGTGCCATCAGGGTTAGCTCACGACACTCGGAAGCCTGATCAGCACACCGTCAGGCCCTGCTCTGACTGGGCCCATGCTGCCAGATGTGTGGTCCCTGGATCTGCGAGTGGGAAAGAGGCGGGGGGACAGAGGACCCCATTTCTTTTTTTTTAAGTGGACAAAGACAATGAATACGGATGGAAAGGGAATACCCAGGACTCACTGTCTTACAGGTCCAAAGCTGTTAGAAGGACAGGTGCAGTCACCTGATGCACCTGGAGCCTGTGCTGGGAGCCAGAAGGCTGCTCTGCCTTGCGGACCTACCTTTCCGCACTTCTCCTCAGCTAGCGGTGACATGCGCCTCATTCTCGGTAACAGTGACAGGGACAAAGGGTTGGGACAGTCCTCCAAGCCTGGCTGGGTCCTGGCACTGGAGCGGGCGGGCTGCTCTGTGGGCCAAGGCTCCTCGCTGGCCCGCTCTCTGGTTCCCGTCCCTCCTGGGCCATCTGGTGCTCACCTGCCTCACGGCTGCAGCCTGCTTTCCATCTGGTCATCTTCCCAAAACATGGAGAGCAGAATATGACAAATAGTGATAAATGGAAAGAGAGGAGTCACAAAGGTTTCAAAGTTGATCACCACCAGATCTACCAGCAATTATAAAATTTGGCTCCTTTTAGTTCATTTTCATCTGCACGCCAAAAGCCATCGGCTGCAGAAAAGACCGGCATTCTTTGTAGGTTTCACTTGCCAAGCCAGTTGGCGTCCAGATGGTGACTTTGACCTTTGATGAGCTCCTCATTCTTCCCAGGAATTGCACATTCGAGGAAAAGTCAAACCTCTTACCACTAATTAGGCAACTTGGATTTTTTAAAAATCATACACACACAGCCTGCAGCGCCCCACCTCCTCTTGTCATTAGAGGGTGGTCATTTCGTACCTGCTGAATAGTAAGGCTCCACTTCGGAAAAGCCATCCTTTACCCTGTCACCTCACTCGCCCCGTGGGCTGCCCCAGCGCAGCTCTGTCCTCTTCAGGCTGCCGCTGGGGTGGGGCCGGTTAAATCACAGCTGCACGGAGGGGAACTTGAGCATGTCACAGAGGACCCTGAGACTCTCCGGC
The DNA here is from genome assembly GCA_004027475.1 of Anoura caudifer. Classification (NCBI taxonomy): domain Eukaryota; kingdom Metazoa; phylum Chordata; class Mammalia; order Chiroptera; family Phyllostomidae; genus Anoura; species Anoura caudifer. Next base: position 2,970 of record PVKU01002993.1, on the reverse strand, counting down.
CACCCTCTCAGGCTTGTGCGTACTCTCCTCGCCACTTGGGGTCCAGCAAATGCTGCGCTAGCCCCTTGCAAAGTCATGAAAATGAGACAATTAGGAGAAGACAGCTGTGACCCTGAACCTGAACCCACATTCTTACATTCTCAGAATTTTCCAGTTCTCCGGTGAAAATGAAATGCCGCAGCCGTCCTGGGGCTGAGTGGGGTTCTTCCCCACTGTTTGGCTCTGCAAGAGTCATCAGCACAGGGGTCCCGGGGGTCTGGGTGCAGAGGGACTCTGGTTTAAACCTCATGCCAGTAACGACAAAGAATGACCAAGAGACGCAACATAAACCAAGCAGCTACTTCCAAGCACCATACACCTGCCATCTGAGAGGCGTCCGCACATGATTGCCGTACCTGGTGCTTCCATAAATCCAATTCTAATGCGAGGAAGATGTCATGTTGCATGAACATTGTCAGATCATGGACACGAGGGTTTCTGGAGAGAATCGAAGTACAAGTCCGGATTTTCTCATCTTTATGTTCTTCATTCTTGGTTGTGTAGGGATGGAGAACTCTTTGCTTTTTGCTCCATTCTGCTTCTTTGGGGAATTAGAATAACGAGCTAAGCTCTTCCTTCGCACCAGCGCCTGTAGCAAACGCTGTACCTGTTTTAACTCAGCGAGTCCCCAGAGCAAAGGTGTGCTGTTGGGGCTGAAAGCATCGTCCTCACTGTGCAGGTGGGGACATTGAGGCCCAGAGAGGTGAATCTGCCCCCAGTCAAGATTCAAACCAATGCCACCTGGCTCTGGGGTCTGTCCCCCTAAACACGCTGCTGTGCTCTCCCCGAGAAGCCGGAGAGGGGCTTCTCCGCTGGCCACATGCGACTGTACATTTGACAGGGGACGCATGGCTCTGTCTAGAGACGTTTTTGACACCACTGGTGTCTACTGGGTAGGGACCAGAGATGCTGCGAAACAGCCTACTGTGCACAGAACAACCCCCGAAGCCCAGACTGGTCCTCTGCAAGCGTCAGCGGAGCTGAGGTTGAGACCCAACGTGGAGCAAGAGCAGGACGCACACGGTGTGACAGACTCGTGGATAGTACACCTGTCCATCATCTGTCACCTGTCCATCTACACGACCTGCCTCTGCTCTTAGAACACAGCTGGGAGGTCTAGACTTTCAAACGTTCCGATAAAGTAGTCATCATTTTGAAAGCTTTTAAAAATAATTTCTGTTAAAGAGTTGGGGAGCAAAGTGAGTTACAGGCCACTGCTCCTTGAAAATGCAGTGGCGTGTGCGCTTGGGCGCGCGTGCGTGTGGCTGGTTCCTGTTTTAGTTCCTGTGGACTTCCCCTTCGGCTGTGGAAAGCCCGGTCCATCCCCAAGCCCTTGAACCTGTGACTGTCCCCACTTGGCCTGAGAAAAGTCCTGGGCCAGGTTGGGCCACCTGGGCATGTCCTCACAGTCGTTCTACTTCTAGTTCCAAGGGCGTCCAGCCCCCACGACACGTCCTTCGCCAACAGTGTGCAGCGTGCACTGTGTCATCGCACCTTCCAAGTGCACTGGCACACACTCCACCTCACTGTTAACACCTCACACGGGACAGGAGCCTGCGTCGCACAGCACACATCCTTCTAACACGCATGGCCTGTCTCTGTGATGCACACTACACGCTGCACAGGAAACACCCTCTCTATTACATGGTTAACGGGTTGCACCGCACTTACACACATTATATGTTACATCATTACATTACACATTACATTTATAACATGGCACCTGCTACATTAGCACACAGTGTTTATAACCCTCCATACCGCATGGTCAACCAATTCATTACATACTATGTTACTGTAGTTGCCATATTACACTGATATGGACATCTTGATGTCTGGCTAGAGAAACCACATCTTTTTCCAACTCCACACGCTCCTGATCCTGGTCATCTCCTGTCCCGGCTGTCACCTGCAGTTTCTCTAGACAAATCCGGTTAGCCAAAGAGCTGACAGCTGCCAATGGGCAGCTCCTACCCTGGCCCATGCAGGGCCCCTCGGCTGTCTGGGGAATCACTGCCTCTTCACCCCAGCATGCTGACATTCCCCAGGAGTGCCATTGGAGCCCGCACACCTGGCCAAGGAGGCTTGTGAAAGGTATCCGTTCTCGCTCACATGCAGGGCCCATCCAGTGCAACACAGCCTACGAGGCACCAGCCACGGTACTAGGTGAGGGAGATTGTGCAATGAAGACAGGGTCCCAGTCCTCACGGAGCTGCATTCGAGATGCGGAGGTGCGTAGAGGTAAGACTTTAACAAAAAGACTTGCAATTGAGGAGGGTGTGGCCGGTTAGCCGCCGTGGGTCCTGTTAGTAGAGGTCTTGTTCCCCAGGGTCCACACAACCTTCGGTGGAGCCTTCCTGCCATGCGCTTCTCAACCCCCACACTTTCCTCCCTCTTCCTCTCCTCCTCTCCCACTCCTCCTCTTTCCCAGTTTTGCAGAGAAAAAGACCTTCAATTCAATACCTGAGAGTGTAAAACAAAACTGCCGTAGCTAGAGACTCCCCCACAGTCCCCGTTTCTGTGGTCAGTGTATGTGTGCACATACGTGTGAGTGTGTGTGTGAAGGAAAATCCAGCACCACAGGGTCAGGAGGGAAGGCACATGGTCCCCCAGACCAGGAACCTGGCAGAGGATCTTTCTTGGGAGACTCACCCAGATTCTAATGGCTCCTCACAGCTCCTCACAAGTTAAGAAGGGGGTGGGAAGGGTCCAGTGGGGGGTCTTCACTCGGGCACTGCTCAGGGTGGATGCTCTGACGCAGCCTCGGCAGGCACCTGGGGCAGGAGGCTCCACAGAGGCCACCTGTAAACCTGTGACAGCAACATGGACATGGCCTGACGCTGTATGACTCTGATCAGCCCAGAAGGGGGAGCTGGAGAGGCAGCGGTCATCCCTCCCAGGGAGAGTCTGACCTGACCACCTGGCAGCTTC